>VZRX01013602.1:344813-502959 GCA_013398075.1 Notiomystis cincta | reverse complement strand
TTTTTTTTTTTTTACTTTCCTGGTCTTTTTCCTTTTACATCTTGCTTTAGCAGTGCCTTCAATCCAGTATCTTTTCAGCTCAGATTCTTGTCTGAATGTCCAGGGTCTTTAGTAAAACAAGGTAAAAGTTGCTAGAACTGTAGAAGGTGAATCAAACCTTTGATCTCAGTCAGAGTCAGGAAAACATCAGCAAAGCCACTGAAACCAGAGAGAAAACTGTCATAACTCCCGACCCCACAGGATCTATATTGGAGAACACCTAGGGAAGTGGGTGTTTGTGTGGAGACAGATCATGGAGCAAGGGCTCTGATGGATGTGGAACTGTGTAGTGTAGATGCATTTAAATATCACATAGATTTCATGAGGTTCAGAGTATGTGCTCGAGATGAGATTAGGCAGCATATGGTCCTGGTATCTGTGACTGTCAACACATCCCTTCTCCCTTTCATCCATAGAAAACTGTCTTCAAGAGGTAACCTGCTGGTGGAAAAAATCACTTTTTTATTGGCAGTCTAATCCAAAAGCCAAACTTAAAAAGCAAGAGTGACATATTAGAAAATATTAAAGATCCAAGATTAATTTCAATTAAATATCCTTGTTTTGATAGAGGGCCATGTTTAAAGGGAGTGACAGAGTCATTCTGGACAAAAACCAGTGTCCTGCAGTGGTTTTGTTTTGTCCACAGAGGCACGGTGACATTCAGTGAGAGCCCAACTCCTAACCTTTGAACTGCTCCCTCCACTACATGGTCTGAGTGCCAAAGGAAATTCAGTGTTCAGCTTTCCCTGGCGTTGGGTGGGGGAGGGAGTTTCTGACTAACATCCATTTTTGATGTGCAACAAAAATGCCATATGGAGTCAAATTGGTGATCGCGGCTGCTTCAAATAGAGTGTTATTTCTTATTTGTGACATCTTAACAAAAAAACCCCTTCAAGCTTGTCTTTTAGTGCTGAGCTCTCACGTGTTATTGGCCAAGTCCTTGACAAAAACAGGGAACGATCTGGAGAAGTCGGTTTTGCACAGGCATTTTTCTGTGTTTTATTTCAAAGGCTGCTATTATTAATAAATTGTAAAGAACATTCTTTTAATCTACTGCTGTACCTTCTCGTTAACATGAATTCATTTCCTGTGATGGTCATGGCAACACAAAGGGTGGCTCTGTAAATTCGGGGTTGTGCAGAGACCTGACAGTGCCGGGTCCCTGCAGCACAAGGAGTGGAGTGTTCCCAACTCCCTGTTTCAGGTGGCAATTAGCTCCCTAATGCTCCCAACCTTCCCACCTCCTCCCTCCCCTCACTGGGGATAATATTGACATTTAGAAGCTGCAGACAAATGCTGCAGTGAGGAAGGGAATGCTTTTTTAATGGAGGCTTCTGCCATAGCTGGGAGAGAGCAAATGTGTGTACACAATTTGCATGCATTTCAATGTGTATCTCCTGATGAATTTCAGGGCACTGTTTGTTTCAGGGGGGAAAGTAGCTGCTATAGTCACCATAATTGAATGAAGTCTATTTTAAATATTCTAATGTGGGAGAAAAATCATTCTCTGCAGAAGGCCAGAGTGAGTCTATGTACCTAAGAAATCACATTTCAGTCGTCAAAATAGTCCTGGAGTGATGCATAGACCTCTTGTTTGCTCCTGGCACAGAGAAAAGGCCCTCAAAAGGCTTGACGACAGTGATGGATCCAGGACACTGCTGAGCCTGTCACTGACTGGGACATGTCCTTGGTCTCTTTTGTCCCTTGGCTTTAGCCATCACTGGCTCCTGCCTCAGCCCGAGCTCTGGCTGCCCTGCAGCCCATGGAGGACGGGGATGGACCTGCACCTCAGCACTTCTCCCTGGACCTGCAGGCTTTTAGCCTAAACTGCATGAACCCTCCAGGACTCTCGGCTAAATATCAGCTGCAGCAGTGCCATTGATGTGTAAATTTGGGGACCTCACTTGTACAGATGAGGGCAGGTTGTCCCCACAGCTCGGGGTCACACCTCGGCTCCATAGTCACCCCTGCTGCTCTGTGAGCCCAGTGACAGGAGAACACACCCAGTGATGAGTGAAATCCCTCTGACAAGCTGCTCCCCACCTTACCCTTTCCTTGGTTACTGACTTGGACTCTCAGCATTTCATACTTGGAGCAAAGGCTTGTCTATCTCAGGCCAAATCCTTCAGGAATTCCTTTCCTTCCATATTCTGTTGCAAACCCAGCTTTAACTGTGTCTTTTCCTTCAGTGATTTTGGTTTTAGGGTAAAGAATACAGAAGAGGTTTAAGAAATTGAATACAGCCATGTTCCATCCTGCGAATACAGCAGACACAGCTTCTTGTCTATACATGTGCTTAGCTACTCCTCATGGTCTTAGGTTGAAGACTTCCAGCAAAACCTATCCAGCCTCTTCCAAATTTGACATTGGGGATGGTCCTGTGCAGGGCCAGGAGTCGGAATCAATGGTTCTTTTGGGTCCCTTCCAACTCAGCATATTTCCTGGTTATAAATTAACATATATCCATCATATATAATTTTATATATTCATTTGTTCTTTACCCTTTTTTGGGGGGAGGGGGGCTATGAGATGGGAAGCTTTTTAAAGAACTCAAGACACCCAGGAAAATGGCAGAAGGAGTGCAGTGTGGAGCAGAGGCAGGCAGGCAGGAGGGATTCCTAAATCCAGCACATTTGGCACTGAGCTTCCCTCTATTTGTACCATGGCACTGGTGACTCTTTGGGGTGAATTAGGGAATGATGGAAACAGGAACCCACATCAAACATGCATTATTATCCATCCTTTACTCATGGCATGTTTTACAAAAGTGACAAATTCAATTTTTTTTCATTGAATCTTCCAGTTGCCTGGACTACCAGGAAACAATGTGATCCACCTGGATTCTTTTGCCTCATCTCCGACCTGAAAGGAAATCTCTAGTCCACAAATGATCAAGATTAGTATTTGCTTTGCTTTTATGAAAGGTTACCTGTAGAGTACCTCACATTCATTGGGAAATTTATTTCCTGATGAATCCAATTTACATTAATGTGGGCTCATTAAAAGATAATTATTGTGCTGAGAAGAGGACCACAGCATCCATCAATAGAACATCTGTAATTGTTTTAGTCGTATGATAAAGAGATAATTCTGAGTTCAGCTTTTCATAATGCCACTCTTATAAATGTCAAAACTGGATCCTCATTGTAGCAGCTATGGCAAAACTTAATTACTCTGATAATTATTATCAAGAAGCAGATGTCTCGCACCAGCTCACCTTCCCTCCATTAGCATAGTATAGAAACCTTTAATGTTTTAACAATCAGGACTTTGAAAGAGACTACAAGGGTCATAAATGTTAAAATATCTGGATCAGCCAAGCTTGGCTTGGAGGAAATTAGCACTTTTGAAGGCAACTTTTGGAAAACTGTTAAACAGTGGTCCAGCTGAAAACTCTTCCATAGTTTCCCAACACTGGAATAGATTTAGTGAAGATACTAAAGAGAAAATTTGGGTTTATCTGATGAGTTTTGCTCCGTGTGTAGAAGCACACGCTAGAGTTTTAGCTGTGTTAGCTGGCTCACCCTCTGATTGACATGATGTAATAATAAATAACAGATGCTTGCATTTGTAGAGCTCTATACCTTCGTGTTCCAAGTATTTCATAAAGTAACTAATTAAGTATCAGAGCACCTGCATAAACTGGGAAGATGCCCTGTGCAATAGAGTTCATGTTTTTTAGCCTTGATTTCTTCTTGGTGCAGGCAAATACACACTTGATAACAGGGAGGAGGCAATAAAGGAAATGAACAGCCAGGAAGAAGCAGAAGGGCAGATAAAGGATCCCATCCAGTGCTGGGAATCAGTGGAAATGCTGTGTGAGGTGCTGGGGATGTCCATGTGTGCTCCTGGCAGAACAGTTCATTCTCTTACCTGTCAGGAAGTGTGTAACAGTCAGTCAGTAGAAAATCCACAACCAGGGAGTTCCCTGGAGACTTCAATTCCATAGCTGGGAGCAGAACTAAAGGGACAAACAGACTTCATGCTGTCCCTTCCACCCAAGCCATCCTGGGATTCTGTGATGCCACACAAGTGCCTCGGTGGCAGCAGCAGCTCTGCCATCCCATGGGCATCTCTCTGGTGAGCATTGGGTAAAACACTTTTCTCTGCCTCTCTGGAAAACTTATACAGGAAAAAAAAAAAACATTTATTGATGCCTCTGACAGCCAAGAGTGAATTCATAAACAAAATGACTACAGGGGCTCTGAATGTCCAGCAAAAACAGAGAACGAAAAAGAAGAGAAAAAACTCAGCACCATTTGATCCAAATAATATGCATTAAATTCTCATTCCTAAGGTTTCCTTTCTAGTTTGTTCTTGCAAAAGGCACTTGCAATTCTAAGGACATTTTTCAGCCTGAAACTTTGCTGATCTGTTTGAAGAACACCCTCAGTAGGACCTGAGTCACGCGCCCAGGTTTGGAGTAGTGGCTGCAATCTACCACTTTGATTAAAAAGTCTAATTTAAAATTACAGATGTATTTTTCAAACCATTCTTTCAGCTCTGTAAATGCTGAGATTCTTTGTGAAGTGTAATACAGTTACTTTTATGTAGTAATACAGTTCTCAGTGTGTCTCAGATAACATCAGGCTCTTACATATTCTGACTAGACAATGAATTTCAGTTAATAATGATGTTTGGGCCATTAGTACCTTTCTTCTGGAAATCCTGAAGAAATACAAAAACAATATAGAAACCTCAGAGCAGGATTTCTGATGGGCTGACCAAGGCATGGAATGTGGGCCATGATTCATGTCTCACAGTGGGTCAGGCTCTTCTCTTTCCACCCCGGGCTCTCAGATCATTCCCTGTACAATGGGCTCGGAGCCAGCTCTAACATTGTATTTTTATGGCACTGCAAAGCACAGACCGCCTCCCACTGCTTCTTACATTTCACAAAGGTGGGAATATGACTGTGATCCGGCTCCACTCAGGAGTTCATCCATATTTAGAAAGGCATTTAGCACATCCCAGGCCAAGTTTACATATGCATATGCATGGGTTGAAGCAAAGCAAACGCTGTAAGACCGAACCCAGCCTGCGTGAGGGAACATCCAGTGCCGTGACACGGCTGAAAGACTGAGCAGGGTGAGTCTGGCATGAAACCCAGGCCTCTGGCTGCCCCAGCTGAGTGCTTTCACACTTCCCTGCTGCTCTGCCCCACAGCCTTCCTGTGCCACACGCTTTCCAGAAAAATGTGTCTCCCAAAGATATTCCAAAGACACACAGCATCGTTTTACTGGAATTACTACAGAGACCAAAGCTGTCATGAATCCACCAGTGCACATCACTGAGATAGCAACGCTGTTTCTACACAGGGTTTTTTATCTGAAACCATCCCATGATTAGAAGAAAGTTCTGTATATCACAGTGAAAAGCAGGGATCCTTGAGGTCCCTCCAATATTTTTAAAGGCTATCACTACCACAGATAGGGTATGTGCCTATAGGAAATGTACCTGTCTGTGGAAAGTGAGATGGAAATAGATACAGACTGTACCTGCAGCTGAAATAATGACTGAAGGAGCTGTCTTCAGATGAAGAGCACACTTCTGAAATACCCCGTCGCAGAGCATATTTTTCTGAAGTTAAACCTAGACAGAATCTCTCCTAGGAACAGGGAAAATTGATTTGCTTACTGAATTGCTCACAGGAAAAGCTGATGTTGAAAGTTAAAGTAATTACAAAGAATGGAAAACAATTGGGTCCAAATCAGAAGGTTTTTTTAAATCACTGCTTCTGCCTTTGACTTAGGCAGTAATGCAGGGGTCTGCTCCCATCACAGCGAGGATTTGGAATGCATAAAGACACGAGCGCTCATTGAGCATAATGCAGTAATGTCTGAAAAACAGATCTATAATTTCTTTCTTCTCCCTCTTGCTTGGTTTACCAAGGTGTCCCTGGGGTGCTCATTGTTAAACATATTCATAAAAGTCCTCCAACTCCAAGAGAAGTGAAAGATACAGAGAAAAATCCTGCTTTAGGTTAGAGCTGAGCAGCACCAGTAGAATTTGCCAGTGGCTCAGCTCCTCCCTCAGTGTAAATTAGCACTTACAACTCCAAATGGAGTTTTGTAGTTTACACCAGCTTGTTCTGCTTGCAGCATTGCAAGTGACAGCTGAGTTTGGCTCATCCTGCTAGAACAAATAGGAAAAGGAGAGAACAAAATATCCTTTGCCAGCACTTTCCAGATGATCTTTCTTTGTGATAGAAGTGTTTGTATTTTAATAAGTGCCTTTTTCACACAGTCCAGCTACTTTTTCTTGAGCCTACAGAGGAACGACACAAGCAGATTCTCTGTGGGGGCCAACTGATGGAGCCTCAGCAGTGCAGCGGGCAAATTCTTACAGCACAAACCTATAACTCTTCACCTTAGCCAACAGCATTGTTCCTGTGATGTGGGGCTGCTGGAGCAGCTGTGAAAGGCACCTGAATTATGCAGTGATCTGACACAGACTGGAATTTTCCCACTGAAGAAGTTCCTACTTGCTTTAGTGGTGATGATGCAAAACCAGCTCGGGTTTCTTGCTGTTTCCTTGTGTTAGAAAATAATATGTGTACTCTGCAAATCTGCACTTTCCTTATGAAATCTCCATCTTATGCTTTAAATCTATATTACATGAAATGTCAATCTGTCCACTTCTGTCACTCTGAACACAATAAATATCAGGTTAATAACAATGACTGATAGGAAACCAGCTCCATGGGAATTGGGGCAGGTTAGCTGAAAAACTCCGCTGATTGAAAAAGAGTTAAAAGCCATGTCATGCTGTCACCTTGCAGTGTGACAGTGCTCAGCCTTCATTTCCCTTCCATCTCAGCACCAGCTGCTGCTCTGACAGTTCCCACAAGGATCCAAAGGCTGGAGAGGGCTCATCCCTGTTCCCTGAGCTGCAGCACGTGGCAGGTCAGCACACTGCCACTTTCGCTGATCTGGAACATTCTCCTTAGGAATCTCTGCCTGAAGGAGACTCACCAGTCCCCAAATAAGTGAGCAGAACCATCAGTGCTATTTTAAAAATGGCTTTAACCTTCTGTTGTCCTCATCATTGATTTGTGATTGGAAAAAAAGAGAAGAGTAAGATGTGGTAGGTGACCTCTGACATGAAAGAATACAGCAGTGCACAGCCAGAAAAGGAAAGAAAGAGGGAAAAAAGATAAAGGAGAAAGTTTTAGGTACCTATAATGCATCTCATGCACGTATATGACTGATAAAGTATAAGAAACCATATGTTTCTTATTCCAATTGTCCTCTGCACCCTTCTCTCCAAAGAAGGGATAGTAATGAAGTTTTATTACACATAAAATTAGCTTCTCTAAGTGCTACCATTAACTAGATAATAAAAAGAGTTGCCTGAATCTTGCAAAAGAATTGTTTTTTAAAATGTCAGTTAATTGCTAAATGACTCCAGCTCCTTTCCAACTACTTTATCTTTGCAACAGTGAAGACTTCAGCAACTGACTGAAAGGTTTTATGTCCTTCTTCTTCTTTGCCTGCAAGGAAAGGCAAGAGACAGAGGGAGCCTCTGAATACACTGCAGCAACTTTTGGAGTATCCAGTCTGTCCCTGGCCCCTTTAGTGTCCCCAGAACAGACTGACCCACCAAGTAACGACTCCTCGGGGTGTTCAGGGCTCTCTCAGGCCCTGGCTCAGCCCTGGTGTCACCTGGGTGTTCCAGAAGGAAAAGTTACCCCAAAAATTATCACAAACATGCTTTCCAAACATAACTGAACATCAAAAGGAATCTTCCTTGGATTGATGGAGAAGGGTCTCTAAACCCTGAGTTGGGGTTTAAAGCTATTTCAGGTGAGATGTTCTTCCCTGGAGCCAGGGAGGAACCATCAGTGAACAAACAAAGGAAATGGGACAAGGCAGAGATGAGGGGAAGATTCACACCAACAGGAGCAAAGCCCTTTTTGGATCCCCTCCCAGGCATGTTCATTACTTGTTGTTGGGGGCAGTCTGTGCTAGGCTGGGATCCATTCCTGCAGCCCCTGGGACCTCACTCTGCTTGGCTTTGCCTGGCTCCAGCTCTGTGGATTTCTGTACATCTGCTCTCCTTGCTCATGGTACCTACTTATCTAAACCTAGTTCAACAAAGCTTTTGAAGAGAGGTTTAAAATTAATCTCAGGCTTTGTTGAATACAAATGGTTTCAATCAAAGCCTATGGGTAAGTGTCTGGCTGGAGTAAGTGCTGCTGTTATGAGCAGCTTTGGAAAAGCCCATCAGTTGTGTGCCTGATGCCTGAGCAACCCCATGCAGAGCACTCTTACTTGGGAGCAAAAGATCTCAGGGACATTGGCAGAAGGTTTTCTGGGCTTTCTGGCTTTATCCACAGCCTAAATCTCCACCAGTAAGAGAGAACTGCATCACTGTCTTTTCCACATCTCTTTATCCTTCAAGAGATCTATTTAGATTATTGTACGAATCAGTATGAATCAAGTTTGACTTTGTTTTTATCCAAGGATGCTGTCTAAGCTCTTCTCATACTGTACAGAAAAAACACTCCTTGCCACCAAATCCTGTCATCTTTATCCAGTTCTTCTTGGATGAAATGTCTGTATGACTCAAATGTCAAGGTTAGTTCCAATTTTCATAAAAACTTACAGGATCTCATATCAAACAGGTAGAATTTTCTCCAGCAAAAAGGCCACCTCTAGGCTGTGGCCAAACTCTGCACCAAGTTTTAATAGGGAGCTCAGGGAATTAATTAGGTATGTAAAAATTGTCAGCAATAATGAGAACTCATGTCCATCACCAAAGCTTTACCCTGTGGTTGAAGAGAATTGCTTGGGAACACATCCAGCACTGATTGCTTTATGGGAGATCCCAGTGACTTCCATGGGAATTCCTTCATGGAAAGTCAGTGGAATAAGGCACCCTGGTCATTGCTCCTTAAGCGACTTTAACGGCTTCAATGATTTCTATAACTTCAGCTGCCCCACAAGACAAGGGAGATGGTCTGAAGGTTTTATGTGATGTGGTTCTGAGGTGAATGTGTGGGTGATGCAGGAAAGCCAGGTTAGAATTAAGTGAGTTATCTGAAGTGCTTGTGAACAAACTCCTCACCCTACAATGTCAGATATTCTGTTCTAGATAGATCCACAGAAAAAAAAGCATTTGACTCAAGTTTGTAGAGTTATATCATATTCCTGAGACAATTTTCCATATCCTGGCACATGAAAATGTAAATTTTCTTTAGGTGTGCTGACGGTCCTTCTGAAGAGAGATCAGAGGAATCTTAAATGTCTTAAAGCAAATCAAGCTCTCCAGATATGGTTGTACTTTTGAATATGCAAAATATCATGACTGGAAGGTCTTTTAGCCAGGAGCCTCTGAGCTGATGTTGTTCAGGCCGTTGACAATTCCAGTTTCTCTTCCCACAGTGCAGATGTTCACAGTGCTGAAATACTATTTATGAGTAAAGAAAGTTGCTATTACAATACTCTGGTAATGAAGGGAGAGTTCTGGGGGTTCACTGCTTCTTTGTTAAATACAAAACCCAATAAAGGGATTTGGAAGATGTCTGGGAGGAATAACTAGCAGGGAGTGAAAAAATAGGGAAAAGGAGAGACGGGTGGAATGGTATAGATGAGAACACACAGAGGCAATTCCCTCTGGTTTATATTCTGATCACACAACAGCGTTACTCTGGAGTAACTCCTTGGAGCTAATAGTTTATAAAACAGAATTAGTCTGGAGAGAAAAGCAGGTATTGCACGTTTGCAAAAGGGGAAAAGGAATTTAACCTCAGCGAGAGACATTAGTGAGGAATAACTGGGGGGGATATTCTCAAAACTCTAAAATTGCTCTTTGAAAATGGATGTAGGATCTGTGTAGCTGTGATGACAGAACATGCACAGGTACAAGGAGCTTTGTGCAGCTGCTCCTCCAGGGGCCTGGCAGCCAGGGCTGAGTTTGTCAATGCCCCGTGTGTGCTCCAGCAAAGCCAGAACCACCTCAGACAGCACAGAGAAATTGGATGCAGCATCAACAGTTTACACACTTAAACCTAGTGATGCTTCAGCTTTTAAACTTTCTATCACTTCTGAAAGTAAGATTTAGCTTCCTGATATGAAGAGCTTTTGAAGATTTTCTTCTGCAGCTGAAGCAGGTCAATGATTTCTCTTGTCTAGGTTGTGTGGATCTTGCCTTTGCTGCTGGGGCCAGTTTAAAAAGGGGCAGTCACTGCACTGAGGTTTGCATGGCCAGGTTTGGGTAGTGGGGGACTGCAGGGGTGAGAAGATTCTGTGAGAAGCTGCCAGAAGTTCCCCCATGTCCCATGGAGCCAAATCCAGCCAGCTCCAAGGTGGACCCAACACTGGCCAAGGCTGAGCCCATCAGAGGTTTACTGGAATAACAGAGTTAAGATGGGGGAAACCCCAAAACTGGGCATTTGCGGCTGGTGGGAGGAGTGACAACGTGAGAGGAGCAGCTCTGCAGATCCCAAGGTTGTATTTTCTGTCCCTTATCCACATGAGGGGGCTGAGATGTGGAGGGAGTCATAGAGTGGCTTTGGAGGGCACCCAGTGCCACCAGGGACTCCTCACAGGCACTGCCAAGGCAGCAGGTTTGGACTGTCTGTTTGCCAAGCTGTCGTGTTAGTGTGGGCTCTGAATGATTGGTGATTTCAGGATGTTGTTTTCTAAAGAAATTGGAAAGGCTGGGAAATGAACTCCTAAAATACTGTGTAATGTGTGTAACTCTTTTGAAAAGTGTTTTGGAGTATCAGCTCTTTGAGGAGGTGAGCACTGTGCATATTAAAATGATGCCTTTTCAAAGCTCTGAGCTGTTGCTAAAATGTTACAATAAAAAAGTCATTCCCTCCCAAACACATTACCAGCTAATGCAAACACAGGATTTTTTACAAAGCCATTCCATTCCTTGGTGCTGAGAGCAAGGGAACAATCCAGAGGCTGCAGCCTCATGCCAGTGACCTCCTGTGTGACTCAGTGTTCCCCTGGAGAAGAGCATCACGCTGAGGCTGTGACTCTCATTAGGGAACAATAGGCAGGAAGAGCTCCAGAATGGGGTCAAGAATGACCTTTTGATCAACTAATAGAGGCATCCTAGGATGAAAGTCATGAGTGTTAAAAGCCATTTCAAAACAGCATTGGAATAGGATAAGCAGTACCTCAAGCACCTGTGATCAAATAAGCAATTGTTTTATGGAAATTCTTGATCAAAGAGATGGCAGTTCCCTGCCTGCTGCATCACCAGCTGTGAGAGGGGGAAACGAGCACTAAAATTCAGGTGTATCTCAGCTTAAAACACTGTACAGCCATGGGCAGCTGCACGGTGCAGGAGCTGAGGATACATCCCTACCTTCAGCACTACAGGAAACAACAGAAGTATTTTCCTACTTGAGTTCCAGATGCAGGGAGAAAAAAGGATGTTACCAAGGGGAAAATGCAATATGCTGACCATCTGGTGAGGCACTTGCAGGCAGGGTGAGATCTCAGCTACAGGAATGGATCCCCCACATCTCTCTTAGCCAGACTGCCAGGCAGCAGCCGAGATGCAGAAAAGATTTGGCTATTAAGAGGTGCTATGAAATACCATGGTACTTGAGAGGATTAACATAACCAAGTGCAGGCTTCAGCTGCTTGACTCTTTGTGTGTTTTGCACTTATGTAACATAATGTAGCAATAAATAATGTAGTATTGCATTAGGCCATATGTTGAACATTAGCAGGACTGATGTCACACACTAATTACCATGAACAAATGACCTATGATTGCAAATCCATTCTTTCAGAAATGTGTAAATTTAACGCTGTTTTCAGTGAGAAGGACGAAGCAGGTCCTTGGTGAGGAGGCTGGTGTGAGGTCAGGCTGGGATCTCGGTCCATGGGGTAGGGATCAGCAGGGTTCCTGGGCAGGCCTGGCTGGGACAGAGCTGGAGACAAACACAGCTCCAGCTTAGCTCAGGCAGGGGCTGGAGGTCCGGGGCTGAGTTCAGATGCAGCTTCTGGGTCCTCAGGCTGTGGGTGGTGGTCCCAAGAGAGGCTGGGCAGGGCTGCCAAGGCCCAGGACCCTGAGAGAGCGGCCCAGTACAAAGAGACTGGACTGGCACTGCCTGGAGGCTCTCTCCAGTGAGGCACTTCCCCATGGTCCAGGAGCAGCTTTGGAAGCCATTCCCAGCTGTGCTAATTCAGAGGGTCTGGTGTGTCAGGTCATGCACAGAATCAGTGCTGGAAGGGCCCCACAAGATCAACCAGTCCAGCTGTGTAGTATTAACTTTCTTTCCAAGCTTACTTTTTAACCATCCCATCTTTGAGAACCTTCCTCAGAGGGATGGGTCAAATTTGGAACACACTGTCAGTGCCAAATTCTCTCCCTTGTGCAATGCAGAGGTTCCATTGGTGCTCAGCCTTTAGATTTAGAAAGTTGTGTAACAAACTGATGTTTACAGACTATCATTCCTTATTTTTCTCCTTAGAATCAGGCACAGCATAGATATTTTTGATAAATTATTAAATATATCCACCAGGTACTCAGGTTGAGCAGTGTTCATCCTAAAGGCTCAAAAAATAGCACATTGCAAGTGCAGTTTTTACTTATTATGCAAGACTTCTTCTGCAAGCAGAAGTGAAGAGTGGGAGAGGTGGAGATACAATCCCATGTGTTGATGGAGTGATTACTTCAGGAATTCATTTATGTTTGCTAAAAAACTTTATGCAGATATGTCCAGGTCATTTGGAGCTCTGCTTCTCCACTGTGCACATGCTGAGGATTATGAAACCCCACTGAGTCCTCATCTTCTGAATTCCTTTTATCTTGTTTTCACTTTGGACTGCATCATACTGAAATTTAGGGGGAATATGTTACTTCTTTAACTGCAGAGTTACCATAATGCATTTAACATGGCCTGCATATCAATTACATTCCTATAATCATGGATTAAAGAGTCTGGAACGGCGCATATAAAGAAATCAAGAATTTAGTTAGGTTTTATAACTGTGGGCTTAGAGTCAGTGAGAAATAAAAATGCATGCAGACTTGGTTTTCCTTCTCTTCCCTTCCTTGGGCAGCTGCCCAAACGTTGCATCTCTGAGTTAGAAAAAGGAGTTGGGTTTGGCTCCTGTACAGATTCCACATTCACTGAGCTGCTTTCTTCATTTACTGAGCGCTCTCTCTGAGCAACACTGGCCACATTCATCTTTATTAGGCTGTAATGGGAGTCACTGCACGGGAAGCCTTGATCCTGAGCTCTGCATAAAACTGCAGCTTGCAGATGCTCTAATCCTACCAGCTATTAGCACAATAAATTTATAATTGATATATAGGTGTAAGTCTTCCACATCACCTACCTGCAAGCCAAGAGTTATGAAATTTAATAAACTGCCTGTGTCCTTGGAGCTGTGATCTCCCTTCACTGAGGAGAACAAAATGTCCATCCGTGCTCCTGATAATTATTAGAATCGTTGTTAATGTACTATGAGGAGTAATTCACCATCAGGGCAAGCTCTGAGACACAGTAGGCAAATTTAAAATATTTTATTGTGCTAATATTACAGTTACAAGTGATATTTTAAAGCAATTTGCCGTGATAATGTCAATGCAGTGCTAAGACAAGTAGTTCCTTTTAATGCTCTTCACAAAGAAGCTGATATCCAGACAGATGTAGCAAAGCTTCTCAAAGACTGGCTTAATACAAGGGAAAAAGCAAAATCAGTGTGATCCAGCACAGTTGTGAGGAGAAGATGCTGGGTGGGTTTCTGGAAGGCTTCTGAGACAAAGCAGTGTTGAGTAACAGATTGCAGCCAGGACACACCAGTGACTCCACCACAGAACTGGTGCAGTGCCATTTGCATCTTTTTCTTTCTAAGAAAAACAGAAACGCTATAAACATATGCAAAAATAGTTAACTGTTACCTCCAAGGCACCGTTTCACCACATTTGTAGGATATTAAGACAAACTAATCATGTCTGTAATAAAGAAATGCTGTTTTTCCTCAGCAGTATGCAAGGGAAGCAGCATCTTTCTGGAGGTGTATATTTGATGAACTGCAGCACTGATTATTTGATTGATTTAACTATCAGAGAGGTTATAATAATAATAAACCAATTCAAGACATCATTAACTAGCAGAGCATTTGAAATAATACAAATGAGACATTGAATCATGGGCATGTTCAGATTTATTTTTGTGGGCTGTTGTGGTCCTTAGGTATTTAGAGCCAGTTTACACACAATTATGGACACTTACGTAATGCTGTTTTCTAAGAGAAATTCTTGATCATAACTAGTTTGGAACCAAGCAGAAAACAAAAAAAGCATCTAGAACATCAAAAGGAATGAAACAATATCTCCAGAAGGAGTTAGAAAAATGCAGAAATTTACAGAGAGCTCAGCATGGGCTAAGAGTGAGAACCACCTCCAGCCACCAGGTATTGGGCAATTCTTTACCTCAAATTTGGTTTGGAAGTCTTTGGAAAAGAAATGGTTCTTTGTTATGCTTTTCTTTGTGCTCCTTCACCTATGGGCATCTTTAATTATGCAAATGTGTGCCTTAATGCAACTGTGCCTTCTGTGGAGACAAATATTGGTGATATTTGTGAGTGCTGTGGATGCCCAGGGTAAAGGCTGACTTTTGAGACACATGTGAGGCTGCCATGGGATTAAGGAAATGTAATTTATAAATTTGATTGGTGAAACATCAGCGTTTCCGTTGCTGTCTCCTGTAGTCCATACGAGTTTGCCTTCACACACTGATGGTTTGAGGATCTTTGGCATAAACAAAGACTTTGTGATAATGGCTTCCCCATCTCTCCTTCCTTCCCACACTCTGCACATCTTTTATATCCAATGGGAAAAACTGATCTCCTGCAGAGACTTTGGAAGCCACAGAAGAGGCTCCTCTTCCCCTCCTGAGCCTCACCAGAGACCAGGTGGCCGTAACGTGGCTATTGGAGGTTTCATTCACATTTTCTACAGTTCCTCTTTTTTGCTGCAACAAAGGACTTTCTTTAACTAGGCCACCCATTAATGATCAGATACTTTTATCCTTTCTTGCCAGACGCAAACTTTTTTCTCCTATCCATAATATTCTTTGCCTGTTTCTGCTTCATAATCAGTGTAGGCAGTTTTATTAGTTCCAGGATCTAATTTAACATCAAAAGAATCAGACCACCTCTCTGGTGTGTGAATGACTGGCAGACCTGATTCAGGGAAGACATAAGGCACGTTCAGTATTTTATAAAACCAGGTTTTCTATCTGCCAGCATCACTGCCTTCAATGCAGGGAGAGCTAAGGGAAACCATAGTGGGTACAAAAGCAGCAGTAAAGAGTTTTTTGTGCCAGATCCCCAAAGTGTGCCTGTAAAAATATTTCCTAAGGCAGCTCTCCATCACTGCTCGTGTTAAACCTTTTAAATCCATGTGTAATCTGGTAAATCTTATTCATCCAGATAGATGGATTTGAATGAGAACTCACCCTGCGAGGAAAGACTGGCCTAGAGAAGATAACAGTTCTTATTTGTCATCCTCTGTTATTGTAACCATATTACAGGGGATAATGAAGTGCAAGGGACAGCAATTAGTTGGTGGCAGCACAAGTGATAAGCACAGCACCAGGACTTTCATATACTGTGGTGTGCAACGCAGCCTATTGATTTAACGGCAGCTTTTCTCCCTTTCACTCTCCAGTAAAAAACAGCACTGAGATTTATGTGAGCAGCACTGCTTTGGAACACAGATCAGGCTGGTGTGAATCTTTGGATGCTCACAGTTTAAAAATCCCCAGCCTAGGTTAATTCATAAAGTGCTTTCCAAAGCGGGCTGGATGCCGTGTGGGCCTCGGTCGGGTTCCTTGGCTTTGTTCCTCACACCTGACTGCCGATTAATCTGCCTTTTAACTGTGCCTGCATGGAGCCACACATGCTTGGAGCCACCAGCAATGTGTCTCTCTCCAGGCCTCTCCAAACTGGGTCACCCTTCAGCTATTGGTTACTGGTAAATTATTCCCTTTGAGATTCCCAAGCCACTCCGTGGGGCTGCCTATTGTCATGTTCTGGCACTGAGATTGTAGAACAGATTATGGGCAATCTGTCAGTTCAGGCTGTTCAAGGAGAGATGAAAAATCAGACACGTGTTGCTCTCACACACTGAGCAATTCGAACAAAGACAACAGAAAAAACTCTTTTTCTCCATTTATTATTCCATTATTATTTCCTATTATAATACAGCAAGTAAAGCATGAAGTACACCTTGAATAAAGAGTTCTAATGATGTATGGCACTTGGCATTATCAAAACGTTCATGTGGATCTCAATGGAGAATAACTTCAGGTGCTTTGAGTCAGTTTTGATGTTCAGCAGCTCCCACAGACCCCATGGAGGCTGAACCCATCCCAAAAATCCCCTTTGGTTGCACCTAAGAACATTTCACTTGTCAGGTCTGAGGCCAAACAACTACAGGGTGATGATGCATTTAGATTAGTTTGTAATTAATGTTTCCTGGCTCAATTTTAAACTTGAAAATGATAATCCAGAAGAATTTGTTGTTGATCTTGGATGGGATTTTAAGTTTGGTTGAAATCATGACCTTTGGACACAACCAGGCCACCAGCATTGTAGGAATTCTTGACTTCCAGAAGTGCCCAAGGCCAGGCTGGACTTGGAGCAGCCTGGGATAGTGGAAGGTGTCCCTGCCCAAGGCAGGGGGTGGAATGAGATGGTCCTGAAGGTCCCTTTCCATCCAAACCATTCTCTATTCCTCCCTCTCTAACAGTGAATTATGTAACAGAACAAGTTGCAGACTCCTCCTTGAGCTTTTTCTGGGTTTGTCTCTGCTAAATAATCGTCTGCCAGTGAACATGTTTAATATTGTCACCTAATATTGTAGGTTAAAAAGAGAATTGCGTTGGAAATTTCCTTCTGATAAACAAGCAGTGAGATGACAAATACCACGAGAAACAGCTCCAGTCGCTGCAATGCTTAATGTTTTCTAGTCTTGCTTTTAGATCAGCTTCCAATTACAGCTACAAAGGCAGAACCCCAATGCTGATGTAATTAGAAGACATATAAACAAATTAAGAATTGAGCAGATATTTCAGAACTTAGAATAAACAATCCTAATAATCTTTTTAGCCATTAAAGAAGCCTATTTTTTGTTTTAAATAAAGGACATTCTGGCAATGGCCAGAATGAGGATGAGAAAGTGGTGGGGAGTTTGAGTAGGTGGAAGGATTTGCTGTGGGGCAGGAATTCCCTCCCAGCCCTGGCCCTGGTTTAGAGGGTTTCTTGTGCTGTCTGCTGGCCAGGGCAGTCACTGGATGGATCCTCAGCTCTTGGATAAAACCAGAAAACAGCCCCATGGATGCTGCACCCCCTGTGCCCTCAGGCAAGTTGTAGGAGTAATGATCCAAAAGGGTTTAGGAGTTTTATTGCAGCAGGGAGGCAGCAGGGGTCAAATCTGTACCAGAAAACCTATAACTAAGTCTGTAATTCTTTTATGGGCAAAGCTGCAGGGATTTCTGCTTGATTAAGGATTGCATGATTGAGGCCAGTGACATTAACAGGCACAATGTCCCCTCTGCATCTAAAATAGTGATCAAACATGACAGGAAAAGCCATGTAATAGCAAAACCCCAACACTTTCTCACTGGTAAGAGTGGCTACATGCTTTCCGTGCTTCCCAGCTGTATAAATGGGATTTATTTCTCATTTTTTTCTGCTATTAAAAGCAATTTTTGGAACTTCCTGGTTGTATTTAATGCATATCTTTTGCCTGTCCAGGCTCTGCACTTCCCCAGCTTTGTTTTGAGGCTACATGATCAATAAATGTCACTGCTGAAGTGCTTTGCCAGTTTAGGTATCAGAAATGAAAACAGAAGCTCCAGCTCTCTTTTACTGGTTGTGACAAATTGATTCTTTTTGGTCTGCCTTGCATCTCTCTCACTTCATGTGTCTGAAGAGAGGGGGATTTCTCACAGCACCTGCTGCTGGACCAGCCTGAATTCCAAGATCCTGTAAAGATTTGTTATTAAATTTGTCTTGTGCTCATGTAAAATGGGAACCGGTGGGATTCTTATAATTTGAAACCATTTGTGTTTTGGCAATTAAAAATGCTAAAACAGAAACTGTCCATGCAGAATGAACCTGCACTTGTAATTACAATTTGTCCATGAATACTCAGGGTTGTGCAATTAGGTGAGGAATTGTATGCTTAAAGGACCACTTGGGCACTTTATGGCCAAATAAAAACGTAACTATTCATAAGTACAGGTGCATATATGTTTGCTTAAAAAGAAACAACAGCCAGTTATTGGATCCCCAAAGGAACCATTTATTCCCTTCCCCAGGAAATAAGAGGACTGGCTTGTGCTGAAGGAAGGATTTTTATCCTTGCTGCACAAAACCTTACCAGGATTGTTTTCCAATTACTGTTTTGAGCAATAGCACAAGTTCAAGAATGGATTAATCTGAAACTTTACTTGTAGCTCCCTAAAATACATCCACAGCTTACTCTATTTTGCAGTCAGTTTTGCTGAGACACAGAAGTGCACAGAGCTTTACCACTTGGTTTAGCCTTTTTTTTCCCCAAAAAGTCCATTAACAAATACTTACTGTTCTTAAGAGTTTGTGACACATATGAAATGTAGAACTTACATTTCTTCAGAGTCAGTTAATGAACTGAGTGTGCATTGCTGTCTGCTGGAACCTGTCCCTGAGATTTCCAATTCCTTTTGCTTAATGTTTGTGTTCTGGAAGTTTTAAAACTGTCAGCAAAGGTGTTTTACCAGTCTTCACATTACAGCAGGGACCGAACCCTACTTACATTAAGGGGTGGAAAGGGATGCCAGTTGGATTCTTTCTTCCTCACATCCCACAGGAGGAGGTATGGGTGAGCAAAAGCTACCACTGAAAAAAAGGGGGCAGGTGAAATATGTACCCACTGGAAAAAAAATAGAAGATCTTTAGTCATCTATGCAGAACACATACGACACCTAATTAAATCAGGTTTCATTGAAATTAAAATAAATGGCCTGAATTAATGAATGCAGCTTGTGAGGAACACTCAGCTCCCATTGTGCAGGCTGACTTTACACAAGGCATTTTTGATAAGACATTTTGGGGGGCAGAAGCTGTCACAGCGTGTTTGTACCGTGGAGAAGGGCAGAGGACAGGACAGAGCTCTCTGCTCTGGCACCTGGATGTGTCCCAGCTCCTCTGCCTCCCTGCTGGGTGACCTTTGGCAAGTCACATCTCATTTCTGACAGTCTCTGAAAGCATTTTGCAGTCTCCTCAGGAGTGGCAATATTTAGGAACAAAGCATCATTGTCCCAGTAATGTGTGATTTGCGTGCTGCTTTATTCCACAGGATGGGGCTTAAACAAAATTTATGGGAAATGCTGGCTTGTGCTGGATCTCTGCACAGGAGTGAATCTTACCCAAGATCAATAGAGTCATTCCCCAGTCCTGTGGGTTTTATGAGTGCCACAGCATAAAGGAATCAGGCCCTTCCCCAAAAAAAGCACTATGCCTCTGCCATAATTGCTAAGCTTGGGAATTGGATAAATAGTAAATTCTGCTTTTCCGGTGTTTTCTACTTCTTTTATAACCATTAATGAAATTACAGTCCTGCTAATAACAATGTGACATCCTGGCCATGGGAAAGGTATGTGAGAATTGTCAGCAAGTGCAAGTTTGAGTGAAAAAGGTGCAAGTCCTCACTTGTTGTTGTCCTGCTGACTTCATCAAGGTTATACAGTGTTTTCAAGAATGCACGGGGAGTGGTATTTTTCAAGTTATTATTTTGATTTTCCATAAGATTTGGCCACCTCTGATGGGCTGGAGGAGTCCAGCACCACTTCGGCAGAGACTGGTGGGAACAGCAACTACAACAGTGAGTGGTTTCCAGCAAATCCAATGGTTCCTGTAGGGTGGTGGGACCTGAGGGAGCTGCCCCCAGCCTGATCCTCTGCATGGTTTCTCTCTTGAATGGCATCCAATCCTCTGGACCCCAAATCTGAGGGATGCTGAGGCAGAAACTCAAGGGAATTGAGTCATTTCCTAGAGTTTCAATTAGCTGGGTTGGATTTTTAAACTCATCCCAGACCTGTGCTTTAGGCAGCTGGATGGATGCAATTTATAGATCCATGTCCATAAATGCTGCACATTGTGCCACACACCTGCCTGTTGCTCACCTGGGCTATTGGACACCTCCAACACACCCACTGGAGACACGAGACTCCTTCTGTTTCTCCCTAAGTGTGCTATTCCTGAGGCTAAAGAGATGTTAAAGCCTCTTCTGATCACTAAAGACCTTGTGGAGTTTTACATTAAACCAGCTCTAGGTCAGAATGTCCTGGCCACGTTTCAACTTGGGTAAATCACAGGGCACAGCACTGGATGTTCTGGCTCATTTTATGCTTCATCCCCTTCCTTCTGATGTTTATCAGTAGCACTCTGAGGACCAAATCTTCTGGCATCAGCTGCCTGTGGTAGATCTGCATCCACTTCTACCCAGAACCAATTTGATCTCATTTCCTTATGCAAAACCTCTGCTGAGAGCACTTGGTGTAGGCAGGGAAAAGAGAACCTCGACTGTGTCGGTATTTGCTCCTTTAATGTATTTTGGGATGTGTGTGGGTTTATTTACAAAGCACGTGTAGTTAAATGTCATTGAAAAATATAATTAAAAATCAATTAAGAGACCATTTTAAAAACAAGAGGTTGTAAAAATGGAATTTACAATAATAACCAGACTAAGCATTTGGCATTTACATGTCTGCACCAAATAGCAATTCCCTTGTTAGTTGTGCTTGAGTGACAAGGTACTCGCTTATCTCCTGGATATAGATTCCAATATTCTTGTTATTGCTGAGACAAATAAATACCTGCATAAAGACTTCTTGCACTGCCAAGTAACACCAACTGATTAAATTCAGACAATTGTTTTTTTGTTCTTGTCTGGGCCCAGTGCCAAAATTATCCCATTGTATGAAGGACCAGATTTTGCACTCAGCCTATGCTCAGTTAATGCAAGGTAAATACTGTGCTACCAATACAAATGTCAGCAAAGAGAGACATTCTGAGATGTTTTAATTTCCTACATAAAACCTGAACATGCAGAACACATAGAAGCAGAAATGGCAGCATATTTGGCCTCCAACACAACATGATGAAGGCAATTGCTGTGACTAGACCTCTCCAAAAGGGGAGGACATAAGTTGTGCTTGGAGCCTGGGAGGTACAGAAGTCCCTGTGACACATTTTGGCTTCCAGAGAAATAACTGGCAATGTCTGCATAAATCCATTGGGATGCATATGTGTACATGTGGAACTCATGCCTGCACCCTCTGGATCTGGCTTTAAATGGTAGGAGCTCAAGGACTGTCTTGCTGTGGGATCAAATATCCCAGATTTATAACCAAGCCTGAAGTACTTTTCTTTGTTAATACTCCTCCCTTTCCTCCTCCATCTTCACTGTGAACAGCTGAAGATATTCCTGAGGTTCTTGTAAAAGAGGTCGAGATTAAATGTATAAATAGCATTTTAAACATGATGAGCCCATAGGAAATGCTGGAATCAGTGATTATGTCCATCTGTGATGATTCCATGTTGAACAGAATGGGGCAGGATTAGCTTTGGGAAGTTCTCTGCCTGTGCCTGTGTCTGCATCCCTTCTCTTCCTGGCAATACTGAGGTGGGTGGTTGGCTCTTCGTGAGTTTTGCAGTCAGCCTGGAGAGCAGAGATTTGTGCTGGAGAGCAAAGTGCCTCTTCCTAGGTAGGTGGAAGGTTGGTGGTAAGTCACTGCCTTGGGCCATTTCTCTCAGGTGATGGATTAAAGTGACCTGTGACACATCCCACACCCTCCTGTTGATTCCATGCTGATTGGGTTCTCTCCTGTGCCTGCCTTTGGTTTCCACAATTTATCTCTCATTCCTCATTACATGCACAGACCAAAAAAAATCAAAATCCTCTTGAAAATCTGACATTGCAGCCCTTTAGAATTTGGATGATATGGAGAGTCTGTTTCCCCTATTTATGACTAATCAGAGGTTTCATATGTGCCACCCCGTGCTCTCATCAGCTCAAGATGCAGAAATCAGCCCCTTTCTTTTACCATTGCATCCTTCTTTGTTTCTGAAGATCACCATTAAAATCTTACTGTAATACTCAATCTGTATTTTTCCCAGTTTTCAGGTCCGTGGATACATTGCAATAACACACTTACACTTGTTTTATGAAAAGGGCTTAGTGCAAGTATTTTATTCCATTTTAAGGATTTCTTCCCTCATTTTTGGGTCCCACATTCAGCCCATTCACAGGAGTCTTTGCCTGTGCCATCCCTGCACCCCTCCAAGCAGGCAGCACTCTGGTGTATCCCTCTCCAGACATCTTCCCTCTGATCCAGGCAATTTGTGCTCAGACTTGGATGGAATATGGGTTTTTTGTGTTCGCATAAGAACATCTGCTTCAAATTCCCAAGCCAAGAAAGACAAGAAGCAAATTAAACTATTTGTTCTTCTTTCTCTCTCTTTAATATCAAAGTCATATCTTACACGCTCCTTAAGCTTCCACTTTTGATCAGGAGATATTAAAAATGGATCTAAACAACTCACATCTTAATCATATTCCTTTGTGAGCAGAGTAAGAGTGAGGGGAGCAGGGGAGAGAAGCCAAAGCTGCTTTGCTGCTCATGCTCAGTATCCAACCAGTATCCAACACATCCACACTCCCTGCCCTGCCCAGGGAGCAGAGGAGAGTCCCTGTCCCTCCTGAGCTGCCCTGTGCAGAGCACGGGGCCTCTGGAACATCCTGCAGCTTGAAATCAATCTCTGCCTGCGCTGGAGCAGCCTGGGAACAATTCCCTGCTGCTCTCTGATTTGTGCTGGAGACCTGGAAAAGGGAGTTCTGAGGATGACTCAGACATTCCTTCTTCCCCCTGGGCTTTCTTGCTGTGCCAGCCCAGCAGCCAAGTCGCTCTTCTGGGTGCCTCGGTTGCAAGTTCTCAAAAATCTCTTTAAGAAAACTCTATAAAATGTCTTTTAAGAAAAGCCAAAGAGAAACTTGCGTGTTTTCACAGTCCTGTGCAGGTTTTGGAAAAGATGTCATTCACTTCAGGAGAAAACCAGTAAGTTATGGTGCTATTTGGATTCAATCAATGAAAAATCAAAAGATAATAAAATAAGGTTTAGCATTTCGCGAGAAATTGTTAATTCTACACAAACCTGATTTTATTCTGTTATGAGATCACAGATTTAGTTGCAAGTTCTATTAGAGTAGCAGTGTAAATAAAATAAATTTTTGTGACATGTTTGATTCAGTAGTGAAGGATATTCTGATTAAAAAATCAGCACTATACAATTATCAACAACACGCATTAATAATTGAATAAAAATGAAATGACAGATCTCAAAAAGCAGCTGTCAATGTGGAATAAACATAAAATGTATTTCTGGTGGGTTTCTGCTATTCCACTTACTCCTATCAATATTTACATTACTGATCTAGGAGTAAATATGGAATCACTGCAGCAAAAATTTGTGAATGACGGAAGAACTGGCAGAGTGGTGGGTGCTGATGGGCACAGAGTGCTCACACAGAGCCATCTAAACCAGCTGACAAATTACTTTAGCATTTCTAGAGGAAGGTTGAAATTTATCTCTATATTATTGGCATCCCTGCCCATGGCAGGGGTTTGGAATGAGATGATCTTTAAGGTCCCTGTGAACCCAAACCATTCTGTCCTTTCCAACCCAAACCATTCTGTCCTTTCAGGTCCAAGCCTTTCTATAATTTCTGGGATTCTCTCCTTGCCTGCAAGGAGCTGTGCTTGTTTTCCTAGGCAGTGAGGGCTCTGGGAACTGAAAGATCTGCATGTTAGGCAGGAGATGACAGAGTTTGCCAAGCAAAGGATGCAAGGAAGCGAGAGCTTTGTCCTTGGGCCAGGTGATTTTCTGTCCCCGAGGCTGAGTGGCACAGCCTGGGCCGTGCCCAGGCTGGAACCCAGAGCTGCCCACACTCCAGGCTGCGCCCACCTCCTGCTGGGGTGAGTCCCTGGGCCACACCAGAGGAGTGCTTGGGGCAGTCCCAGGCTGACCCTGGCCCCGTTCCCCGGGAGTTTTCCCGCTGGAGCTGGAGCTAATGAGGCCGAGGAGGCAGGAGGAGGGCTGATGAGAGCAGCATTCCACACACCTGCTGCCTCCCCGCTGCCAAGAGCCTCTGCTGCTGCAGCACAGCAGAGTTCTGAGCAGGCAAGCGAGGGAGAGCAAACACATTCCCTTTTCTGCTGATGAGGTATCTCAGAGGTGAGAGGGCAGCATGAGAGGAGCCTCAAAGGCTTGAAGACCCCAGAAGTGCAGAAGGGAGCCCTGGATTATTTCCAGAAATAAAAAGAATTGGCACCTCATTTCCATGTATCTGAATTCAGTTCAGTGTTTCGGTTTTAACAGAGAGTCAGCCTAGGTCAGTGGGAAGATTTTGATTTATTTAGTCATGTTTATACTGGGCTTTGCAGCCCTGCTTGCCACAAACCCTTCCCTTTCCCTGTGGCTTAAGGACACTGAGGAATGGAGACCTTCATCCTTCAGGGAGACATGTAACTATGAGGATTTTTTTATACTTCTCCTTGTGCCAGCTCAAACTTCATGGATAAGTTAAGAGCTGCTCTTCCTTGTGCTCTCAGCTGGCCATCTGTCACTGATACTAAAAACCCTTGGAACAGGAATATTGCAAAGGTTTGGGAAAGATCTCACCATGTCCTTAAAGAAGTGTGAGGTTTAGTGGGCAGCTGTAGAAATGGCTTTGCTTTATGGACTTCAGATGCTATTAAAAGGCATCTCACTACCCACAGTCTTAATTAGAGTGCTCTGGTCTGTTAAGGGGGATGTGGGAGCTTTGTCCAAGCCAGGTAGAAATCCCCCGGTGTGAATCTTATCTAGGACACAGTTTGGGGAATAAAGTCTCTCTGTTTGGACATTGTGTTGCAAAAACATCTACTTGCAGTAAAGTATCAAAACAAGACATTTTGAGTCTCACACACAGCTCATACCTTTTCAGAATAGGGCAGATCTGGGAGTCTTTGAGCTCCCACAGGAGTTAAACAATGATATTTATAATCATTTGTAAAGCCATTCCCTTGGAGGTGTGACAGGAATGAGCCTCACATCTCTTACAGCACAAACTTCCTAAGTGAGGAATGAAGAAAGTTCAGATCTTCTCATGATTTATTACACTGATTTCTGATTCCAGAGTCACATTGCTGTAGCTTGCAAGCCAGGGGATCGTGACAGCAGTTCAGGCCTCCTTTTTCTGAGGACTCTGTGGGCACCTAATGAATTCCCTGTAAATTTCCCACTGTCTGTTTAAGGTTTGACTCTGTATGTCAAGATCAGTCTTTGTCTCTCCTTCTACTGAGGAAACTTAAAGCAAAATCCCCCTGAATACTGAGGACTAAAATAGCTGAACACGGTAAAAAAAGCTTTCTCAGCGAGCTGTCTCACATCCTTCCCCTCTTCACAGGTACTCTGCAGGTCAGTGGTACCTCCCTGAACCCAGAAACCAGCCTGCCAGACAGCTTCATCTTACATCCCCTACATCCCACACTGCCTTTTGGCTTTGGATTGCTGTGCTTCCAGTCAGTCTCTCCTTCCTCTAATAGGCAGACATGAAGTTGTCATCTAGAAAAACAGGGGTTACAGGGACCATCTGCATCCTTGAGTCACACAAACCCATCCAAATCTTTCCACGTTCATCCACTTTCAGTGTTAATGAGCTGCTGTGTGACACCTCACGGGCTCTGTACAACATCCCATAATATGGGGACAAAAACCTCCTCCAGCCCAGGAAAGGCCCCTGGGACCAGGCAGACAGGAGGACCTGCTCCCTGCTCAGCCTGTGAGCCACAGCAAGGCTGCAGAGGCTGCAGTTCCACCTTGTAATATTGCAAGATTTATTTTCAGATCTTATCAGCAATTCACTGTGGGCTGTTCTCTGCTGAGCAAAATTCATCCATCAATCTCCTGCTATGGCCACATTCCAGCCTACACCGAGGTGACAGTTCAGTTGTGCTAATGATCAGCCTCACATCCACATCCGCATTCCCCCTTGGTCTGATTCTTCTTCTCTTATGATAATTTAATTGATTGAGCACACTGGCTTCTAGTCAAGGAGCTCTTCTCAGCTTAACTCTCAGTTTAAAAAAATCACCGCTCAACATCTCTATAATTAGAGTTAGGTGCTAAACCCTGTATCCAGGTGATTACTGGTATATGAGAGGGACATATCTTGAACGGATCAAATCAGGGATTTAAGCAAAATGCCCTTGATCCATGTTTCACAATTCATTAATGTCTTCTACTTTGGGTATTTTTCCCCTTTTTTGGTGTTAAATATAGCTGGGTTAGGAAGGTTCATGTAGAATCAGGACAGTTAGGGGTAATTTTTTATTCATATCCCTGTTATTGTTTGGGGAAGCTCAGTAGGGTTCATTAATATTGCATTTCCAATGAAAAGGCACTCAAAAGCCAAACAGTTCAATTATATTCTGAAGCTGCAATGCGATACAAAAATGAGCAGTGCAGTGATGCTGTCGTGGTTTAAACCAACTGCTCCTGTCCATTGTCAACAGCACCACTCTCCCCTTCATTCCTCAGGGCACTTGTTCCACTTACAAACCAAACCCAAATGCCATATCTGAGGGATTCATTTGGGATTTTATACTTGAGTCACTGAGAGGCTCAGGAAACAAAAGAAATCTTTGGAGTGACAGAGTCTGACTGATCCTGTGTGCTGACCCTACTTCCATGGAGGTGTTTATTTGCAGGAAAGCTCCCACTGCAGGGATGGAGCTGCAGCTGCTGAAGAGGGGGAGGATGTGCCAAGCTCCCTGTTCTGCTTTGCATTTGCTTGGTCCAATAGGAGCATCCAGGATATAATAATCTGCATTCAGAGCTACACAGAATTAGGAATTACTCCTTTCCACACCTGACTGTTCCCCTTCAGCCTGGAGAGAAAAAGGTTCTGGGGAGACCCCACTGCAGCCTTAAAGAGGGTTATAAAAATGAGGGAATGTCACTTTTTACACAGATAGATGGCGATAGGACAAGGGAGACTAGTTTTAAACTAAAAATAAGAGAGATTTAGATCAGGTGGTAGGAAGGAATTGTTCCCTGGGAGGGTGGGCAGGCCTTGGCACAGGGTGCCCAGAGAAGCTGTGGCTGCCCCTGGACCCCTGGAAGTGCCAAGGCCAGGCTGGACAGGGCTTGGAGCAACCTGGGACAGTGGAAGGTGTCCCTGCCCATGGCAGGGAATGGGATAAGATGATCTTCAAGCTCCCTTCCAACTCAAACCATTTGTGATTCTGTGATTTTCCCCTACTCCTCTGAAAGAGAGAGCAAGAACTTGTGATTGATTCTAGTGAAAGTGAGATCATGCTTTATATGCAGAGGCCTCTGATTTTCCTGATGCAATGGGATCTGGTTGCTAGAAATGATGACATATAAAAATTTAATGTTTTGGAAGTTTTATTCTTTTTCTTTATAGGAAACACCAAAGTAAAATTTGATTTTGCTGGATTTATGGCTTGATCACTCACCCTATTAAGAGTAATGATTCCACTCTCTGACCTTGTAGGGCACCAGCTATGAAATTTGAGATGATGGCCCAAACATTTTTGCAATACAACTCTTGGCTAGTGCATGACAGGCTATTGACTGAAATACTGTCAATGCACAAATGAGATTATAACCAGAGAAGGTCTTGATTGCTTTGGTCTGTTATTCAATACCCTCCTCTCTTATAAGCAGCTTCTTGGCATTTTTTTCAGGCTAATGTAGACCTTCCTTCCCTGACAAATGACACATTTGTTGATTGTATAGACAGACTCTTTGCTGCAGTTTTTTATCTTCAGAAGACTTCTCTCTAACAGGACTCCTGCACTTGGTGCCTGCACTGCTCGAGCCCTGTGCTCTGTAAGAGCCTCTTTGAGCCTCGTTGGCTCTTCAGTATCCCAGAAAGTCTGATCTGGCTGTGATGGAGAGAGCAGAGCAGCCTCACGTCCTGCTGGGGCAGAATTCCATGGCTGGAGAGGGAAAGGATGGCTGGAGTGCTCAGCTTTCATTTCATTTAAATGAGCAGAATTGCTTTACTTCCCCCCTAGGTATAACAATTATTAAGAATTTATATTGCTATTCATGCTGTATAATAATGAACAGAAACTGGGTTTGCACTCTTAACCTTTGCTGTTAGGTAGAAATAGAGAAGCAGCAATGGTGACTCTTAAGAGACCAGATATATCTGCACCATCACACCTCCTTTTACACTTTGGGAGACAGGGAGTTTGTGCTGTATCATCCTTGGATGTCCTCACTGTGAAAAATAACTAGTTAATGCATTTTTTACTTTCTTCCATATGTTCAAAAAAAAATCTATTCATCAATTATAGAAACTCACTCAGCATTTCTCATGTATTCTGATTTTTCAGTTAAATATTGTTTGTATTTAAATATAAATATTGTTCAAAATGTAGCTTTAATATTTTGCCTACTGATACACAGTTCTGTATCTTATTAAAATTTAAACAGCCATTCTGTACATGAAAGTTTTTTTGTTGTATTTTGCAAGGTGCTATAACAATAATTACCCGAGTGCATCAATCATTTTTCATTGCCTCGTTTGTATCACGGGGATAAGTAGCTCCAATTAAAATCCCATTTTACATAAATAGATATGGTTTGAATCAAACCATGGTCTGTTTCCACTTCTGAAACGCTGGCCATAGGATATCTTTTTCATTATTCAAAGTGTATGATGTGTACTGCTTATCTTTTTGTGCTTAAAAAGACGTAAGTCTGCAGGCAGACATGCCTTAGTGCAGGTTTGGCAGGGAACAAATAACTGTTACTGTAATTATCTATCAATTTTACTGTTCCAAATATTTTAGCCAAAAAGCTAACTAGTATAATCACATGTTTATTCCTGACACATTATAGTTTGAATAAGCAGAACTGAAAATGTTTAATATGAATTAACAGCTTCAGGAGAAATTATAATTTTTCTATTACTCGTGATTTCCCCTCCACCACAGCAGCTTTTCTGCTAAATGTGCTCTTATTGTCAGCTATTGTGGAAAACCAAATGAGGGGAAACTTGGGGAATTATCTCCTGCTCCACTGTGATTAACTCTACAAGGAAAGAAATCAGATTTTCACACATCTCCCAGAGGCTGGTTCCATTCCCAGGCTACACCTCAGGTAAAGGAATGCTCTGTTCCCTCTGGGAATGGTGGGAACATTCTCTGCCTTCCCACACTGAGGCAGTGCCACCTGGGTTTTTCTTCTCCCTTCTGTACTGGTGTTTGGCCCAGCCTTTAAAACTCATCATTTTTCCTTCCAAACCTGGGAACACCTTGGTTCCAGAGGGTCAGTTCAAACCCACCTTTTGCTGCAAAGAGAAGCATTTGTACATTTGTACATTTCAAAGTTGGAGTGTTCAAATTGCAAATGGCTCAAAGTTCTTTGTGCTGCTCCAAGGGGCTTTTAATATAATTTCTGCAGAACCTGGAGCTCGATGAGCAGAAAATTGCAGGAATCTCAATGACTCCAGCAAAAGGACTAAACAGTAGCTTGTGTCACACTGCCTTCTCTGTAAATTCCTTTTCCTTTCTCAGCCCACTGCTCTGCTTCTGGAGAAGCTGAGGGCTGCAGTGACATTTGAGAGAGCCCAGGCTGTACCAGGTGTTGATGGCCTGGACACTCTGCAGCCTCTGGGAGCACTGTCAGAGGGAAGCTATGGAGAAAAAGTAGGGAAAAAACTGAAATGAGGTTTAGATTAGATATTAGGAGGAAATTCTTCCCTGTGAGGGTGGACAGGCCCTGGCACAGACTCACAGAGAAGCTGTGGCTGCTCCTGGATCCCTGGAACTGTGCAAGGCCAGGCTGGACAGGGTTTAGAGCATCCTGGGACAGTGGAAGATGTCCCTGCCCATGGCAAGGCTGGCACTGGATGATCTTTAAGGTTCCTTCCAACCCCATTCTCTGATTCTGTGATTCTATAAAAAATGTGAGAATCAGGCTCAAAAATATCCCAAAGTCTTTATCCTGGATACTTAAGAATGTGGTTAAAGAGATGTTTTGGGGCTGCCCAAAATGAGGACAAATTAGGAACTTACACCAAATGATTTAGCTCAGTTTTACAAGGGCTTTTCTAACTGCTGCCTTTTTGCCTCAAATCATTGTCTCCCAGCCTCATGTTCCTGCTCGTACTGCTGTGACTAAACCCCTTATTTGTGCCATACCTTAATCACCAGATTCCTCCTCTGGAGTGCTGAAGCAGTAGATAATGTCTGTGTTTTTATTTGTTGGGTCAGGAGCACCAATTCATAGCTCAGGGATCATCAGCACCGTGAGCTGACACCAGAGTCTGTCCAGCTGCTGTTTTCTTACAGTCACGCAACAGAAAATCAATGGTGTCAGGAACACTGGGATAATTCTACTGTTACAATCAATACATGCTGATTAAACCAGTTGTGTCTGTTGGGTAAATTTGCTGCATCATAATTAGAATTATTAATTAAAAATAGGAAATCAATTGACACAAATTAAGCAAAAAAAGAAATTTGCTTTATTTCTTTGACACTCTCTCCAGAGGCCTCAATAACTGTGACAACAGGGACGTGACCGAGTGGCATTTGTCAGTTTTTTAATGCTGTCCTGAGTTTTAAAAATTGACTTATAAACCCTGCTAATGCAGCTCCCAGGAAATCAGACAGGAGGTGTCGTGTGTGCAAGAAGCAGCTATTTATTTTATTACAGTTAGTCATTATTCCCTGCCTATCCAGGAGTAAAAAGCAGGAGTTGTGTGCGTGGCACTGGGGAAGGGAAGCAGCTGGGGAACGAAAGCCTTGGGGGAGCAAGAGGAGCCCATCCCCTTCCCACGTTGTTTTCTGTTTTCAGATAACAAGGATAAACAAATTGATCATTTCTGTGCTGGTTATAATGGGCTTCTCATTGCTGGCTACCTCCTGTAATGTGCTGGTGACCTTCATTATTATCAGGGACATATAATGTGGGACACTAAGGCAGGGACAGCAGGAATGCACAAGGTCTTTCCTCAGCTCTTTATTTTCCTCTCTGGTTTTTCAGAATTTTATGTGGTTGGGAATTTTTCCCTTCTTTTAACCTCTCTATCTCAGTGTTCTTTTCTTACACTTCCTCCTTCTTTCCTCCCACTCTTAGTGATTTTCCTTTTTGTGTCTAATAACTTTCCATGCCTTGTTTGCTTCCCCCTGTTCTGCTTACACACAGGAGAGCAAGAAAGCACAGGAATGCTTTGGATCTTTGTACTCCTGTGCTCTGCTCATCTACAGCCAAATCTTTTCTCTGAGCTTTCACACCTCTGAAAGATGTGAGGGCAGAAAGGACAGCTGGTTTGGGTGAATGTGACTGGTCACTGCTGGTGCTGGTTAATACAATGTTCTTTTAGTAATCACTGGGGGTGAACTGGAACTGTGTTGTTCAGCCTGGAGAAGGGAAGGCTCCAGGGAGACCTCAGAGCCCTTCCAGTGCCTAAAGGGGCTCCAGGAGAGCTGGAGAGGGACTGGGGACAAGGGATGGAGGGACAGGACACAGGGAATGGCTTCTCATTGCCAGAGGGCAGGGATGGATGGGATACTGGGAAGGAATTCCTGGCTGGGAGGGTGGGGAGGCCCTGGAATAGAATTCCCAGAGAAGCTGTGGCTGCCCCTGGATCCCTGGGAGTGTCCAAGGCCAGGCTGGACAGGACTTGGAGCAGCCTGGGGCAGTGGAGATGTCCCTGCCCATGGAAGGAGGGATAGGCTGGATGATCTTTAAGGTCCCCTCCTACCCAAACCATTCCAGGATTTTATGATCTCGTTCATACAGCTGTTCTAGTCCTAAACCTGGTTTTTAAGGTGTTTTACAATAACAGTATTTCATTGACGTGTATTTCCAAGACCAGTCAAAAGAAAGAGCAAATAAAAACGTCTTTAGTTTAAAAGCCAGGACAGATTGAGTGGTTTGCACAAGAATCAGGAAAAGCAGAGTTGTTAAAAGTCCCAATTCCAAAGACTTATGGCCATGTCTCAGGCGGGCTGAGGAAGCTGCCAGCTCGGACCTCCCTGACAATGGAGAACACATGGGAGCAGGAGGATCCATTCACTATATCTGAGCACAACTGTTGAGTACCTTAAAATTAAGCTGTAAAACCTGGGCATCAATAAAGAACTTTACAGCACTTGTGTAAATAGTGTAAAATAAGGTGGATGTACTCGAGCAGGCAGAGCCTGTGAGGGGGAATTCTGGCAGCTACGCTCGGGGTGAGTTGTGCTCCCAATGGGAAGTAATAAAGAGCTCCCACAAGGAAAATGGTGCCATAATTGAGACTTGAGAAAACAAGGACTTGGATCGACAGCTTCAAATCTTTTTTGCTCAGATTCCACCTGGCAGTATTTTGTGGGCAGCAGCTCAATGCTCTGTTGCCAGGACAGATCTGAGGATAAATCAGGTTAGGAGGCTACACTGGGAAAAGGAGTGGTGTCTTTTGCTTTCCTTTCTGGGGATCAGGGCTGCAATCAGAGCCTGTGCTTTATAAATCTTTGTCACAGCATTTGTCACATGCCACGGCTGTTGCCCTGCTCCACCACGGGTCCTGTTGCCATAAGTGATGTAAACATTCATCAGTGGTTGCTCTGTAGCTGCAGGGCAGGCAGGAGTAAGTGCAAGGTTATCTCTCGAGCTGTAGCCATGATGAGCAACAATTACTGCTTTTTCAGAAGCTTTGAAGATGGAATTAGTTTGCTTATGCATAAAAGTGCTTGTTTTCTTGGCAGCCAAGTGGTGTTTTGATTTTTAATGAAATCTGCGGTATTTGCATTATGAGGTTATAATTATTTTTTAAATCCGTGGGTCTGAGAATTAGCCTGAAGTCTTTTGGCTGGTACAAGGAAAAGTAACACCTAGAAATCTGTGCTCACCTCTTAAAAACTTGGAAAAAATACCGTTATCACCTGTAAATTGTTGATTGTAGAGCCCTGCTTTTAAAAATGTACAGAAACTGATACCAAAGTTGGAAAAATGGAATCCTTTCCCAGACTGCTCTTAGAAAGTTGGTTTTAGCTCTTTCCACAGCTCCTCTTGCATTCCTAGGAAGGAGCAGGGAACAGGGCATCAGTTTCAACCATGACCATTGGTGGCCAGAGCCACTACGGCAGGGAATAAAGAGATTTTTTAATGCAGTTGCTAAAAGTGTTGGTAGATTGCTTCCAGCTCTGTTCAGCTGCTGCCAAGGAGTTGTTCCATGATCCACTGACCTGCTGGGTTCAGGAATCACAAAGTTGTGAGATAGAATCTGGAAGGAGCTGATTGAATTGCAGTGTTTACTGCAGTTTCTCAACAACTTCCTTGCTTTGCTAGCAAATTTAAAAGGTTAAAAATGCAGATTTTTAAAATTATGTGCACCTGTGTTCTCAAGTCTCAGTGGGAAGTCACCTTCTTCAGCTTTTAAGTGCACAGACCAAATAATTTCCACTACCTTGATCCTGATCCCCCAGTTTAATTTTCTGTGTGCCTTTTAAGAGTCGAGGATAATTCTTGGGCTCATAATGTTGCTTTCAATCTTCCTTCTCTCAGATCTGCCTAGGAATGAGTGAAATGAGTCAACAGTAGAGGTTTTTTTAAGCCTTCTTCAAGTTTTACACCAGCTCCCTGACAGAAAATGTTAGAATTCTTTTAGTTTGACAGAAATTAAGGATGTGCCAAACACAGGAGTCTGCATAGATGGGAGTTGCAGAACAATAAAGAATTTACATTTGCTGGCTGTGAGGTCTCTATAAGGGCAAGTCCTTCTGGTGCAATATGAACTTAATTCATTTACTTGTAACAATTTTAATTAACAAATACTTGAAGAAGCTCCAGCATCTCTGTCTGTGGAGTTTTACTGCCGTTTGGATGCCTTGCCTTGCAAAAATTCCAATTGTGCAACCCTGGCAATCAGCAGGGAAACAAAACCTACCAGGGCCCAGCACAGCCTGTGGAAAATTTTGCAGCAAATATTGTGTAACTTCTCTTGGGTTTGTTTTGTTAGAGACCAGGTGAGGGAGGAGATCAGCACAGGTCTGTAAGAAATGATGTCAGGGTTAATGGGGACAGAAGCAAATGGAGAGAAACAAACCTGGAGAATCCCAGGATTCCTTAAAGAAAATGGTGGAGCTGGGACCTGGAAATCCAGGAGGGAACATCTCAGGAAGTGCCACTCAGTGTCCCAGCACTGACTGAGCTGCAGGGGCTGTTCCTGGCTGGGTCCCTCCCCCAGGATGTTCAAGCCCTGCACCAGCCACATCCCACTGCACTTTGCATCCCAGTGATGCTGTTTGTACCAACTTCCCACTGTTTAAACATTGCTGTTGATGAGAGACAGAAAAAGACTTTATGAATTAATGCTGTATACATTAAAGAGTCATTTTTCATCTGTTTAATTCAGCACAGGGTTTTTAATGTAGGGGAAAATATACTATAAGGTATTTTATAGCATAAATTTACACTTTAGATCTTGGAGCTGTCCTATCTCAGTGCTATCACTTCCTTTCTGGGGAGCTTTGTAGTTTAATGTCATTTGACTGTCTCAGTGTCCCTTCTATGAAATGGTGATTAAATACATTTTCCAGCACACAGATGGACCCTGAGAATTAATCAGTGTTTGGATGGGACTCTGGTGATGGAGGCAAATCTAGTAAATGTACAAAAACATTTACAAACCTACAGACCCTACATTTTCTGATCTTATTGCACATTTTAGAACCCAAATTGTTACACATTGTCACTTTTTTATTATACCAGCATACATTGAATTTTATTTAGTAATGTACTCTGAATAATTAATCATTCAACTAATAATTATCCATTCCAAATAAAACAACTTGATTACTAAGCCTGATGAGGAAAATCCAGTCAGGAAAGAACCCTTTCAAAAACAACAACATTCTGCAGATATCCTTAATATTTAAAGAGTGAGCTATATTTAGTAAATTCTTCTGAAGCAGGGCGAGAGGAACGGATGCTAATTTCCTGTGTCATCAGATTTGTGCATGTGTGTCAGCAGCATTCCTAAATCACCACCCACCACACAGCCACCAGCCTCACAGGATCGGGAATATCCAACATTTCCCCGGGGGGTTCCTGCTCTGGGCTCATTGGTTATTTAATACTGGGGGGGTTCACAGTTTGCTCTGCTCAGATGTTCTGCAGGGAGCAGGGCACCTTTCTCAGCCAAGGAAGCAGCAAACTTGTGGAATCAGTGTCGTTTTCCAGATGTCACTTAACCCACAGAGGCCAGCCCTTATCAAAGATGATTACAGATGATGGAAAGAAATTCCCTGGCTGGAAAGGGCACTGGAGTGAGCCCGAGGTGCAGGGACAATTTAGGTGATGGTCTCATCAGACAACCTCTTTTTGCCTGGGATTTTTTTAAGGTATATCTTTGCTGCCACTGGGAGAATGTAGAGCTCTGAACATTAAAGGGAATCTGGCATTTAAAACCTTTAATGCACAGGTGCTGTGCTCTCTTCCAGCAAATCCCATTCGCTTCCCTGCTGCCATCCAGCCAGGAAGCCACGTCTGTCTGTTTTGCTTTTCCCTTGTCAGTGGCAGTTGTCACTAAAAAAGAGAGAAATTAAATGAATCCAGGGGTGAAGCTGTTCCACAGCTCCTCGGAGTGCAGGAACTGCAGCTGAGCCTCCAGGAGCTGACACCTCAAGCCTGGCAAGTGGAGCTGCTGCATGGATTTTCCTGATTTCTGTGAGGCTGACCCATGGATAATGCTGGAGGCATGAACAGGTTGTTTGTAAACAATGAGATAAAAAATATGTGGAGTGATGATTTAGTGTTTCTGCCTGCCTGACACTTGATGGCTTAATGCAGGAATCCACAATGGGGAAACTGTTCCGAAAGCACCGGCTTCCATATGGCTGGGATTTTGTCAAAACATTTCAGCTCAGCACACCCGTAACTGATTGTGAGCATGAACAGTTTTGATCAGCCTGTTTTTCAGAATGTAAAACAGTTTAAGAATTGTCTGTTTTTAACATCATAACAAGAAAGTTTCACATCCCAGTTTAGAGCAACTTCTGCTTTAGAAATTGGCATTAATTTACGCTTCTGTGAACAACATTGGAACATGTTGGGAAGTCAAAATAAAATATCAAGGTTTAGACATCCAATCTCAATAATTTATGAGACAAGACTTTCTCCTCCTGCCTGGCTCTCCAGAAGGAAACCCAAGCCCCACTGGTGGGCAGAGGAAGATGCAGGGACACGGGCAGAGGTGCCTGAACCTTCTGCTCGGCACCCGGGGCCAGTGCTGTGCTTGCTGAGACTGCTCTGCTCTCTCAGCATTTGCATCCTAAAGAAGTGGTGCAGGAGAGCTGCAGCAGTGGTGCAGTCTAAGATGCTGCTCTAGGGACACTGGAATTTTTCTGGCATCAACTTCTCCTGCTGCTGGGCTCTGTGTCCTCTGCCTTTCCCAGCACACCCAGGGACACCCAGGCTTTGCCTCCCAGTATTTTAGCTATGCACTATTTGTGTGCCTTGTTATTATCTCTTTATTAAAAGCACATCCCACACCTCCGTGCCTGAGCAATGTGAAAAGAGGTGTAATATTCTATTATTTTGGTATTTTTGCTTTTGTTTCCCCCAGTAGTTTCAGACTCGCTATTTTCTGTTGGTAAATATCAGAAGGGTTTTGCAGAGACTGTGCCGAGTCTTGCAATGTGTTTTGAGGAGTGAACGTTCCAGTTTTTACTGGGTCACACAGGGCAAGACTTTTTTACAAAACTGTTTCTTTTTCTGTGCCTGAAAGGGACATTACTATTAATGGTTTATAAGGGAAAGACAGCAGTGTATTTAAGATGTCTTGAAGACATTAGCTAACATTAAAGAGCCATGTGAAGGTTCAAGTATGCCTGGAAGAAAAGAGAACAGCAAGTAGCTGGTGTGGATACCTGCACACAGCTTTTTGCAAGCCTTTGAACTGTTTTAGATATAAAAGACACCCCTTTTTCAAAGGCCACTGGGCTTTCTGCTGCTCTAATTCTCTCTGAATGTCTGTAAGTAACAGAATTCACTAGAAAAAGTAAGATTTTTCCTAGATTCAGTTGCTGGGGCAGAACATCCTTTAAGCTGATATTGTTTGGCTGAAGAGCAGAGCACAGGTGACCAAGAGATAGGACAAGGGGGAAAGGTTTTAAACTAAAAAAGGAGAGATTTAGCTTAGATGGCAGGAAGGAATTCTGCCCTGGGAGAGTGGGCAGGCCCTGGCACAGGGTGCCCACAGAAGCTGTGGCTGCCCCTGGATCCCTGGGAATGTCCAAAGCCGGGGTGGATGGGGCTTGGAGCAGCCTGGGATAGTGGAAGATGTCTCTGCCCATGGCAGGGGGTGGAACAAGTTCTTTAAGGTCCCTTCCTACCCAAACTATCCCAGGATTCTATCATTAGGCATTGGGAGGGAATTGTAGCAAAGGGAAGAAGTCGTTTTTTTTACTCTCCAGCTACACTGTTGGAAATAAAAGCAAATGCCACAGTGTTTACTTCGTGTTTCAATATCAACACAATAAAATAAATTGCTTATTGACCATCTTAAAAATGACTGATGAGTCAGGACTGCGAGTTATGTTATGCATGAAGGATGTGCTTGTCCATTCCCTTGAAGGGGAAACTTTATGGTACAATTTGAAGCTGGTGAGGTGGATACAGCGTTTCTTCCATATGCAGGTCTTGATTTTCCCCCCTGCCCGGCCAATCCTTCTGATCCCTTTGCTCAGCAGCTGCAGGAGAAGGGACACATCCCTGACAAGGAACATCCTCTACTCCTTGTTGTAGTGACAGGAAGCTTTTCTGCTTTAAGCACTGCTTTAACTGCAAATAACGAGATATTGCCTACCTGGCAAAACATCAGCAGGGTGACCTTCGACAAGGCTGGGTTTATGTGCTGTGAAAAACAAGGAGCTGAGCACGTCTCCAGAGCCTGGCCAGGCAGGGTTGGTCCCTCTCAATCCTCTGCAGGGTACAAAGTGACCCCAGAGGTTGGATTTGCACATGGTGGATTCCCCAGGTGAAGGATGAAGTTGTCCTGCCCAGCTGCAGGAGCTGGGTGAGGATGTGACTGAAGGGCAGCCTCCTGCAGCTCCCAGAGTGGCCCTGTGGGTCTGCTCCAAACTGCACCAAAGTCAGCTGGAATTACTGAGTCGAGAGAGGATTTGCTTCTGCTCCCACAACTGCCTTGCTGGGCACTCAAATAAAGGTTATTTAGAGTAGGAAGAAGCCCATGTGGATATTGCACATGGCTTTTTCACACCAGGCACAGCTGTTGTATCAACAGCTCCAAACCTCCAGGGACAGAGGCCTCTCTGAGCAACTCTGCTGCCAGCACCCCTGAGCCCCTCCAACACTGGTTTCCTGAAGGATGCATCTCCTCCCTATCCCTGTCCTGCAGAGGTTTAGACATATACAGTGTATTTCTACCCCTTCTTGCAGGCAAAACTGATTTTACTTCTCTGCAGACGCATTACCAGGAAATTTCATTACCTAGTCAATGAAAACATCTAAAGTCCATTACAGATGTTGAGAGAGAGAATGTTTTACCCAGCTGGAAGACAGAATTTGGAAGTAAGTTACTTGCAGATATTATTATTACAAGCCTGTCCTAGACAATAATAATGAAGTATTGATGGAAGTTTTGCCAGAGCAAAGACTGCTGGGTTTCATACAGAGGAAAGATAGTATCTTCATTTAGTTTTATTAGACTCTTGATACTCTGCCCATGTATTTTTTAATTCACCACAGTAAAATTCTAATTAAAGAACAGACTTTGCCTCTCATTAATATGACACTAAAAAAAAACATTTTAAAGAATGCAGCATCTTCTCCACAAAAATTATAATGAGAAGACAAGCTGCCAGTGTTGTATAGAATGTTGTCGCTCCCTTATGAAGCGTTTCATGATTTTAAACTCCTTGTAAGATCCAGAGTGTCAGTAGAGTTAAAGGCTCATTAAACAGAGCAGTAATTTCTACAAAAAGAAATAGGAAATAGTCTCAGGTTTTTTTAATGTTCTAATTTTCACTTCTTTTGAAGCATCTGTCAAAATAGCTCATAGTAGAAATTCTGAAAGCGCCACACTTCGATATCTGTCAGGAGTAGAAGTTGGTTCTTCCTTTTTGACGCTTCCAAAATATATTGAGTTCATTACAGGATTTGATTAGGCTGACATCCAAATACTTAACTTTTCTTTGACTTGGAGGGATTTTGTTTTCATTTATCCAAAATACAAACCTCCAGCTAGGTAACTGTTGTGAGCATTCTACAGAATAGCGTAGGAACGTTCTTTAAACAAGAATTACTTTGGAAAGCAAATGTTTCCTCAGAGGATACTAAATAAACTGCAGGGTCTCTAAAGTGCTGAGACTGAGTTAGGTACCACATGTTGGAGAGTCAGTGACTAATGAGATCAGCATCCCAGATTAAATCAGGGCCCAAATCAGCCACATGTTCCTGATTCAGAGCAGGAACTTCAGAGAGAATCAGCAAAATCTTTCTTGAAGGATGAAAATCTGTTCTGTCCTTAAGAAAGGAAAAAAAATCCTAAACACAAAATGAAATTGATTTCCTCCTCTGAGTAATAATTTATTTGTTTTGGGAAAAATCAGTGATGTTCCCTTCCCAACTTTCCGTTTCTACCTGATAAAGACTGATCCATAAACTGAGAGGATGAAACTGGCTGCAGTCCTGCCAGCCTCAGATTCACCCCAGGGGTTTTCCCCTTTGGGTGGACACATAAATGCATATTTACATATGCAAAATATATTCTCTGGGCAGTCTTAGAGTTGTAAACATTGAGACTGGCATTTTCTTCATTCTAATTGTGTGAGCTGTGACTGAAAGTCTGGCTTTGGAGATAAAAGGAATCCAGGTTTGGGCACCTTAAGGCTGCAAAGCTACAAGCTCTGAAGTCAGCAAGTGCCAGGGTACTCTGTGCTCACATAATTAAAGAAAATATCATCATTCATAAGCTCAAGTACTTAATTACTGCTGTCCTTCCAACCTCTACTCTGACATTTTATTTTTGTGACACCAGCTCCATAAGTCAAAAGTCTTATTTACATGGGATGCTCCCTGTTTGGTTTGGGGAATCAAATGAAAGCAAATGAAGAATAAAAAAAATCTCTTCAGCAGTGTCATCAGGCTGTTGTTGAGGTGGTTCATCAGCAGGGACAGAGCAGAGCCCTGACATGTGGGTGATGGACTGAGAGCACAGGGCTGTCACCCTCCCTGTGGGCCACTTACTGCACAGAGATTAAACAGCCAGTGGCCCTTGGCTGCTCCCAGGACAAATTGTAAGAGGAGTCCTGCTAAGGCCCTGAAGTCTTTAATTTCAGGTTGCTTTTAATATGGTTGGAATCTTTGAGGAATGTAGGTAATGAGTTATCCAGGGGTGGCATTGAGTGTCTGCAAATTGCATTTTTTATAGCTTGACTGAGTGCAGGTGAATTTTCACTGAGGACACCTGAGCACACCCCTGGGTGTGAGGCACTGCTCAGAACATGGAAGGTGTCCCAGCTGGTGAAATCATGGAATTAGAATGTGGTCTCCAAGCGTTTGGAAGAATATTTTTGAAGGGCACTTCTGAAAATCTGGATTATTTTGAGTGTTATTAACATGTGTTAAACGTTCCAAGGGTAATCAGTCTTATGAGACAGAGGGTTTTTGGGTTAGAATCAAGCAGATGAGTGGGTGATTTGTCAGTGACCTGGTTCGTGCCTTTAGCAGTGTGTTGGTGCCACTTGAGGGACTCAGAGCTGCTCAGAGCCAACAGAGAGTGCTGGGAAGTGTCATTGCAGGGGAATCCCCTCTTCATGGACCTTGTGTCGAACCCATTGCTTGGCTGCTGTTGGCAAAGGTGTTGAACTGCCCCAAAAGGAGTCATGTTTGTGCAGGGAGCAGACACGGCTCAACACAGGACTGTAATTCTCCTGCTGAATAAAGTGCAGAGAATAAAAACTTAATTGATTATTTTTTATTTTCCTTCATTACATTCAGGCATATGTTTTACCTTTTGCTGTTTCTTTGCCTGCTTTTCATTAGCTGGGTTAACAATCTGATTCCAAAACTGAATTAGACAAAAATACCCCACCCAGAGCTAAGTCCACATTTCTTCTCAATTTGTATGCATAAAACCATTCTACAACAGTACAGTTACATTAAGAGGAGAACCTAGTCCTAATTTCAAAGTAAATTCTAAAATATTCTCTCTTAAGACATGTCCTCCTAGATTTAATAAGTTCATTTTATTTCCTGTTTGCATTTTTAAGGGCTAGTATCTCATTTAAACATTACAAACTGAATTTGGAAACATTCCAGAAGATTGATTATTGGCTATGAGCACGTTCTGTGCTTTAGCAAATTTGTAGAAAGCTGCTTTAAAGTGTGGATTAATTGAAGTTCCCCATCAGCCCAATATAGACCTGAATCCTTGGGCCAAGGAAATCAGACACTGGGGGTTTTCAGCTTCTACAGGATGTTAGTGAACCTCCCACTGACTTTGCAGACCTGGAATACAGAACTGGTCCCCAGCTACAAAAGAGACACAGGGAGGCTGATGATGATGATAACAGAATAAACACAGACCTTGAGACCACAGGCTGTGGTGCTGCTGTGATAGAAGATGCTGTTTTCATATTACCAGTGTGTGTGTGCAGTGATGGAACAGCTCTGGAATAGCACTTTTGACTCTCTCTCGTTGGGATAAGTCACTCCATAAATGTCACCCCTTCCTTGGGAGTCCTTTTATTAATCTGTCACCTTTTCAAACTCCTGTGTTTGCTTCATTGTGTCTGACTTGTGCTGCTGCACTGAGCACTGGGTGTCTCTACTGACCCAGAACACAGCAATTCCCAAATCATTCCCAGAGGGATAAACAGCCCTTGGGGAGTGAAGCAGCACTTCCTGTGTGTCCTCCAGGTGTATTTACCAGGATTTACACAACTAACAGGATGTCATGCACCACCACAGTAGAAAACTTCACTGAGGGAGTGGTTAAGCTGGGACAGGCTCTCCAGGGAAGTGGTGGAGTCACCATCCCTGGAAGGTTCAAAAACAAGCAGATGTGGCACTTCATGATATGGTTCAGTGGGCACAGGGGTGTTCAGTCGAAGGTTGGACTTGGTGATCTTGGAGGTCTTTTCCAGCCTTAAGGCTTCTATGATTTGATGATTCTACATGCAGAGCTTGCAGGAATTAGCCCTCACTTCAGGAAGGGATTGAGGTTTCAGTGTGGGAGTGGGGATGGCAATAGGAGGAAACCCCTTGGTGCTGCTCTGAGCAGTCTCCCCTGAGTGAATCCCTCTCCTGTCACAGCCCCCTGTGCACACCTGTGGGATTGTGCTCAGGCACCCAGCCTCATCCCTTACAGAGCCACATTCATTTTTACTGGTGACAGTTAATCTCCAGCCACATTTCCAAAGGTGAAAAAGTGAGGAAGTTAGCATGTTTGCCAGGGAATGTGGGCATGTACCTGAAATATGGCAGCTCCCTTTAATGTAACATCTCCCAGGAGAACAGTGGCTGTTTCAGACTCATCCCTCACGGTATTGACATCCCCACATGCAGCTAAGGGGAGCATTTGTACCTCCCTGACATCACCTCTCTCAGGTTGCTTTCCTTATTGATGCTCTGGTTAAAGTCTCTGTATCATTTTGACATTTTTAATGGCATCTGCATTTACAGCAGAGCGCTCGTGTGAGCTTTAATCAGCTCTCTGTTCACACGTTGTTGCTGTTATTATTTATCTCTATTACAGTAACACACTGAGGCAATCAACAAGAGCAGGATCACACTGTGCTGGGCTGGGGCTGAGGTTTGAAATGGTCTCTCCTTGCCCACAGGGAAGGGGTGCTGATGATCCCCAAGTGCAGTGGGATCCCATGGCTCTGAGCCCGCTCTGCTCTCTGTCTCAGAAACTGGAGTCACTGGAACACACCAGCCAGGATTTGCCACTCTGATGTATAGAACAAATACCTTTTGTTGCTGAAGTCTTTGGTTTCTTCTGGTTTATAATTTTCTAGCAGGAGCCTCTAGACCCCAACACAGAGCCGGTTACACATTCGAGTAGTCTCACGCCTGAGTGAGCCAGCTGAGCTCAGTGGAGTTAATTGTGTGAATAAGTACTTGGATTTTATCTTAACATCCCTGTATCTACCTTTGTAAAGGTACAGAAATTCCCACAGTGCAGATCTCGGAGTTATCATTATATCATTAAATAAATATCACATCGTGTTCCAGTGAAATGACTCCACAGTCTGTCACTGCAATACCAGACTTAGAGGAAAGGGGGAAAGAAAACCAACAGGAACTGATAAACTGTGCAGCAAAGATCTTATTTTCATGTGAGGTTACTGCAGTGTAAAATCATGTGAGGATGAAATTTCATTATCCCAAATTCTACACTCTCACATTGCTAACCAATTTCACTCAATTCCCTTTGGTGAAATTGTGGGGTGAAATTTGCTACAGGGAGAAATCAAGCACGTGACCAAATGCTGACTGTAAATAAGTGTCTAAACAAGATGGACTTACAGAAAGGGAGCTGGGTTTGGGGCAGGCACTGTACAGTTGAAACAAGATGCTTGAACTAATGATGGGAAATGGTTTTTCCTTCCTATAAATGCTTTTCTTTTCCCTTCACTTTCTTTCAAAGTGAAAAACACAAACCCAGCAGACAAATCGAATGCTTGGAGCACCCACCTGAGACGTGAAAGAGCAAGGATAGAATCCTGTCTTCTAATCAGTTTTATTTATTCATATTAGGGAAATTAATTGCAACTGGAGCTGTATCAGCTCAGAACAAGGCACAATCTGCAGGTGGGGCTCTGATGTGAGGTGTAGGAAGGCAGGAATCAATCCCCAGAGCACACCGGGTGCAGTTTGATCCCTGAACTCCACTTTCCTGTGCTGTGGGACATCAGCTGTGCTTGTGTGCTTCAGATTTGTGTCCTTTGTGGAGGTGCAGAACTGCATCTCTTGATGTTCAAGCTCTGCAGAAAACAAATCAGTGCTTCTGGAATGGAAATTGCTGGGGAACTCCAGCAGCTCCAGCAGCTTTGTTCCCTGCCCCAGAAGGCTCACAGAGCCTTAGCAAGTGTCTGTGTGAAATAAAGATAGATCATCTCTTCCCACAGATTCTCAGTAATAATTTAAGTCTTATAAAGAGTAAGATTTTGTTTGCTTGGCTCCCAGTGGTGTTAGAGAGGAACTATCATCCCTGTTTATAGCTGTGGGAGAAGTGAGGCAAAGCAATAACCGGTCTGGGGCGAGGCAGGAGCGGGATTGTGCACAGGGGTACCCGGCGTGCTCTGCTCCCTGCAGGACATGGAACCTCTGCACCTGCATCCCCTAAGACCCTGCAGATCTTTTGGAGACCTTGGAATTGTCTTCTGTGGGTTTATTTTTGCTTCTAACACTTACTCAAGAAACACAAATTTGTAAACTGGTAATCAGCAGTGCAAATTAAATAAGAGCCGTCTTCGTTTTCTGCTGGATATCCTCACACTGACCAATGAGTATCTGCCTTTTCAAAACGGAGGATAATGAATAAAAGCCTTGCCAAAATTAACAGATAGAGGCAATGGTGTGGGTTTATAGCCAAGTACTGCAGAAGGAGAAGGCTAGGAAATTTCTAGGACAAAAGCATCAGGCTTAAGTGAGCTTTACATTTACCTCGCTAATCCTGGAAACAGATCCGGGGCTGAGAAGCAGCACGTGTCACCTGGGATTAGTTTCCATGTTTGCAAATAAAAGAGTTAGTGGAGACAGCCCTGTTGCTGGGGCTCCACTCTCCCCTCCTGCCTGCAGTGGGATTTACACCACTCACACAAGGGTTGTTGGTGAAATTGAAACCAGCTCTGAGCACAGGAGCTGTACCTGGAAAGAGATCAGTAACTGTGTCCTTCCCAGCAGCCTGTTCTGAGCAGGATGAGAGTTCTCCTCAGCCTTGCCACAGCTATGGTGAGAGGCTGCAAAGCACAGGGCAGGACTGCTAAAAGAAATCCTTGTTTGCCTGCTGACTTTTTGCTGAGAAAACCTTGACCTCAGGTGTTTGCTTTGAGCTCTGTTCAGTGCATGCAGCTCAGAGAGACGTTGTGCAGGTGCTTTTCAATAGCAAGTCAGGATAAACTGTTGCTGTAAGGCTGACTTCCCTCTCCCATCCTCCATAAGAAGAGACGGGATCAGGCAGGACTGTCACATGAAGGGCTCTCACTGTGCCCTGATGCATTCTATAGGGAACTCCTCCCTGTCTCAGTGGCCAGAGGGCTTGGGGTCCTTCTGTGTTGCTCTTATTAGCACAGGAATTACCTGATATATTCACTTCATACCTTCATCCCCGAGTCTGGGATGCCTCAGGATGTCCTGTCTCCAGTGTTATTTTTTTTCTCTCCCATCTATTTAGTCCAGACAACAAAAACAAACAAATAAATAAATAAATAAGAAAACAAACAAACTACATCAAGAAGAAAGTTTTCTTTAGATTATCTTGTATGTTCTCTTATGAGAACATAACAAAGAAACGGTGTTTGATGACATTATTAAATTGACAGCATTCACTTGGCAACACCACCCGCCATTAAGTGCACTGCAGGCAGGATGTGACCCTCTGCATCTAATTCCACTATAAATTCATTCCTTCCAGCAATCTAAAAGCACTAAGAAACAGGATATTAAAAGATTTCAGGCCTGATCCAATAAGGTGTTAAACAACTTTAGGTGCAACAGTGGCGATGTTGTGTCCTTGCATCTAAAGCTGGGTCTGGGGGGAGATGCTGAAGCTGGGTCTGGGTGGGGGCAGATGCTGAGGCTGGATCTGGGGGAAGATGCTGAAGCTGGGTCGGGGCAACAGTTTGGGAACGGGGGCTCCTTTGGAAGGCTCTGGCCGAGGTGCACACGGGCTGTGGGGCGAGGCAGCCCCGTGTCCCCGCGTGGGTAACTCCGTGTGTGTTCGCAGGCTGCGACAGCGAGCACTGGGGGCCCCACTGCAGCAACCGGTGCCAGTGCCAGAACGAAGCGCTCTGCAACCCCATCACGGGCGCCTGCGTGTGCGCCGACGGCTTCCGCGGCTGGCGCTGCGAGGAGCTCTGCGAGCCGGGCACCTACGGCAAGGGCTGCCACTTCCAGTGCCAGTGCCACCACGGGGCCACCTGCGACCACCAGACCGGAGAGTGCCACTGCGCGCCCGGATACACCGGCGTGTTGTAAGTGCAGCAGCGCCCGGGGACTCCTCTTAACTCCCTTGGGTCGGCCGCGTTTAACGCAACGAGGAATTCATTGAATTTACACCGTTATACGCTGGCCTTTGGAGAAATCCGGCATTTCAGAGAGATTGAATAAAGGCAACGTTTGGGTTTGCTGCTGCTGAAGGGAGCCTTCGAGAGAGCTGGGAAGGCACTTAGGACAAGAGTGTGTAGTGATAGAACAAAAGGGAATAGATTTAAACTGCCGGAGGGCAGGGACAGATGGGATACTGGGAAGGAATTGTTCCCTGAGAGGGTGGGGAGGCCCTGGCACAGGGTGCCCACAGAAGCTGTGGCTGCCCCTGGATCCCTGGAATGTCCAAGGCCAGGTTGGATGGGGCTTGGATCAGCCTGGGACAGTGGAAGGTGTCCCCGCCCGTGGCAGGCAGTTGGATCTGGCTTCAGTGACTCTTCCAACTTAAACATTCTGGAATTCTATTATTCCATACTATTAAAATAAAATATAGTGTTAAAATAAGCTTAAAAATAATTTCTATTTTCCAGCTTGTGTGACAGCTCTACCTGTTCCTAATTTCAGACTGTGAATACAATCCAAATTACAGTGGAGTCTTGATAAGCAGTTGGACTCTCTCCTCATTAGCAGTTCAGTGCAGCATCAAATGGGACTTTTCCATCCCCAATTTATTTGACTTTCAATCTAACTGAGAAAGCATTGCGGTTAACTATATCAGCTTACTATCTAGGGGGTAAATTTTAAGCATAGAGAGCAGGGATTTAGCGGTGTGACTCCTATTAACTCTAACGAGAATCATGTAGCTAAATCCCCATCCACCGCACGGAAAGTTTACCAGTAGGATTCACAAAACCTGCATATTAATTTTAGGACAGCAAGCAATAGTTTCTTGTTTAAAATTGCCCACAGTGTAACATCAGTTCTCATTAGAGATCTTTCAGTAGTTTCAGAAGTAATTATGTTTTTCAGAATTATTTAAGGGGAAAAGAGAATTTAGTCACTGAATTTGGCTGGAGATCTATTGCAGGTGAGTTAATACTTTTGCAGTCTATTATTTGTTGACCTGCATGAAGGGGAAGGTAAAAAATAAGGACAGTGTTAACCCTCATAAATAAGTGATAGGCCTTGTGAATATTTTATTTAGTACCTGATTTCCTCCTAGACTTGTGACCTCAGTTGTGGAAGCACTCACTGCTAAGGACTCTGCTTCCTCTTGGGAGTCTCCCCTTGACATCAGTGTGTCAGTTCTCAGCAGGGCCAGCCCCTGGTATGTTGTAGGAACATCCTCATCAGAGGACAGTCAATTAGGGAGAGAACATTCTGTTGTTTCAGAACGTTGATGCTGAAAGCTCTGATGTGCAGATGTAGGAGACACTGGGCTTTGCAGGGATTAGCCTCACATTGCCCCCCCACGGGTACTGAGAGAGACTCAATGAGCTTAAATAGCCTTTAAATGATGTTGAGTCCTTGCCAGTCCATTATACACTGCAAATGTTAACATTCAGTAGTGACTGGAGAAATTTCAAGCGTTTTAATCCCATCCTTTTATTCTGTTTGCAGCTTCTTTTATTGCCATGTCATATAATTCACATTGAAGGCTTCATCTTGCAACTCGTATTTTCCTGGGCTATTTTAATGGTTATGAGTTGTCCTGTGGAGATGGGTGGGATTTGGTACATGCATAAAGGTTACACACATGCATCAGCCTTACAGGGCTGGATCTGTGGCACATAAACAACCCCAGCAGAAATTAAAGGAATCTCAGCTAATTGGCAATGCCAGCTGAGCCTTACTGAGGTTTCATCATTTCCATAAGGACTCCCATGATGACCTGTGTTGTGGGGTTTCCTCATTTACTGTTTCCTGTAAGTTCTTTAAAATGATCTCTTTGTTTTCTGTCGTTCTCTCTCCCCACAGCTGTGAGGAGCTGTGTCCCCCCGGCAGCCACGGAGCCCAGTGCGAGCTGCGCTGCCCCTGCCAGAACGGGGGAGTTTGTCACCACATCACTGGGGAGTGCTCCTGTCCTGCTGGATGGATGGTGGGTGCTGCTCATCCTCATTTGGGGCTTGGGATTGCATGTTAATTGTTCCCTGGTTCAGCTGGTGACTGGGACCACATCTGCTGGGTGTGCACAGCACCTACACAGACAGGCCACCAGTCTGGGATCTGCCACCATGCCTGGAAGTGTTCAAAAAACATGTGGATGTGGCACCTGGGAACATGGCTTAGAGGTGGGCTTGCAGTGCAGGGAGAATGGTGGGAATTGATCATCTTTGGAGGGCTTTTCCAGCCTCGGTGGTTCTGTGATTCTCTGAGTGGCAGGTGCCATCCCAGAGTTCAAAAACAACAGTGTGCCACGAGACAGAAGAGTTGTCTTTAGTTCCAGTTCCTGGAATATTCCCTGCAGCCCTCACACAGCACAGAAGGCTGAAAGCCCAGCTCAGCACTGCCAAAGGCTCAGTGTCCTGCTCCCCCTCAGGGAGAGGGAGAAGCCAGGGGAAGGCAGGGGCTGGGGCAGGCAGCAGAGCAGGCTGAGCTCGGGCCACAGGGGCTGGGGAGTGGCGTGTCCTTGCTCAGGCACTGCTGCCATTGATTGCCAGAGATTTGCTTATGTCAGGGCTTGCTCTGCACAGAGACAGCTGCCCTAACCTTTAATCCTTTGTGTCAGGAAACCAAGGCCAAGCATTTTCAAAGTCCTCAACTTTATCAATAATGTAATAATGAACTCTCGTGGGGTGTGCCAAGTCTCACAGGCCTTCATCCCATTTAGCTGTACTAAATTTCCTGGCATTTTTCCTGTATCTGACAATTAGTCTCTTGGCAAAGTGGCTGGATTTTAAAGCATAAAAGTACTCTGAATTTTTTATTTTTACATGGAAGGCCCTGCAGATCATCACACAACTATGACTTCTGATGGGGACCTTCTACCTGTTCAAACATATAAAAGCTGAGAGAGAGGTTTTTGTTCTTTTCTATTCGTGCATCAAGTGCTTTGAGTTCAAAAGTACCAACTATGAGATGTTGCTGTCCATCAGCAACGTGGGAAACATTGCTGTCCATAAGTTTTGGTGGAAAATATCTCTAACTGGAGAGCTGGAATCTCTCTAACACCACCAGTCATGGCAAGGGTGCTGATGAGGTAATTCCATTTCAAATGATAAAGGCAAAACTTGTCAGAAGTATGAATATGGCACCTTGCCCTCACCTGGCAATCAGTGGTGGCAAAGAAAAGGTTCTTTCCTTGAGTGTTGGAGCTGAGGCATTAGGAAAGCAATTCACATATTTTTGAGGACCTATCAGTCCATTCTGGTACTACTTCCTAAGAAGGGATCAATAAAGTGGTTCACATAAAAATATTACTTTTTTCATCTCTCCTTCTGCATGCCAAGATTTCTCAGGATCTGAGTTGTTTTGCTGTATTCTTCCTTACTTGCATTTTTATCAGGACTCTTCTCTTCTTTTCCAAAGTTAAAACATCACTAAACAAATAAGAATATCAGAATAGAACAGGAATTTTTAGATGTCTTAGGACAGACCCTAAGAAGAACCAGAGCACTGGGGCTGCACAGCAGCTGTGCTTGTATTCTGGCCCAGTCCTGCCCAATTCCTTACAGCCTGGAGCTCCTTTTATGCATTTTTAGGAGCCCAGAGAGACTTTTCTGAAAACTGTGTTGTTGGCTGCTCTGTCCCCAGAGGAACCCTAGAGTTAACAATTGATGTTTGAAACAAGCATAACTGAGAAGTGAAGAGAGAGATCAAGTATTCTGCAGAAAGAAACTGAAATTATAAGTATAAGCACTCAGCTTGTAAATGTTGAGATTTTAAGTATAAAGGGTCTCTCCAGGGTTTTAATGAAAAGCTGGTAATTCGGTGTACAGAGAGGGATAAAAACTATGTTTTCATGCTATATTTTTAACTCTTGGTGGTTGGAATGGTTTGGGAAGTGAGACATGAGGGGGCTGTAAACGAGAAGGCGAGATGGGATTGCTAGACAGCATTCATTTTATTTCACACCACGGATTTCTGTGACACCAGGAATTTTACTTGCTGATTTTGAGGCTTGAGACTTCACATATATATTGAATATACCATGATTTTGGAGAGAGAGAATTCTCCCTAGATTTATACAAGTGCAAATCCACTTGGACTTTATTGCTGCTGGATGAGGTGCAACTTTTATCCTTTCCTAGGCTGGCTTATTAACAGGAGCTCAGCTCCCTTAGGATTTGGTAGGATAGGGAAGAGGAGGCAGTGGCTTTAAAAGGAGGAAGTTCTGGGGTTCTGAGGTCCTTCCTTGGATCTACCATCTTCAAAGCCTGGTTCTTTTGTGCCTTGTAATTCCTTTCCTCCCACCAGTGCAGAATCTTCCATGGATGGTGTCCTGTGGGATTTTACTGCCCCATGGGTTCTTCCCCATGAGAATGGTGGCCAACAGCCTCTATTGTTGAACAGTCAACAGAATGTGGCTTCCAGCATCCCACAGTGTTGGGCTTTCTCCACTTCTGTGCCTTTGTGACTGTGGAGTTTAGTGGGTGGCTGCTTTAGGGCCTCATTAACAATTTACAGGTTTAATTCTATACATCTTTCTCATTTGCAATATTAAATTCTCCAAGCACTCTAAGGAAGTGGGGAGAGAAGTTAATTTAGCATTTACAACGCTTCTCAGAAGCCCTTCTGAAGGACTAGATCTCTGTGCTCAGGAAAGCAGCAATATTTCCTGCCACAGAACATTTGTCACTGGCAGCTCCCCCTGTTTGGCCCCAGAGCCCCTTCCCAAGGTGCCATGGTAATACAGCACATTCTGCTCATCCCTTCTCTCCCATTGATTCTGGGCTTCGTGAAGCACCATTTGTATTTTTGTCTATTTTTCTTTCTGGTGTGGATTTTAAACATGGGGGTGTCTAAGAAAATGGAGCAGAAAAAAGAATCTTTTCTGTCCTACAAAATACAGCAAACAATGTCAAAAGCAGAAGCTGATGAGATCAGGGCCTTAAAAAAGGTGCTGATGGGGTGAACTTTGCTGATTAGATGTATAAGCAGCAGGAAATGTTGGTCTGACATTTGATCCTCTAGAGAGGGATGTTTTGAATTCCCTTAGTACATATTAATGCAAAAAGTACAGCTAAAGATTCTCTTGGCTCCAGGGGGATGCATCCCAGAGTATTGCTTTCTCATCATTTGTTGATAGAAATCCTGTTCCTTTTGAGACATGAAGGGAGAAAGTATTTATTATCAAGATAAATGGACACTTAGGTTTTCAGATATATAGTGTTGTGTATTACTCAAGTCCAGAGACACCAGTTTTTAACACTGTAATCTGAAAGTTCTTGAACTGAGGCCAACCTGTCTGTTTTACAGCCAAGGAACCACATAGCCCTGGTTGGGAAAGGCTCAGAGTATCTGTTTTATGGTGACATTGAAGAGCAGCCTCTTCACTTTGGGGTTGTTGATACAGCTAAACTTCCCAAGCCCTGAGGAGTGAAAGCAGCCTTTATATTCCTGGTTTATATTTTGAATAAGTTGTGTCTGATACATGCTTTGTTCAAAACTCAGAGCCCCCGGGGCTTGGTTAGGGAAACAGAGAAATTAAACCCAAATAATCCTGTGGCCAGACACTGTTTCTGTCTCATGCTGGGCACTGTGGTGGCACTGGCAGCAGCACCACTTGCTGCACATGCCAAACATTTTCCATTATAGGACCACAACTTCAGATCCCAGCACTGCCAGACTTGTTTTGGCTGAAGTTCCTCAGCTGGATGCCAGCCTCAGGCTTTATATTTGCTCACAGGGAGAAAAACATTCATACAACTTCTAAGAAAGTCTGGGGAAATCCTTGTAAGGCCTTGATACTTGGCAGGGACATTATGGGATACCTGGGGGGAAACCACCTGAGTCTGGCAGGTAAATTCTCCAAGGACACAATCCCACACCGGGGGGAGCATTCCCTGCCTTGGGGCTGAGCAGCTGGAGCAGGGATTGCCTGGGAGCTGCTTTTCCTCCTGAGCAGTGCCAGGGGGCACAGCAGGCACAGTCTGGCTTTGCTTCACTCCCAGGGCTGCTGCAGCAGGGAGGGCCAGGAGGAAACATCTCAGAGATGAGGATTTGGGCCTGCATGGAGGAGAGGATTAAAAGGGAGGCTGCAACGAGGATTTGGAATAGACTGGAATAACGAGGCAGGAAATCAGAGGTCTGGGAGCACAAAAAAGGGAAACATCAAGATGTGGAGTTGAGGCAGGTCAGGGACTGAAATGTGGCTCCAAGATTGGGGATAAAGAGCTGGGAGGTTGCTGGATGATGCATCCTGTCACTGTTTAGGGATTAGGCAGATATTCCACTGCAAAACTGCCTCTTCTAGGCAGAAGGCTGCTGCAGTGCTGATTTGGGCACTGACATTGCTTCTGTGCCACCACTGAGGGCTTTCTGCAGCTGTCCTAATCCTCATTCCCATCCTGCCCTCTCTGGCAGATCCATTTTTTGAGACATGGATGTGGGGTTGGAGAGAGCAGAGGGAGTGGAGTGAAGGATGTGAAGGGCAGTAGAGGACAGCTCCAGCAGCTGTGTTTGGCTGGTTGAAGTGAGACTGGCTGACCAGGAGAGATCATCACAGACCATCACAACCAGCACAGCTACACCCTCCCAGTGCAGCCTTTCCAACCATCCCTTCCTTCCCAAACCTCTGTGCAGCATGTGGCCAACAGCTTTTCAGACTCTCCCTTTCACAAAGCCCCCAGGAGCACACAAGCAGCTTTGTAGGCTTCTCTGGTTGCCTTTAACATCTCCCCCATCTTCGTGTGACTGTTCAAGGGGCAGTGAACATCCTGCCAGCCCAGCTGCAGTTTGTGGGGGAGATCCAAGGAAGAGAATTATCCATGAGTGTGCAGTGGTGAGAAAAATCCCTTCTGGAGTCAGGCCAGGCAGGCATTTACTGTGGCAGTAGAGTTTTCAGACTGTCTTTAGCACATCTTATGCAGATAAAATATTGCTGCTACACTTACATTTAGTTTTAGCAAGAAGGACAATAAAATTCCAAGCTGCATAGATAAATTTATTGCATCATGAATGTTGACTGAAATATTGCTCTTTCTGCAACCTTACCAGGGGCTGGTGTGTGCACAGCCATGTCCCCCTGGAACCTTTGGAATTAACTGCAGCCAGGACTGTCCGTGCCACAACGGAGCACACTGTGACCCTGTGACAGGAAAATGCCTCTGTACAGCTGGCTATATAGGAGACAGGTAAAAAACAACCCCCAAAGCTTTTCCTTTTAACCATGGACTGTCAATATTTATATCCCTTCTAGGACAATCTTCCTCCCTGAAAAATGGTGTTATGTTTCTATTGCTCCAATTAGGTTCATCCTTCTGAAGCACTTCAAGCAATATAAATGTGGCAATGTTATTACTTTTTATTGGCAATGCTCTCCGTTTACAGGGGTTTTTAATATAACTTTTAAAATTTAATGGATTAAATTTAATTTAGATATTTACAGTGATAAATTTAATAGAGAGTATTACATGTTTACAAGATATGTAAATGAACTATCTTTATACAAATTAATATCCTCAAGAGTAAGCAATGCAGCAGTTTAATGTCTCCTTCACTCCTCTGTGCTGCTGTAGCACTGATCCATCTCAGCCATCAGCAAAAGGTGATAAATCCTCAAAATTTATAAACGAGAGCCTTCACCCATGAATCGATCAGAGCTGATGATAATATTGTTTTACCAAGGTGTCATGGATTCAGCAAAATGACTACACAGCAAAGTCAATGAGGGATTGCAACACGTGCTGGCTTAGCCTCCAGCTAATCCTGCCTAACAAAGGTTGGGAAGGGCACTTAAAGCAGCTCTCAGGAGCACCAGGGTTTGCAGAGATGCACAGCTCACCAGTGGATGTCTTGCTAAAGCACTTTTTCCTGTATCTTCCCTTTTTTATTAGCTCTATACTGACATATGCTACAATTATATTTTTATGCAACAAAGCTCGTTGGAATTTCTCATTTCTGCCTTCACTGTGTAATCAAACAAACATCCAACCCTCAGCCCAGTGGGAGGGTCAGAAGGCTGCTCCTTCCCATTACATGTGGAGCTTCCCTGTTTCCATTTTATGGACAGTTGTAAGTGGAGGGGGCTCTGGAGTTGATGTCAGGATTCACATGGGGTTGAATATGGAGGAAATACTGATTATTTCCAAGTAATTTAGAGGAGAAGACATCAGTGTGCCTCTCTTCCCTATTCTCCATCTGGAGACTCTTCCCAGACATGTGGTACCATATAATTCCTGTTTCTCTCCTTGTAGAGACTTTTTCACTAAAGGAGGCAATTGTGCAGCCTGGCCCTTTATAGTGGTGACCACACTTGAATCCCAAGCTGTTCCCAGTCTGGCTGTGCTGGGGGAGGCTGGCAGAGCCTCTCTTGCTCTCCTCATTTGGTTGTTGCACACCCTGGCTGTAGATGAATCAATGCAATCAAGTGCTGGAGCTGTTGGGAGCTCCCAGGCAGCAGCCTGCATCCCTGCTGGGGATGAGAAAGGAGATGGGAAGATGATTTTACTGCTGATTGCCCTTGGAGAGGGGCTGGAGAAGGCAACTCAGGGAGAGACTGGGCAGAGGAGGCCCCTCAGGGAAGACATGGCAGGAGCTCACAGGGATTGTCCTTGAGCAAAGGGAGTGTGAGCTGATAAGGTCTGTACTTGGAGAAAAATAAGAGAGATTTGGACTCCAAAGAGAGATGTAACTTGGGAGATAGTAAAAAAAATAAGGCAGAATCAGTTGGGAGAAGTGGAAAAGAAGGGAGGGAAGTCACATTCTGGACCTTCATCCAAGCAAACCCCTTGGGAATAGCTCACCTTCCCATCCCAGAGCAGGGAAGTAAAAGACACTGAGGGGAGAGGCAGGAGAGCAGAAATTCAGGGCTGTGAAAGGAGGAATGAGAACAGGATTAAAAGGTAAACAGGCAGTGAGGAAAGCTCTGCTGCAGCAGGGTAAAACTGGATTAGCCTAGAAATTCCCACCTTTCCAGCAGGTTCCTGGAAGGTTAAAACATGTTCCTGTATCAGCCTTTAATCCCCCTTCCATAAGGGAAGGAAACCTTAGGCCTGTTGTATCCAGCTGCAATTCTGCTGCTGGCTTGGGCTGGGCAGCACTGGTTTGTTCTGAGCACACACCTGCCCTCACCTGGCTGGGGGCCCATTGATTTCAGGGAGGGATGAGGTCTTTACAAAGTCTGAATGGCTTTCCATGGTTGTGTTCACACCATGGGACAGAGCAGGCAGCTCCAGTTCAGCTCAGTCTGTTTTACCCTCTGGATCACCTGCAGCTGTTGCAGTGTCACAGCAAAAAGGAGAGCAGGAGACTCTGCTGCACAACAAAACACTGCTTGCTTCAACATTTCACAAGGCATTGGAAAAAATCTTCTTAATAATGACAGATACTGTGAATAACAGCAATAAAGACATAAATACACTTTACCTACTATCATCTTAAAATTGTCAATAAGTACTATATAATGCTACAGTTCATCATCATGTGCAGAAGATAATAACATAGAGTTAGATAAATATCTGTGGAGATGAAATGGTCATAAAGGTCTGTGTGAGTGTAATTGCCACACTTTTGTTCCCTACCTGTTTTCCAAGAGTGGCACTGCACTAAATCCCTAGGAAATTGGCAGCACTGTTAATAACTGCAGGATGCTTTGTGCTCACTGAAATGACTGGATCTGTCATGGAAATGTGTGTTTTACAAACTGGAAAGGAATAATAGCAGAGGCACAGTTAGAAGCTGAGAGTGGAGTGTTTCAGAATTCAGTGGCTCACGGGAAAAGTGAACATGCTGCTTTAGCTTTGTTTTCCATATTGCCCTTAAATCGAAAGATTGAATCTTAACAGAATAAATCTCACATTTATTAGAACTGTGTGGGCAGATTTACTCTCCTGTTGGTGTCTTCATACCTGTATCTCTTATCTCCACATTAGTGCATTTTGGATGGCTTTTCATATTTGCCTGTGCTACATAAATGTGATCACTGTTTGAAAACAAAGAGAACAGCCTAAAAAACTTTGCAGCATTATTCCTTTAAAAAAAGAAATTGTGGGAAAAAATGTAGGAGCATGTACTAAGTTCATCTGTTAAGCAGGCTGTCTTCTGTTTAATATTTTGTGAAATTGCTTCCATTAATTCTACAGGTGACAGCCATATTATCCTATCCCAACCCAAATAATTATGGTACATATTAAAGTTCAGTGGATATTATAATACGAATCTCCCCAGATAGGCAGAAAGCAATGTAAATTAAACAAGAAACATAACTAGGGCTTAGCAGCTCATTTTGTAATTTAATTGAACAATGTATCTGGTTGTTAATGGTGCTATGGACACATTAGATTGATATGTTGCAATGGAAAGATGTTTAAGTAGAAAGCTAATTCCTGCTGTGATTATTCTCATGTTCCAGAGGAGTCATTATTAGTATTCTTTGTATAAAATTCATTAGCAGTAGCTGCTTGATCTCCAAATAAATAAGTTGGTTAAATTGTTAGTAGAAAAAGGCTAATTATGTAAATGGATTAGGTCGTCAATATTTCATTTCCAGATGCTTTTCTCCCTGCTAGGTAATGCTTCATCTTCTATAAATATAGAATGATACAGTGCACTATTGACTAAGAATTCACCCCGTGGAGCACAGAGCTCTCCTGCTCACTCAGGAGCAGGAGACATGAGGAGCCTCATTGTTCCTCCTTGCATTTCATTTGCTGTGAGTGTTCCAGACCCACTGTTCCCATTCTTTGCTGGCTCTTTCCTTTGCAGCTGAACCCCCTGAGAGCAGCAGGGCTCTCTCCCTCTCTCTGGTGCCTCTCCAGACTCTTTCTCTTTTTGTCCCAAACTCCTCTCACTCCGGGTCTCATATGAACTCCTCAACTCAGATTTGCAACCAGCAACTCTGTTGGTGCCTGCTGGAATTAAATCACCAGCCAGGCCCTTTGCTGTGTTCATTTATTTTTAGTAAAACGTGATAATCCGAAGCTGCAAAAGTAATGCTCTTCTTATATACTGCCTGTGTTCATTGCAGTTTTGCCTGGCTTGCATCACACATTAATCTTTTATTACTGATCATTATATTAACTCTCACCTGCCAGCTGTGAAATGACCTGCAGAAAGACATTTAACAATTGCCTCCATCCACTGAGTTTACAGTATACACTTTAATCAATGCTCAGGCTTAAATTAATGCTGATAGGCAATTTCCAATGCCTGGCATCCATGTGATAAGGGAATTGGGCTTTTCTGGGCTTCTTTTTCTGTTTTTATTAACTGAAAAGGCCTATCTGTATTTCACGGTGGATCATGTAAACTGTGGTACTGACTCATTGCAGAATTTTGAAACCACTGAATTATGTCAAGCATAGAATCAGATGTTTTCTACAGGACCTTAGTTGAGCTTTTCCAAGTAGGAAATAATCTGAACTCTTAAATTGGTTGTGTAGGACAAGGAAACAGACTTTTTGGCAGATCTTAGAATGTATCCAAGCAGGGAGATATTTTTAACAGTGCATGGAGGGTGCAATTTAAAACAATCTGTGTAAAGTGTTTGCAGGTTCCAATTTTATATGCATCAAATATTAAAAATGTTGGCAGTTTTTAAGAAGATTCTCCACTAAGGAGCATGAAAGTGATTTTTATTGAGATTTTATACTACTGAGCTGCCCTGGAGTAGGAGAAGAAAAGCAAACTTAAGCTCTCAGTTTCTCAGAACACACACAAAATACAAAGGGGTTTATTTTTTCCTTGTTGGTATAAAACTGCTGCAATGACAGCAAAGAGGGCAAGTAAAACTAAAACATTGCTAGGGAACATTTTGCTCAATATTGCTGAATACACATTCCCTTTTAACCCTCCTCATCACTGAGAGGGCCATTCGCTTTCAAGAGAGGTGCACAGTCGTCCTGTGATGAAGAGAAGTCAAACAAGTGAGGGGTTTTATAATAAAATATTTTATTGCCTATCAGTTTCTTATGATTGATGAACGCAATTGTCAAGGTCCAGGAAAGAAGAATGCACTTTGTGAATGAAGGTAATATGAACTAAATGCAAATGTAGCACGGGCAAAACAAGAATGATGTTATTAAGTAGAACAATAGTGGGAATTTGTATTGTAACTGTAGTGAAGGATCCAGGTGTGGACTTTGTATCCTTTGTAATTTTGTGTCTTGTGATTTTGTCTTAGTTTTGGTGTGGGGAACTTTTTCCTCCAGTTTAGTTTAGTTGTTTTAATTGAAAATTGTATGTGGGCACAGATGAATGCAGATTCTCTTAGCAGCAATTTGCATTCCCAGGACATCCCATGGCTCCGGTGACACCATCAGCTCCCAGTACGGTACTTAAATAAGCCAGCAATGATTCTGTGCTTCGTTCATGACCAGAAAGGTTGCTGTGTAAAAGCCACGTGCTGCTGAGGCTGTGGCTGTGCCTGCATCCCATGTCCCCCATTCCATGGCAGGTGCCAGGAGGAGTGTCCCATCGGCACCTACGGCTTCCAGTGCGCTCACACCTGCGACTGCCAGAACGGTGCCAAGTGCTACCACGTCAACGGAGCCTGCATATGTGACCCTGGGTTCAAGGGCATCCACTGCCAGGAGAGAATGTGTCCTGAAGGGGTTTATGGCCTCAAATGCAACAAGAGATGCCCTTGCAATATTACCAACACCTTCAGGTATGTACGTCGTGTAATGGTCTAGTGCAGGCACTGGCCAAATAAAAGCATTGGGAAGAAATGCAGTTAATTACACCTATTGTCCTTTCCCCTGTAGGTTTCAGTACAAAGACAGAGAGTTTCTCTGGTTTGCAAAATTTTGATTTAAATGACCTCAGGTTTGGAACCATAAGTCTCAGTCCAGCCAGACACTAAGCATGTGTCTGTTAGCAGTTCTAGTAACACCTGACAAACAGCTTTATCCTGTAAGTCTTCTAGGCATGAGAACCACCAGATGATGGTGTGGATAATAACCACTGAAGTTTAAAAAATAGATACTTATTTACTCAAATCCATCACTTTGCCTCTTTTTATGACATGGGTTTGCTTGTTAGATCTATAGACAGCAAGGGGACTTTCAACATGAAACCTAATTTGCTTCAGCTCATGTCTCATGGCAAATTACCTTGTTGGAAACACTTGAGGCAGATGTATAAATAGACTGAAATCAATATCCCTGAGTCAGTCTGTGGAACTGTAACACGGCTGACACTGTCAAAATAGACTCCTCACGTGAGCCTATTTTTGCTCTTCATTCTCTATGTGTATGTGGGAGATACTCAGGAAAATAAATATCAGGGAATTATACCTACAATGGAATGAGTCTCACTTAAAAGGTCAGGGTTTGATGTTTTATTCCTTTTTTTGCTTTTTTTAAGATCTGATTCTATGAGACAGAGCCACAAACAGACTCGAGCACTTTGAATTTACTTTCCTGTTGCAGGCTTGAATAAGTTTTCCAAACCTTGAAAAGAAGGACCTTCCCTATTATCCTCTTTGTTACCTTTAGTAACTCCTTGCCTTGTTTACTGACTGCTGGAATTGCTGTTTGGAGAATCCTCACTCCCTGTCTTGCAGTAAAGGGAGCCTGGACAGCCAAACCCCCCTGGGCTGAGCTGTCTGATGGGCTGGAGCCACATTTCCTCACCTGCACGAGGCTGAGCCCCTCAGCTCCCACTGGATCCCTCCTTTTTCTGCCCCTTCCTGTTCAGCAGGCAGAGCCAATTTAGGGTTGTGTAGGCTTCAAGGGGAGGTGGAGATAACTGATGCCCAGGCAAACCTGCCCTTGATAGAGACATTCTTCAATTTCAAACCAGCCAGGTGGGGACCTGCCTGTCCTGCTGATGATGACAAACCCACCTTGCCATCTTGCTGCTGCTAAAATATAAACACACTCAATTTTGTATGCAAGAAATAGCACCTCATTTGTGTGCACACACAGACACACACACAAACACTTCAGGCAAATCTGTCTGTGCACTTGAGATAGACCCTATTTGTCTCAGTCTTGGAAATAAACAGGTGATTTTCCTTGTGAATTCAGCTGTGAGTGGTGAGGCTTTGCTTAACTGAAAGTCAGAGCTCACAATAGATTATTTAAAAACTTGTAATTGTGGTGATACAACTCCTGTGCAGCAAAAGAGCTCTGGCACAACTGGGTTTGACAGCCAAGATCCAAAGGGTCTGAGGCTCCCAGGGAGCTCTGTACAAGAGTCTCCCATCGCTTCTGATTATGTTGTGTATCATAAAATCACTGCAAAAAATACCATCCCTGAGGCATGAGCTGCACATTATACACAAAAGGTTAGTGCTGTGTTGTTCTGAGGATGGGGGATGCCTCAGGAACTACTGCAGAGTGAGCTGAGGGATGATTCCTACGTGTCACATCACTGCAGCAGCTGCCAGCAAGTGTGGTTCCATCCTGGGGTAAATCCAAGCTGAATTGCTCCTTGGTGTAAAGTGTTCTCCAGGAGGGTGAGAATATGCTCGTGGTCAGCAGCTGACACTTGTGTCTTCACCCCTCCTGAGCCTGCAGAAAGCTGTTTCCATAAAGCTGCAAACAGTGGAAGGGCTGCAGGCCACAGGCAAGGCTGAGCTTGGCTGCTGTTTCTCAGCTATGTGCTCAATTCATTAGAAGTCTTTTAGGTGGGTTAAGACTGTGGGTTGGAGAGTGAAAGAATTCACCTTGTGTTACTCAGAACTGCCTGGGAGGTGCTCTGAGAGTTTGCCAGACATCTTTCCTGAAAGAACAGATTTGCACCTTCCAGCTGTGAGGAAGGAGGAGGTCTCAGAGAGGTTTGAGAGAGCTCAGAAAGGAGGAGGATTGAATCTTCTCCCAGCTCTTTTCTGGACATGTGGCCATTCCTACACACCCTGCCTGTGCCTAGTTGCTGTCAGATGGGAACATTTTATTCCTACCCTGCCAGCACTGCTCTGTCAGCTTCCCTTGCAGCATCCTCTGCTGAGATGTTATCTCTGCTTCCTTAATAAATGAGTCTGGTCTCTCCATTGATAAAATCTCCCTTTTCCCTACATCTTATCGCTGCTGTTATGGAACAAAGAGATATCAGCAAGCTGTAGATCTGTAAATGTTCTTTCATTCATCCATGGGATTTCAGCTCTCCACTTTTCCACCAGCAGTGCTGTAAATTGCTGAGCCAAGGAGCATCAGAGCTGATGGAAAATGACCTTTTCCAAAGGCACTCCATATTCTGAACAAATCTTTGTGCTGATTGTTTAACCAGTCCCATACAGTGCACTTCTCTTCCCACCCACCTCTTCCCATTCCTCCCTGAGTGTTTGTCCTTGCTGAAACTGGGCTCTTCCAGAGTGACTCATTTACCCAAAGCCATCTATTTTCCCCAGGAGCAGTTTAAGCTGTTGGCTGCTTGTTGTGATTCCCAAGGATATTTATTAAATACTTGTAGGAGATGGGAGAAACTCCTGTCTCTGGTTTTGTCTCATTTGATCTGATTATTGGAGAGTTGACTGGAATGGAAAGCTCTGAGGGCTTTGAGGAGTAGCTGAGGAGGAACAGTAGGAAATACACAATCAGCTTTTCCATTTTCATAGATCTATCTATTTTAATGTCTGAAGAGATCAGAGTGATCATCTAGTCTAACCTCCAGCATGGTAATGACTGAAGGACACCATCCAATAATTTCTGCATCAAAGCACACTGAAAGGCACTTTGTACAGGACTTTGAACAACCCCACAATGAGGTGATTTAGATTGTGGTGGTGACTTGGGCTGTCCTTCCACGGGAAAGGGTACACCTGGAAAAATCTCCCCTCTGCAAGAAGTCTGTGTTGAGACAGCCTACAATGGCTGGAAGGGAATAATCCTGTTCTTCTGTCATGCAGGGAGGGAAATGAACAGCTGCAATAGTCCTGGCCACCCACCCTCCCTGAGCACTGGTGGGGAGCCAGCATGGGGAGCCACGTGCCCTTGGGAATGTCCTTCCCAGGTCAGAGATGTGAGAAGGGAAGGGAGGCACTGGGAAAAAGTCAACTGGAATGGGAGATCTCCAGAGGCTCCAGTTACTGCCTCAGCACCAGCAGATTGAGGAGGACCAAACCTCATGGGGCTGCCATGAAGTTCTGCCTTGATCTGAGTCAGTGATGTGCTGGCCAAGGCCGGCTTTGAAGATGTGCTGGACTGAAGGAGTGGCCCTGCAGTCTCACTGAGGCCACTGCTTTAACACAAGAGGCATTTTAGAGAGGGAGATTGGATCTAGTGTGGACACCATAAAAGAGAAAATAATGTAAAATAAGGATTAGGCTGTTGTTGATGAAGATGAGATGACTGATGCTGCTGTATAAACAGAAAGGCAGGAAATTCACTGGGAAGATGTTGCTTTGGCTGAAAGATGTGTGGAGAACAAATTCAGAAAGTGGAACAGACTGTGCTGTCTAAAACATTTCTTTTTCTAATTTGCCTTGAGAAATTTACCTGCTTTCCTCAGATTTCCTCAAAATCAGATGCTTAAAAAATTTAAAGGTCAAAAATGCCTTTATGCTTTTCAGTTCAGCGAATAAATTTTTTTAAAATTAATCTTTTATTGCTGTAAATGTGTCTCAGAAGCCAGGAACTGTACAGGAGCTTTCAGAGTGCTGCAGGAGCCCTGGAACCCTTTCCTTGTCAGTCCTGATGTGTGCTGTGGACAGCTCTTCCACCTCTGCTTGGCCTGGAGCCACAGGAACACTTGGCTGCCTGTGTTCACTCCTGCTTTCCATTCTGCTGCTTCCTGCGATGCAGGAGAGCTGAAGAAATAAACGTTGTTAAGATTCAGTGCAAACTACAAAGGATAACACTGCCAAACTCTCTGAAGAGTGTAAGGTTCCCTTGCTGTTCCCAGCAGGGGCTGGAAAACAGATGTTGGTGGGTTTGCCTTTGGGATCCTTTTGGAGCCCTCCCATTCTCTCACCCATCCACTCAGTGATCCTTCTGCAGAGGAATTGTTTGTGTTCATTAATTTCAGTTTATTGAGGGCTGGATCAGTGCCTCACATGCACTGTGACCCTGCTGGCAAAATGTTACACAGACACACAGCCTGGGAAAGTGCATTCAGAACAGGAGGGGAGGAATTATATAGATATTTCTACAAATTTCTAGCTGTATTTCCTATTCTTTTTCCTATTAACAAGCTTCATTCTGCCCCAAGTTTTTCAACTTCAGCCCAAATACCATTTAAGTCACTGGGCAATGTGGCTGCATGGATGTTTGGGTGGGTGATGGATGAATTTCCTGGCTCTCCTATGTATCTAGGTATGTAGTTTGACCAGAGTGTAGTTGTACAAAATGCCAGCAGTAGAGGAACCTTCCTAACACACACATACAAATCACACAAACACTATTTCTGCATCAGGAGCTGCAATGTGCTTTGTATGTAACTCTGCTCATTTTAATTACTGGAATAGTTCATAAAAACCAGAGAGAAAGAAGAATTAATATAAAAACTTTGTACAATTTAGTGGTATCAGCTGCAGATCTTGAAAGGGTTTCCAAAGGAAGAAAGACATCATTCTGGAAATGGGAAAAATGAAGGCAGAAGATTCAGTTGAGTGGCCAAGGTTCCCTGGCAGGACTGGGAAGAGAACAGCTGCCTTGTGCAGTTTGAGAAAGCATCTAAATCTCAGCCCTCCTCAAGTGAACACTGCACCAGGCACCTGGATTGTCAAACAAGTGCTCTTGAGTTAGGAGAAAAACCAAACCCTGATCTGCTCAGGCTGAGAACAAAATGATCCTTTCTTCAATGGGAAGAGTATATGGATGGAGGGAGCCAAACATCTGCCTTGGATTTTCCTGGCTCACAGTCCCATGAAAGCTTGGACAGGGCTTTGGTGGGGCAGAATGTGCCCTCAAACTTCTACTGGCCTTTGTTTTGGAGCCCAAGTTCCCTGTCTCCAGTAGATTCTTCTGGAAAGCCTGTTTGGTTTTGGTTCTTTTGGTTCTTTTCTTTGGCTTTAGTGCATGTCAGGATGAATTTTAATCCTTCCTTGTATCTCATACAAGAAAAGCTGTCCATGCTGATGAAGGATCCAACCTCAGAGTAAAAACTCTTAGTGAGTGTAGTATTTTCAGGTGAATTGTCATAGACTGATTCAAACTGCCCTGGTCATATATTACCTTTGAAATATTCAATTTAGCCACCAGATGCAGTTCTCATGGAAGCACATGATGCATGTAGTAGTAGTAGAAACAGAGAAACACAAAATTCACTTTAAAATCCTTCTGTAATGTTGAGCTTTCTGCTCCTATTAGGTAATGATTAATAGGACAGGGGGGAAACCCAAGATTTTATTATTTTCATCTGAATGTTAAGAGGTGCTTTGTGGAAAACCATAATTTCAGGGACTGCTTTGTCAGAAGAATTTCATGGATGGTAGTTTGTTAGGCTGATGAATTGTTTTAATTAGTCAGTAAAACAGTATTTATGATGAAATATTTGACACTTAGAAAATTTGATCCTTTTTAGTTGCAGCACTATATGGCCAACCTCTCCTACCAGTAATTGCCTGAAACATAGTTGGAAATTACATTTTATGAGGTTACCTTGAAAATTAACATATACAATATTAATTTTATAGGTGTAAAGAAACCCTTTCAGTCATGTCTACAATCTTAAACTGTAGCAATAAATAATCATAAAGGAAAAGAAATTGTTTCTGTGATGCAAATAAAACCCAAGAGACAGGCCCAGAGATGCCACCTTGCAGAATTCTATTCTTCTTGTTCTGAGAGTAAAGAAAACAGGATTTCTGGCAATATTATTCCTCATCTCTCTCACTGAGGGCTGAACAGTGTCATTACTGTGCAGTGCTGTGGTGCAGAGGCCCCAGAGCATCCTGAGCTCTCAGGTGCAGCCTCACACTCCCTGCTGGCCTCAGACAACATCCCCCAGAAGCCTCCCTCCCTTCAAACCAGGAGTTAACACATCTCCAGCGTTCCCCTCCTCTCCCAGCCCAGCCACAGCCTCCTGCTGAGGGAGGGTGGTGCCCTGGAGGAGGAAAAATGCCAAATAAAGACAAACTGTTTCATGAGGAGGAACAGAGGGGTGAGTGTTCCACCTACAGATGCAGAAGGACCAGGCATTGTCCAGGCTTTTGGGCTCGATTCTCCTTTTTACTTTCTCTCCATGTGCTCTCACAACAGTGTGGAATTGACTGAATAGAAACTAAAGCCAGAAGATTAATGTTGTTCATTATGCAGCAAAAAGGAACTTGACTCATTTCCCTGCACAGCTGTGACTTCTTCCCAGGGCTCCTGTTAGCTCCTGTCCCGAGTAAACCTCAGGTGCTGATCAGTTCTGGTCACTGTGGCTGAATATTCCCTGCAAAACTCTTCTTCCAAGGAGAGTTTTCCCTTCCAAAGCACTTTCCTCTCTACCTGTGCCTGCTGGAAAGTTCTGCTGTGGCAGCATTCACTTTTAAAACACAAATGACAATGGGATGGGATGAGATGGGATGGGATGGGATGGGATGGGATGGGATGGGATGGGATGGAATAGAATAGAATAGAATAGAATAGAATAGAATAGAATAGAATAGAATAGAATAGAATAGAATAGAAATGTTGTGCCCTTGTTTAAGTTCACAGCTCTCTTGATTGCATTCTTCCACCCACTGGAATTTCTCCTATCCCTGAACATCTTTAGGTGGCTGCATTGCAGTCAGATAGTGCAGCACATACCTGTGCTACTGCTGTAAGGATTAATGGTGTGGTTGATGTCAGTAATCCAAGTCACATTGATTTGAGAATGGAAGAGCATAAACTTCAAGGTGGAAACCACCCAGAGCTGTGGCAGCTCCCAGAAGTTTGGAACTGCTGTGCTATTTAGCACCAGATTCCCTATTCCCTTTCCAAGTTATACAGCTGCTCATATCCACCACCCTAAAGAGCTTCCAGGCTTGTCCTGTTCTTGGTGTGACATGTGAAATGTTCTGGGCTGTGTTTTTCCTTCCTGCCCACACCTCATTAACACTTGTCTCTTCATTAGTTGCCACCCTCTGTCTGGGGAGTGCAGCTGCAAGGCTGGCTGGGCTGGGCTCTACTGCAACGAGACGTGTCCCGTGGGCTACTACGGCGAGGGCTGCAGGGTGCCCTGTCCCTGCCACAACGGGGCCGACTGTGACAGCATCACTGGCAGCTGCATCTGCGCCCCTGGCTTCATGGTGAGTGGGGCTGGGCCTGGGGAGGGGTTCATCAAGTGGCTGCAAGAATAAAAGAGGGGTTTCATCTGATTTGAAACAATATTTGCAAACGTGGGTAATTTTTGCTCGTTCTGTGCTAAGTCACTGTCCTGTGAGCAGTGTCAATGTTTGGCTACTGGTTGTTTACTTAACATCACTGTTGTAAGTTTATTACTGTTATAAAGATAAAGATATGGTTTCCCATAGTATATTCTAAGTCAAGACATAACAAAAAAGATGTCAGATTATTGTCTGCCTGGAAGAGCAGAAAAAGAATTCTCATGGCCTTTCAGCATGTTCCTTGTCAGTCACACTGTGATTTTAATAGATGAAGATATTTTAAAGTGTTACAAATGATAGAGCAATTTATGTCTTTTCTAAGCCTGTGTGGCAGGTGTCTTTTACCTGAGCATCAGAAAGAGCTTCAGACATTCTGAGGTAAACAAGCATTACATTTTATAGGTGAGATGTAAAATGGCTGAAGAAACCAGCCAAGATGAAAACATCAAAAATTCAGAGTTAACAATTGCCAAGCTGCAGCAGAAAGTACTGGGACATGGATCCAGGTGTCCAGTCCTGCTAAGGCTGGGCAGAATGGAATTCTTGCTAGTAAGTTCCCTGGTTGTCTCTAGATGAAGCCACTCCCCCTCAGGAGCACACCACAGAGGAGAAGTGCAGGCTGTGTTTAAGGAACAATACTTCCTAAAGGAAAAAAATTACTTTAAAGAGAGAATTCTACCAAATTTCACAAAAAGTTGGCTTTCTGTGTTCTTCATTTTACATGATCTGTTCCCACAGGCCTATCTATGTTTTCTATGCTCTTATAACAATTATGAGTTTAAATGACTAAATTTACTAGAACCCAAGGGACAGGCTGCACAGCTGTGTGACAGATCCATAGTGAGGAGGTCCTGTATGAGGTTAGTGGAATGCCAAAGACTTTCTAGCCTCCCTTCCTTCTAATTCCACACCTGAGCTTGTGATCACTGTGGCTTCTGCAGAGCTGGAGCTATGGCTTAAAGACACTTTTGTTCTCTGCCTCACGTCAGCAGCTGAACCTGAAAGTTGGAGCTTCCACTGATTTCCAGGGTTTGTCTCAATGCCAGTTATTAACAGATTTTTTTAGGTGTGAGGGGCTGGACTCAAAAGCATTTGTGCAAGATAATGGTACTTGGGGGGAGCGGGGGGAAAAAGAAGAAAAGGTGTTTGAGGTTTGATTCCCAACTCCACAATCAGAAAACAAGAATTTATCTTCTCTGTACAGTAGTTGATACACAAGTGGAGGAAGGATGAAAGCAGCAGCATGTTAGAAACAGCTACAAAAGCAAAAGATGCCAAGATCCTCCTTCCTATCAGGAATGCTGTCCAAATTTGCAGAACAAAAGCATTTAGGGACCCTTTACTGTACACATTTTAAAAAAGCATACCTTGTCCATTATACATTGCCCCAAGGCAGCATTAGTGCAGGCAGAAAGCCTGGGAAGTTCCTATTGCATTGCTTCAAAATAATATTTAATCTCATAATAAAGAGCTTTCTTGCATTGACATTTAAACAGCTTGGTTATTGAGGATAGCTCTATAATCACTGAAGCATATTTAGGCATTAGTATCATTGCTCTCACATAATATACTATAATCTCTGGCAATTAGTCCATGAGGGGAAGTAAAGCCTTGAAATTGCTAATTTATTGCCTCTGAAGCATATTTGTCATTCGTGTACATGCCAGGCGAGCTGCAAGGGTTCTTTAAGTGCTGCAGAACACGGGCTGTGCAGAAAAGTTCCCGGGAACCTTTTCCTCCCAGCCCGGGGCGCTGTCCTGCCAGGATGCTCCGGGCAGGGAGCAGGAGAGCTGGAAAAGGCTGTGGGGCCAGAACCAGGCTGCAAGTGCCTCATCCCAGTGACACATTCCAGGCCAGGCTTTCCCTTCAGATATTCCTGCCTGGCTCTTGCTGAGGCAGCAGGGGAGCCTTGCCTGGGGTAGAGCTTTGCCCTTGAGTTGGGTGAGTCCGCAAGCGCCGGTTCCCAGCTCAGGATGTGTCCTCTGGCAGAGCTGGCAGTGGAGTGGTGCTAACACAGAGCTGGGCAGAGCTAATTATTCACAAAAGCCAGAAATTAATCCCTCTTGCTTTTTCAGGCACGAGGCTTGGCTGAGGCAGCCACACAGTCAGGAATTTGGCCATATAACTGGAAAGAATAAAACCAGGAGCAACACGTTACATTTTACAGCAATGTTTGATCTGCACATGATCCTAGGGCAGAGCAGGCTGAGGAGCTTCTGAGGCAGGGGGAGAGGAAGAGGAAATGGTGGGAGATGGGCCAGAACTGCAGAATTTCAGCTGCAAAGGCAGAGAGGTTGAGCCACGGGACTTTGGGATTACCGGCGGCCCGGAATCCGCAGTGCCCAAGGAAGGACAGTGTTTCCCTGACAAAGCACTCCTCCAGCCCACTCCTCCAGCACAGATGGTGGGCTTTTAACTCTCCCTGCCTGTGTCAGGGCAGCTGGGCTGGTTTCAGGATGAATCATCTGCTCTTGCAGCCAAAACAGGGACATTTTGTTGGGATGCAGAACAAGCCATTAAAAACACAAAGCATCTGGTCACCTTTATTAAATGTATGAAGAGAAAAGGCAGCCATCCCATAGGCTGCCATGTACATGAGCAGAGCACTTAATTTTTGGAAATTTAAGAAGATTCAAGTTGTAAAATAAAAATCTATATAGTAGCTTAAAGAAAACACATTATTTATTAGCTGTGACATTTCCAAAAAATAAAATGCCAAAGTGGTGAGCTTGCAGTTTAGGATAGAATTTCAAAACATTTTCTGTCTTACTTTTTCAATGAATATTTTGGGTCAGACTCAAGAGCCAGATTTGCACATGTCTGGCTCTAAACACAAATGACAATGTTGTAAAGCTGTTACTGGGTACCAGTGCAGGGTATTTGTGTGAGGTGCTGCTGTGACTGATCCTGTGGGGGCAAAGCTCTGTTCTACCTCTGTGGGCATCTGAACCAGGCAGTTCTTGGAGGCAGCATACAGGGCAATGAAAAGAGGGTAATAGGAGAGGAGACATGATAAAATCTTCTTCCCCAAAATCACAGAACTGCTCCCCATTGCTCCACAGGCCTGCTGGGAATGCTTTGCTTCCTGCATCCCACTTGAAAGGCGGAGAAAAGCTGTATCAGTTTCACTCAGATGATTGCAGGGAATCATCATTACAAGCATGCCAAGAGGGCACTTCCCTCCACCTGGGACTTTTAACATATTTGAGGGTTTCCTCTTAGCACTGATGTGATGAATGGCCAGAATGCTCTTCTGAAGAATGGTTTTATAAAGCTGTTCTGCTGCCATCTCGTTTGTGACCAGAAGGAACCTGGCAAACACACACAGGCACAGATTAGCCCTGAAAAGCACCCAGGGAGAGCCTTGACTGGTAGAAATTGGATCCTCACTCCCACGTGGAAGTGGTCACTGCTTGCAATAAATTACCTGGATGCAATTATGGGATGGTGAGAGGGGTTATACTAATTTGTACCTCCCCCTCCTCCCAAATTCTGCTCCAATATGTTCTCCTGTAAGTCCACTGAACTCAGGTGTGCAGGAGGGACGTAAAAGAAATCAGGACCTGCCATGTCCTCTCTCTCTTCTTTTGTTTTTGGTTCATTGAATTTTATTCCTGTAATTCAATAAACGTGGTGAAGGAGGCCAGAGGATATGAATTAAATATGACAGGAGACCACAGGAATCCTGACCTTGTGTCTCACAAGGAAATCTTGAAACCAACCCCCTGCACGTACCTATCAGCATTGTAGCTGCTGAAATCATTATAAATGCTATTGAAATACAACTAAGTTCACCTTCTCCATTGCACAGCTAATTGCAGCTTCCCTGAAAGCAGGGGCTATCTAGAGACCTCATCCCGTGCTATGCCTTTGTTTCTTTATGGATGCTTTGTTTTCTTCTTTTGAAAAATGGGTTTAACTTCAAATGCTTTCATTCTGTGTGTTGTGGCAAGGAGAGATGTAGTTAAAACATTTCTCAGCCCAAGACACTCCGAGAAAACTTTTAACACTTCTCTGTGGAATGTGCGGTCAGCTTTTACTTCAGTGGGCACTTAGGTCTATATTTCACATCCAGATGACAGAACTTATATTACTTTAAAGAGTTCATCTATTTATGCTGCTATTTTTTGAAGACCTGTCTGCTTTTATTGAACCCTGCGTGCTGGCAAGCAGAGCAAGCACTTCATCACCAAAATGAAAGAATCCATTTTGACATTTCTCTATTTCTTCATTATATTGGTGGATCCCACACAAGCCAACCACATACAGCAACTACAGCAGTGGTGATCTCTTACTAGAAGATTTTTTCAGCTTTTGGAATGGCTCTTGGATTCCCTAAAGCTTTCCAAGATTTATCCCTGTGCTGTCATCTACAGCTATTTGCATCTTCTGTTGGCATTGCATCAAAATTGCATTTTAAAAGCACAATTAATGCCTTTCAAATATATCCTTGTAGAGGTCCTTATGTGTATGCATCTCTGGCTGGGCTCAGTGGGAATCTGGGCACTTAAGCACTGAAACACAGGCTTCATTTGGGTCTCTAAGTCCATAATTTTGTCTGGCATGCCTGAATTTCTCAGCATAATGCTTTCTCTACCACAGGGGTACAAATTGCTCCCAGGGTTTACATCAGAGTAAAACTTTACAACCTACCTGCACATTGAGTAAAAGTCAGCCCTTGTAACACACAATGAACAGTAGCTCGAGCACTTAGTAGAAATAAGTATAAATTATAGTGCTCTGAAGCTATTCAAATGCACAGCAAATGCACACCAGATTTTGCAATGGATAATCTCTTGGTCAGTACAAACACCCACACACAGGCTCAGACCAGTCTTAGTCTGCTCTGTGCCTACTCAGTGAGTAAAATGACCAATTTACTGTTCCATGGAATGAGGAGGACCATGATTATGGTCCTGTAGAGGTCAGAAGGACTTATAGGTCCAGCCTGTTGAGTATTCCAGCCATAACTGGCTTCCTTGTGGCACATACCCTATCTCTTGTTCACTGAAAAAACCACACAGGAGAGAAAAACAATCTTTATATTAAGAAAACTGGAAGCCTGTTCTCCTGTCCTACACCTTTAAAATTCTCTCTGTTGTCTAAAAGAGAAAAAACAGAGTAAATAGAGAGGAGCACCTTATCTTATCTTCAATTGAATTTTCCCTGAAGGACCCAAGTCCCAGGGAGGTCTGGAGAAATTTGAAGCATCATTGCCTGTAGGTGTTTTCTAAACATACAAGGTACAAATTTATCAGAGTATTCCCTCTCTTCTACATATTAACTTTCATCTTTATTCTAAATGTATCATTCTTCACCACTTCAGAAGAAGCAGGGGAAAAAATGAATGAGATTTCTTTGTGTTCTAAGCCCATGGTTCGGTAGTAAAATTATTTTATACATTTCACAAAATTCTTAATATAAAAAATGAACGTAAGGCTGGAGATAGCAGATCTGGTTTGGGGGCTTTAACTCATTTAAATGATCCATTTCTCTTTGAGATAATTCCAAAAGTACTTCAGTGGAAGCTCATTGCAGAGCAACAGGGCACCTCATCAAAAGGTTTAAAAAGAAAAGACGAGGGGAAAAAATCTTCAATAGAGCCTGTGTCCTTTTATCCTTGATTTACCGAGCATATCAGTTACCCCCCTTTGTTAAGAGCTCTTTTCATTTCTAGGTATAAAATAAATTCAACCATTTTATCAAGATGTTCTTGTTACCAGCCACCAGTATAAATTTTACTTGCTGTAGGTGGGGGAGAGGTTTTCTGGCACAGCAGCTGTCCAATTAACTGGAGTATCACAGGCAACAGGACTGGTTTGCAGGGTCTCGTTTCATGAATTACCTGGGTGCAGGGGGAAGATGCATTTTCTTCTCCCTGGTTTCCCATTTGTGTCCATGACCCAACGTCTCAAAGCCACGGAGGAGGGCCAGGAGCAGAGGCAGAGGGGACGAAGAGAGGCACCCTCACTGTGCAGGAGCGTGGGCTGCAGCTGGCAGGGCATGAATTATTCATTGATAATAAACCCAAAACAAGTTATCTTAGAAGTTGTGGAGCTACAAGAGCCTTGTTTCCCACAGATTTCCATCCTTAGTCCCCCAGCCTCTCCTGCAGTAACACTGTCAGCTCTCCTTGGACACTTTAGCTGGCAAAGGACACTCAGGTGGCTCATGGACCTCGGGCACACTCAATCCTCTCACTGCATAACCAGGCTAAAAGTGCCATGGATCACACTCCCTAAAAAAGGAAAGGGTTCTGCCTGAGCAAAGGCAAGTAGAAGAAATTAATTCCCATTCTCCCAGCCTTTGAACTCTTTTCCTAATTGCTCTTTTTTCCCTTGTTTCACCTCAGTTATCCACAAGTTCTTAGCAGAATTAATTTTAAGAAGTTTAGGAATATCCCTCTGTAGCCCTGACTAATTCCTCAGCTACCCCTGAAGTAAAGAGACACAGACAGGGGAAAGGCCAAGCCAGCTCAGCACTGTCCTGGTGATCCCAGGAGCAGCACGAGGGGAAAGTCCCTGCTCAGGTACAGGGAGCTCTGAGATGCAGCTGAAGAATCACCAACACCACCTGGCAGATTCAAAGAGGTCTGAGCAGGTTTGAGAGGCTCATTTTGTCAAAGCCAGCAAGAAGGAAATGCAGGCTCTTTGATAACAGATACCGGTGTCAGTTTGAGGTCTGGAGGTGATGTGAAAGACAGAGATATGGGAAATTCAACTAAAATAACTTTAAAAACAGAAGATGTAGCTGGGAAGACATTAGGGAACTAAAAAATTATATTCTCCTGGTGTTTAAAAAGTGGATAAAGATAAAATTCAGTCAGTCACAACAGCACAGCCAGGCCCCCTACACTAACTATGGCTGCATCCCAGATCCCTTTTTCCCAGTTTTGGTCTCTGAGGAATGCACTCTCCTTTGAATTTGCATTTTCTTGGTGTCTTCTAGATAGAGATAAGTCAGAAAGCTCAGCTGATAGTTTTTTGAAGCTTACGAATTACTTCACAAGTGGATGTGGAACATGAAGTGGATCTCAAGCAGGCAACAAAACCTCTCTGTTCCATACAGCCTAAGAGTGAGCTGGGAAAATGTTTTTCAAATGAAGGAACTGTCACATTCCTGTTGGAAAGAAGTTTTCCTGTCAGTTGGGCTGCAAGTTAGAAAGGCTGAGTTTACCAACAGAAATCAAAACGTCTCACACACGATGTTTTGGTACGTTTTCCAAGCTGATCACAGATCATTTGCACTGATCAAGATTTTTGCACAGTCATAGAGCAGATGAAAACTGCCTCTGAATCACATCTCAGTGTCCCTTTTCATTGTTGACTTCTGAATTTTCTCACTCCTTAGTGCATACAAAAGAACATATTTGTGTGTGTGCAATGGCTGTGCTTTGATTTTTTGTAGTCCATTGGGGCTAATAACAGACTATAACATTTTTCACCCCGAAGCTACTCAGTGTGGTCAGTACAGACTGAGAATGAGCCTCCCTTGGCTGTGCAGTGCCTTGGTCTCAGTCCAGCTCCCTGTGGATCAGTGTGTACATCACACTCTCCCTTTCCATCAGCAGCCACCAGCAAATTTGCTGGCACATTGAGCCTTTTTACCATTTTCCCTTCACAAACCATTGCCTTGGGTCAAGCCCGGTGACGTGGCTGCGTGATCCATCTCAGGGTCCCTGCAGGGCTTTTTCTGGGGACAAAGAGCAAGTTACTGAGAGCTTTTGGAGCAGCACCCCTGGTGAGCACTGTGAGCCCCCCCAGTTTGTCCTGCACCTTTCCCAAATGCCAGGTGCAGCCGGAAAATCAGCCCAGCTGTGGGGTGACAGTGCCACCCATCATTCGGGGAACAGTGGACATCACCTCAGTGCAAGGGAGCTGGATGTGGGCTAAGCCAGGATTTCAATAACAGCTCACAAATGGATTCTTCTGGCTCTGCTGAATTACAGGAGGAGATAATCTCCATTGCAGTGCCAACAGGGAAGGTCATTATGGGGAGGCCACCTGTGTATTCCAGCCTTTCAGACCCAGGCCCTATTGATTTTGCTATCAGTGGTTTATATCAGTTTTAGGTAGGTTTTCCTATCAGCGCTGCCAGCCAGGCCCGGTGCCGCTCTGCCCCCGAGGGATTCCTGCAGCAGCAGAAGCACAGAGCCCGTGCTTTCCCACAGGCTGGCAGTGCCCTGGCACGGCAGGGGCAGGAACAAAGGCTCTGCTCCCACCTCAGGCCGTCTGGGGGATGCTTTTGAGCAGCTGAACTCTTGTACCGCAGTGTTTAACAAGGTCACTGCATGCACAGGACACAGCGGCTCCTGCTCAGCTGTGGAAACTGCAGCCCTTCCTTTGAAATCAGCAGAACTTTTCAGAGCCTTTTATGAGCCAGTCCATTTCATTTTCTCTGCTCTCACTCTCTTGTCAATGCACAAGCAGCAGAAATTGTCTGTGACAGCTCAAATTCTACTTTGTCAGCCCAAGTTTACCTGAACCCAACTGCTGCCTTCAGTGGGATTGTCCCAGATACAAAAGAGGGGGGTTTGCCTCGGTGTCTGCCTCTACTAATGAGAACTTACACACAGAGTTTATCATTTGATAAGAACTCTGAGTAAGTCCCAGGTCTTCTCTTTCTTCTCATATTTGCTTTTACAGGGTTCTGCTGCAGTTTTATTTACCAGAGTAACTCCAAAGTTTTCGTAAGTGGGTCCAAAGGAACCAACTTGGTACAGAAAGCCTGAAAGCCTCTGCCTCCATTGCAAGTTGACATATTTCATGTGTTTTATCCTTAATTGGCAATGTGGCTATGTCAAATTGCATTTCCCTTCCTGTAGCCTCATTCAGAACCAGAGGAGCTCAATATTCTGCTCGGACTGAGTTATTTGATCTGAATTTTGCAGAGGGATGAACTGCTTGCCAATAGCAGTGTCTCCTTTCATCCATTAGGCTTCCAAATGTATGTATCTTTATCCCCACTATCTGTGTATCTGTGCATGAAAGTGTTGGTGGCTGACTCTCCTGGTAGTTCAAATTGCAAACTGACTTCATTAAAACCTCCTAAGGACAGGATTTACGTCACAGGTTTGGTTTGCATTTTATTTTCTGTGCAAGTGTACTGTCAAAGACTTTGTCCTTTACAATCAGACATGTATAAACAAAAAATCCTAATTTTGTTTCCTTGTGCCAAAGAGCAACTGAAATTTTATGAAATCTCAAACTCTTTTGCTGTAGGGTTTTGGATTTAGGAATATCTGTGAGAGTTTGAAGGGGATCTCTCTTATCTGCCTGTATGTGGTCACCTGGTTATTTAGCAGCTTTTCAGAGTTACATCACAAAGCCCATTAGCTTAGAGTTGACATCCTTTCTTTTTTAGATGCTTTTTTTTTTGCTTTGATCCTCTCACCTGTAGATCCCACAGCTCAGCACCAAGGTCCTCCACAGGTGTTGGCAGCCTCAGCCCTGTTCCTTTGTGTTTTCCATCCACGTTGCTGCTCCCATGGCTCCAGTGCTCATAGTAAGGGGCCAGTTGAGAATTCCTGCTGTTTCCAGCACTTTTAGCTCCTCCTGGACTCAGTCCTTCAGGTATGGACACAAGTTCAGGCATGCACTGATGGCCTGATTTGAGGCTGTGCTTGGACTTTGTCCTTAATTGTACCACACAGCTGTGGAAGAATTCTAAAAGCTGGCAAATAATGCAAAACTATTTGAATTGTCAAGGCAGTGGCAAATTTGGGGAAAGGTTCCTGTTCCTGGATGACTGGGTATGTTAGAATTCAGTGTTTAACAATGCAGAGTAATAGATGATAGGTAAATAATGTTAAGTAAATACACAAAAGATGAGTTCTAATTTAATTCCTGCTATTCAGGGAAAGAGATCAGGCAGTCACTGTGGGTAGTTTCCTGAAAAACTCAGCCCCTCAATGAGTCTGAAAAACTCAAACAATTCCAGAGCACCTGACAGAATAGTCAGAATGATCAGGATGAGAATAAAGCAGGATGGAAAAGCCATTTTTTGGTATTGTGTAAATCCATAATATATCCAATTCTCAAATTACTGCACACAGCTTGGCTGATTCCTGCTTACAAAGGATAGAATGGAAATGGTGACAAAGATCATCTTTTATATGGAATGATTTCTATAGAGAGTCACTCGATAAGCGGGAACTCGGCTCCCAAACAGATGGCTGAGGAGGGATCCGATAGAGATCTGTGGAGCTGGGGATGGTGCACAGAACACGAACAAGGAATGGTTATTTACTATTTCTAATAACACAGGAACAAGGGCCAACCAATTAAATGATTGCACAGCAGGTTAAAAACAAAGAGAGTGCTTTTCACGGAATGCGTAATTAAGTTGTGAAATGGCTCCCATAAAATGGGAAAAACAGTGGGATGATTTTGCTCAGAGAAGGGGTCACCGAGGGTAGGGATGTGAGAGGTCTCTCACTCCATGGGGGAAGGGGAAGAAGAATGCATTCTTGCTACTTATCACAGTATAAGAAGTTTCCCAATTAAAAATCAGGCAGTGGGTTTGAAGCAAGCAGATAAAGATGTTTCTTCTCCTTTCTATTTATAATTAAACTGTGGATCTTCTTGCCAGAAAACATCATAGAGGCTGAAGGTATAAATGATGCCTTTTATTTCCTGTTTTAGCTGATGTCCTTTTTGCACAACTGTTCAGACTTGTCAGCCAGAGCCCACATTTATTATTGCAAAAAAGTCAGGAGGCCACAGCTGTTTTACAAGGTGGATCTTGGATTGTGCCGCTCAGGCTGTGTGGATAGAGCAGAAACCATCTCAGATTTCCAGGCAAAGGAATCTCCATAAAATAGCTGGGGCAGAACTGTCACAGGCAGCTCTGGGTTCCCACTCTGAAGGTCCCTGCATGGCACTGAAATTCTAATCTGGATTTCCAAATAGCTCCTGTTAGTGCCTGATCTGCTCTGCCCAAACCTGGGGAAGGAAATGATGGAACTGCACACAGGGTGTCAAAATCTTTCCTTTGCCACAGTGGTAACCCTGATTTTGATGCCTCCATTTAAAAAAGGCAAAACCTCCATCTTTTTTTAATCTTTACCAGTATATTCAAGGACTGGGGCTTGCTATTTTGACATTCAGCCACCTTCCATGCCCAGTTTGGACAGGAGTGGCTTGTTGGGCACATCATGGAGAGCACATGTGCCAGGGATATACTGCTCAGGGATGTAAATAATTCCCACTAACTTGAAATAATGTACATGAGTGGGCCATTTTGCCTTTGGGGATATTTACTTGTGATCTGGCCATGGGTTTTGGAGCTTTTTAAAACATCAGCTGAGAGAAGCTGGTTATAGAGACAGCAATGAGCCCCACAGATGTTTGACTCTTTACAGCTTCTCCAGAGTTAAATGTAAAATATTCTGAGAGTTTGCTCCCTGCCTCACCTGTATAAATCTGCAATGGCTCTATTCCAGGTTTAAATTCCAGGCTTAAATTGCTTTAACTGGAGAGGACTTGGTTTCCCAGCAGGCCCCACACTGGCCATGAGTAATCCCTCTGGTACAGACATGATTTACCTGCCTTGATAATCTACCTGGTTTACCCAGTCTAAATCCAATCCTCTGTTTTTGGAGAGGTCTCTCCTGGATGAATGCATTTTGTGATATTCTATTAGGTGAAAAGTGCTGACTGCATAAAAAAATATTCTTGTTCAGAGGTTGATGATCATCTTTTGTACTCTCCACACTGCTTTCCTTCTGAATACATTTAATTATATGATGCTGTATTCATTGCCTTGCTGACACTAAAGGGCTCTGCAGTTAAGCCTAAATACTAAACCAGGCAGATATTCAAGTGTTGTAAAGTCAGTCTAGATTTTTTTTTGCCAGGGAGTGCTGCCCTGATTTACGGGAAGCAGGAGGGAGGGTGAGATCTCTTGCCTGCTTTCTTTATTGAATTCTCTTTCCTTTTTTTAATAACCAAGTTTAGGTAACTGGTACAGTAGGAATGGATTTTTTTTAATTGCAGATAACTGACTGGTATTGGGCATACTTTTAGTGCAAGCTAGAAAAGTGTTCCCTGGTGGGGAGGGGGATTATAATGCTCACTGACAGAAATCCAGCTCAGGTTTGCTGACTTTTAGTATGCAAAATCCAATTTTTTTAATGAAGGTTTTATTTGTGTTTGTTTTCACTGGATTTCACGGAGGGGAAAAAACCCTCCCAAAGCTCAGATCTGCTGCCTTTATCCATCAGTTTTATTGTGCCAGAGCATTGTTCCTTTTGGCTCTATGGAGCACATTGGAGCCAAGCTGCTGGAGGGCAGGAGAGTGGTGAGATTCTGTGCACTCTGCACTTGAAAGGATGAATTTCCAGTGGAGTCCCAGTGGGAGAGGACCCTGAGCCAACATGCAGTGCCTGACTCCTGAGATGCACAGATCCTTGCATCCTCCACAACAAATCCCTCACAGCTGGGATTTGTGCTGGGCTGCAAACCATGAGCTCCATCCAGTTAATTCCAGTTTTCCACATGCATTGGTGTCCAGACTGGGGGCTGTACAAGTTCTCCCATCTTGATAGGTACAAATTATTCCCCAGGCAGCCAAATCCTATCCAAAGGCTCTCCTAAGCTGTCACAAAGGATTCCCAAGGTTCCTGCCTGGGCAATGGGTTGGGAAAGGTCCCTTCTGGGAGGATGGATTGTTGCTCTGAAACCCATTGTAGCCCTGGGACCATAGTCTGAGTACTGCCTTTTTTTTTTTTTAATAAAAGTACCCCAAATATACTGTTAATGTATCTCAGATCAATTTTGAGGCTGTGCAGTGGGAACCAGAACAACCCAGTCAGGGAGTGAGAGGTGCTGGGGACCCAGAGGCCAGAAATGAGAACATGGTCCTGGTTCTTCTGTGACCTTAATGAGGGAGTAATGTGAGTTATGCCAGTAACAAGCCACAGCAAATATATTTGGGTTAATTAAATAGGAATTAATGAAATTTAACCAGAATTTGTACAAACTGTTTGGAAAATAACAACCACAGTTACTTTGTGGTAACTTTTACTCCCCTCTTACTTAGAGCTCACAGCTTTCCTAGCAAAGACTATAACCAGTAAAATAAAAATAAATGGCATCTAATAAAGTACTGTAGGTACTTAAAATTTACATTATTTATAATATTTTGCTTGCTTTCTCTTTATAACAAATGAAATTTCCATTTTGTTTGTATGCATGTTCTGCTGAATACTTCTGATCCATCATCAAATTTAAGAATTAGTATCAGGCTGACTAATTCTGAACTTGGCATTTACTGTGAAATTTACTGTATGAATTAGCATATTAGCACAAATTCAGAGGTGAAATAAAATGCTGACATCCATTTGTAAAGGTTTGTAAATCCTTGTAAGGTTATAGGAAGCAAAGGGGAAGTTCTGCTCATTCCCACAGGGATCTGTGCTTGGCATGTCCATGTTTTGCTCAGAGAACTGCAGTGTCACTGAGGTGCAGACTGGGGACAGCTTTGCAGATGGCTCTTGGAGGGGTTGATGATTTCATGAAAAACTCTGGCATTCAGGCTGCCAATGGTTCTGTCTTTGGATGAGTCATGAGCTGCAAAGTCACTTTTTGAAGTGTAGGAAAACTGTTCCCATCCTTTCCGCCTTACCCTGTCTTTCCCATGGAAAGGGCACAGGGAAAAGGAGACTGAAGAAGGTCATTGGTGGTTTCATTTTGTCCTTTTAGATGTGTATCCACCCCCAGCTCAGCTACATCACCTCGTGTTACAAGGTGGGTAAAGAAACTTCTGTCAGTGCTCAGTCAGAGCAGTCACCTGCACAGAACACTTGGCACAGGAGCCTTCTCAAGCTTTTTACTGCATTTTATCATTAGCACCAATAATAGCCTCTGCAGGGAGTAATTAGTAACACCCAGAGGGGAAAGGAATTCTGCCAGAGGACATCATTATGTCTGGAAAACTAAAGATGCTGTGTGGTAAGGTCGTGAATAGTTTGAGTCCAGGGTGGAGGACAAGCCCGGTGCAAGTACAAAGTTTCCCCCTGCTGCTGATCTGCTGATGAAGAGCACAGTAATTTCCACTGAACACCATTAAGGAAATTAGTTTGTTCTGACAGTTTGTGTTGCTGGATACCATATGTTTACCTTGAGGGAATCTTTGTGGAGAACCACTTTGGGTTAATTGTAAATGTCACAATTAAATAAGTAAATATACAGAAGTGGATCTGTGATCTGCATCAGTGCACAGACACCGTGTCCCAGCACACCGGTGTCCCACGTGCTGAGTGTACACAAAAATACACATTTGTAGGGGCTAAAGCAGCTTATCTGGGCACACAGGCCTCAGCTACAAACAGCAGCAGTTCTGTCTCGCTGAGCTGGGGATCAGCACACACAGGAGGCTCTGCACAGAGCCCTTCTTTCCACTCTGTGCTCTGCGCACCGAGCGTGGAGCGTCCCTGGGCTGTGCCAGGGGCTGCACCTCTGCCCCACCTGCACAGCCTGGCGAGGAGGGGCAGGGAGGGCACCAGCTGCTCTGGCAGAGATCTCTCAGTAGTTGGAGTCCCACTGCAGATTACCAAAGGCTCCAATATTCTGTCTTTCAGTGCTGTCAGTCGCCCCCAGTAACCTGTGGGAGTAGAGGAATTTCAGCACCTTGGCAGATTAAACCTCAAGAGCAAAGCTGTCACCCAGGTCTTTGTCATGCAAACTTGAGGCCAGGTTCAATAACATCCTGTTCCTCTTCTGCATTGCGGAAGCCTTGAAAAATTGATTTTCTGTTTTGCCACTGAGTTCAGTGGAACCAGACTTCAGCCCTCCAAGGGAATTGTATTCCTGTAGATTGCAGCTACTTCTGAAATCCTTAATTTCACATCCTTAAATAGTCAAACTTTTCAACAGACCAGGTGTGGGTGCAGACTTTGCTGGGAGTTGTTGACCATTGCTAGGTTATAAACTCCCTTTATGGTCTGGGATACCTTTTATTTTTTTCCCTTTCAAAATGCATTTCACAGACTTAAAGGCCTGATCCAAAATGCACAGGAATAAATACAAATTTGTGTATTGATCTCCAGAAAAGGATTTTTAAGGGAGTTGATCACTGCTTATAGCAGGCATGTATGTTTAAAAGAGACAAGAAATGTAACCTGTTAGGGTAACATTAATCCAAGGAAAACACTTTCTGGAGCAGCCAGAGCTTGTTAACACAGCTGACACCTAAGGCAGCACTGTGTCTTTAAGCTCTACTAATATTGAACAATAATAATTTTGGTGGAAGAAAATCTTCCCCTCTCCCTGAACAGAAACAAGACATATTATTGACTGCCATCTGAAAAGATGGATGCTGTGGCCCTCGGAGTCTATTAATATTTGATGCTGATGGATGTGAGCTGGCAGCCTGAGTTATTAATGGAGTTTGGTTCCTTGGACCTCACCCTCAGTCCATGGGGGAGAATTAACCATAACAAGAACTGGATGCCCAAAGCTCTCAGGGTGCTGGGAAGGGCTGGCAGTTCCAGCAAACCCAGGTGTTTCTGAAGTGCTTACAGGCATGGCAAGTGATGGCTGGGGCTGCTTAGGTCACTGCCACCAGTCATTCTGATTTAAAGGGGACTTTTAGAGTCCCAGGCATTGTAGATCCCCTCCTCTATCTTTGCCGTGTTGGGGTGCTCCCATCAGGTCTGGGTTTCCAACAAGAAGAGGCTCAGTGGTGTTAATTTCTGAGCAGGGGTGGAGGTGAGGGACACCCTGTCCTTGGTGGCACTGAGGTGGCCCCTCCCAGCTCAGGAGGGGGTGATGCAGGGGGCAGGAATTGTGCTGCTGCACACAGAGCAGGGCATTTCCCACAGCTGGCCCTGAGCCCACACTCCCTGCACAGAGGTTTTCCATCGTTTATGTTAAGGTGGCAAATTTGACCCCTGAAATTAGAAATAATCCACTGAATAGATTTTGGGGGTATATTTTGATAAACTGGGCCTTCTAAGTGGAAATATTGAAAATGAAGCACTTCTGAAAGGTTGTGATGTCCATATGGGTCATTCTGACTTGGAACAGAGATGGAAAATACCAAGTTATTTATAGCTCAATTTCTTAATATAGCTTTAACATTTCCAGGGGTATATATTTGATTGAATTAGCTGCTCCTTCCTAGCATGGACAGCACATCCAGGCATTGCACTATCCTCATTAACCTCCCGATCTTAATAGAAAAAAAAAGAATAATCACCATAAGGAGCACAGCTGTTGATTAATTTTACTAAATAGGATAGAAATATAAAGTAGCATATTGCAAGAGTGAAGATTCAATACACACAATTTGAAATCAGTTTATTAGAATGTATAACTCATTAACAGCTGGATGCATACACTGCAGCATTATCCACTCGGGCAGGTGGTGAGAGGGAGGTGGAATTTACATATCTTTAACAGTACCTGAACGCATTTAATTTCAGAGGTCATTCTCCCAAATCAAGTTCAAAATGTTAATAACAAGGTGTGCATTTATAATTAATAAAATCTTAGAGCCAGTGCTATAGTTCAAGTGCATTTTCCTCTTATGTAATTAAGAAGTTAAGTGTATTTGGCAGTTGTCACTCAAAGAGCTCTGAAGGTCTCGCTTGTCAAACCTGGGGATAGAAATCTCATTAAACCAGGTGAGGTTTTTTTCAGTTAAGGTTTGTTTGCAAAGTGAGCAAGTGGATGGTGGGCAGCCAGAATGCCCAGCTCTGTCAGTCCATAAAGCCAAGTACATTAAAGTAAATGCCAAAACTCAGAGGGTTGGAATAAGCAGCCTGATGCTGAGCTTGTGAGAATCACAGAATCACTGAACCCTTAAGGTTGGAAAAGGCTTCAAAGACCACCAAGTCCAACCACCAACCAGCACCACCACTGTGTTCACCACTAAATTGTGTCCTCAAGTGACACACCCACAGGGTTTTTGAGGACTTTAGGAATGGTGATTCCACCATTTCCTTGCACAGCCTGTTCCAATGCTGGACGGACATTTCTGTAAAGAAATTTCCCCTGATATCCAATCTAAACCTCCCCTGGTGCAACCTGAGGCCATTTCCTCACCTTACTGTCCTGTCACTTGTTACCTGAGAGAAGAGACTGAGACCCACCTCACCACAACCCTTTTCAGGGAGTTGTATCCCTTTTCCTTGGTATAATCCAAATTGATTACAGAGAACCAGTGAATTCACTGTGGTTGTGCCTGGCCAGGGAGCACTGACCCCAGCACGAGCTGCTCTGTGGTCACAGAACATCAGCTGAGACATTGGAAATCCTCCTGCTGCCTCCAGCCCTGGCTCAGATGGTGTTTTAGAGGTGTCAGGATGTGGCACTTGGGGATGTGGTTTAGAGGAGACTGATGGTTGGACTGGATGATCTTGAAGGTCTCTCCTAACCCTGATGATTCTGTGGTTCTGTGGTTGGTTAATGTGGTTCTCAAAGGGGTATTTTAACTCTGCATCAGTCTGCTCCCCTTTCCTTTTCAAAGGAATTTTCTTCTCCTTCTGGATCACTAGTTCAAATCCAGATAAGGTCAGTTGTCATAGAAATTATTAGCAGTACCAGCAGTTCTGTGTAGTACATGAAATGAGTTGGGAGTTTCATTCACACGCGATAAGGGCTCCTAAGTGGCACTAATTGGCTGTCTAATTGTCACACACAGGAGAAAGGCAGAGGATTGATTAGGCGTGGAGACTGAAGGCCCCTCTGCCAGCCCGGGTTCCTGGAGCTCATTCCATAGGCATGCTGGCAGGGTAATGAGGGGCAGCGTGCTTTGGATTTTCTGGCTGTCAAGGCAGCATCTTTTGCTGCCAGGCCTTTTCAGGGGCACTTGTTTTACTCCACCAAGGTCAAAGATAGCATCTTTTACAAACAGTGCCTTCACTCAAAAATCAGAGACTCACAGGATTTACTTGTGAGCAGTATATTTTAACCATTTCCTTTCTTTCCCCCTGAAATGAAGTTTTTGGTCTAAAATAGGATGAGTCACACTGGTGTGAGGCAGAACTGCTCCAGCAAAGCAGATGGGGGTTTCTGGTGCTCAGAAATCTGTTCATATTTCCTTGTGCTGTCTGGGTGTCTGGTGTGTGATATACAGGCTCCTGGAGGTACTTGTCACAGCATAGAGAAGCTGACATGGTGCACATTTCCCTCACGATAAATGGATCCTCTTATCAAACAGTGAAGCCTCTCACCTGCAAAAATACATTTTGACCAATATCTTTTCCCCTGAGCCATGGCACAGGTCACACCGTGCAATGGGAGTTACTTTTTAACTTGTAGTAAGTTCACTTTCCTGGCATAGAACTAAATTATTTAAGTTTGACTCACTGAAGTAGTAAATTTAGGAGCTAATTTGCAATGTGAAAGTCAGGATTACACACAGAGGAAAAGGAAGCAAAAATGCCTTGTATATATTAATGTGTATGCCCAGCTATGGGACTCAGTAAGTTTACTAAGGCTTAAACCTCAATTAGTGAGGTTAAACCACAATTGCTTTAAACCTTATTGTGCTCACATTTTAATTCCCTTGTTGTATCAGATGAACAGTATTAGTAAGAACTGTGTCTCTCCTTTCAACCACACAAGCTAAGCAGTGCATACACCAGAATGTAGTGTTAGAGCATTCTGTATTTCTGTAAATATAAGTATTTATTCTCCTTTCCCTCCCTTTGCCTACACCTAGAACAGAAATAGGACAGAGACCACGTTTCTGTGTTCTGCTTTGTGCCTCCTGGCTCTGACACACACATCACTCCTGTTCTGCCTTCGTCCTGAAGTCACAATCTCATGCAAATTAATTGAAAACAAATGCAGGTACCAGCTACGCATCAAAAAGGTCTGATGCACCTGCCATGTCGTTTTCCTCTCTCCCAATCTGTGGAAGATGAGCATGCACGAGATCCTTTAGGTTTTGAACAACCCTATTCTTAGAATATATTTTCCAAGAAACGCAGAGCAATCTCTGCACGGTTTCAGACTGTATATTTTGTGATTAGTGTTTCGTAAGTGATGTTTTGCTTAATGATCTAACATCTGTTCTAGGAGGTTTGTTTTTGTAACTTCCCCACCTCCTGCTGAATGAATGCCAGAAACTTGTCCCTTTCCTCCAAGTCAATCAAAGCACTAATTGCATCATAATCATGGGAAGCAGCGGTGACTGCTCAAGTGCTGAAGACTCAGCAATCAACTCACAGCACTCTGCTCACTGCTCAGAGAGAGAAAGCCTCCCTGTGCCGAGCTGGGAATTTCCTGCATGCCACATTTCTTTAGCTGACTCTGACTTTTCTGGGTTGCAGGGAGATGACTGCACCATTCCCTGCATGGCAGGAACCTATGGAACCAACTGCTCCTCGGTCTGTAACTGCAAGAACGATGGCACTTGTTCCCCTGTGGATGGGCTGTGCTACTGCAAAGAAGGTAAACAAAATTCACATTTAACAAGTCCCTGCCATTTGGCCTCAATGCCTGGACCCTTTTAAAGTGGCCCGGCTGTGCAGTCAGGAGCTCCACTATTTTCTTGTCCTCCCAAGTATCCCAGCTCAACAGAGGCTGGGCTACAAGTTCAGTCTCTGCCCTGAACAGGGGCCAAGTTTCTCTGCTCTGATGCAGAAATGCATCACAGAACCAAGCATGGGGGCACAGGCACTGCTCCTCTCCAGAGGAAATGCAGAACAACCCCCTGGCTGCTGGGGTTTTATCCCTTTGCTGCTCTGTTTTTCCCAGATTCCAAAGCCACAGTGCCTGTCTGTCCTGCAGCCCATTGCTCTGGGTTGTGCCTGGCCTTGGTTATCCCCAGCAGCCCTGAGCTGACTCCTCCCTGCCCATCTCCTCCTTGGGCTGGGCTCATCCCAGCTGCCAGCCCTGCCCTTGGGCACTGTGGGGTGGGCCCTGGCTCTCTGCCCTTGCTGCTATCCTCAGCTGCCCATCCTCCTGTACCCTGACACAGCCACGCCCCAGCCTTGTGCAGGTGTCCTCTGTCTCCTGAGCCAACACAGGGCTGCAGGATGTGGCTCTCATTTGTCTGGGGAAATAAGAAGTCTTGCCTGCTCCAGAGTGGCTGACATCTTTTCTTCCCACACCTGTGTCCATAAACCTTCCTGTACCTGGTGGTGAGCACATCCCATGTAGCCAGCAACCACCTGAGAATTCCTCCACTGCTCCATGGCACAGAGGCTCTTGTGTTCCCCCAAAATCCCAATGTGAGCTATGCCTGTATGACATACATAAGCCCTAAAACAGAAGTGAGGCAAATAACAATAAAATCTGGCATTTCAAACATGAATTAATGGATCACTGTAGAACCCCATTTAATGAGGGTGTATAAACCATGAGTTACTGCTCAACTCCATTACACAGAGCTGCAGTGTAATGAAAGTCATTGTGCTCCTGGTAGTTAAGATTTGAGCCTTAATGGCTAGAAATGATGGCCTTGGTCTTTTTTTAGGTGCAATAGCTGCTTTATATTAAATAGCATTCTCAAAAAAAATATAGGAGGTAAGAAACAGGCAGCATCAAATGAAAAGTTCTTGCAGTCCCACAGGTCAACAGTTCCCCAGCCTGACACTGTATGTTCCCAGAAAGGCATCAGACATCTTAATGTGATTACACCAGACAGTGATGCCTCCATCTGTGTGTGGAGGTGCTGGGAGATGGAGGTGGGAGGTCACAATGAAAGGATTAATCTTTGACCCCAAGTTAGTCTTAATTTACACCAGAAACTGGTCCTACAAACAGAGCTGCAGCTTGCCAGCTGCCTTTCCTGCTGTTTTCATGAAAACATCCCTGTTTCTGTGCCCTGTTTCCTTAGGGTGGCAAGGAGTGGATTGCTCTATTCCATGTTCCAGTGGCAGCTGGGGTCTAAACTGTAACCAGACGTGTTCCTGCAGCAATGGAGCGTCCTGCAGGCCGGCTGATGGCTTCTGCCTCTGCTCCCCGGGATGGCAGGGGGAGCTCTGTGACCAGCCTTGTCCTGTGAGTGCAAAGAACAACCTGGGGTGGTCTTGCACCCCCTTGAAATCACAGTCTCCAGAGCTCTGCTGAACACACAGCAGGGCAGTATCTCATTTTGTCTGGGATGTCGGGAGGAAATCATGTGTAAATAACAGATTGGGGTTCTAGCAGTCAACTGGATGTATTATACTTTGCATTGTATTTTATCAGAGCTATTGCTGTGTTATCTGCATTTTCTTGAACACCATTTTTTAAAGTGATTCCTCATTTGGTTCTCTATAGAAACACAAGGCACTGAGTTTCTGTCTTCTCTGTATGTTAATTTAAAAAATGCGACTCAGCATTAAGAGGGACATGATAGATGATTTTGCACATTTCAGAAGAAAAAGCTGATCACTGAGAAGTTTTTTTATTTATATTTTTGAAGGATGGAACATATGGCCTTAATTGCAGCGAGCGTTGTGACTGTAACCACGCAGATGGGTGTGACCCTGTCACTGGCTACTGCTGCTGCCTTGCAGGCTGGACAGGTAAAATCAACAATTTCCTTTGTAAACCTTGGGGTTTGGGTTGATCTGGGGGTCTGGGGAGTTTTGTTGGTTTGTTTTGCTTCGTTGTTGCATCAGTTAAAGGCCTGGACTTGTGACTGCAAACTTCTAAATAATAGATTGAGACAAGATCAGCTGAACTTGCCCATGTTTAAATCACTCGTGATGGTGACAATCATTGGCATTCATTAAATTTGTATTCAGATGAGTTGAAGATGGCTCCTAACCTGCAGCCAGATGTTAGCCTTCTGGAAAAGCATCCTCAAGAGGGATGCAGATCATCTATAATCCTGCAGAGTTTTTCTCCTTGAACTGCCCTTTCCACAGGGGTGCAGTTGTGGGATGGTGAATCCCAGGACCATCCTAGCTGGGATGCAGACAGGACGTTTCTGATGAGTCATTACAGCTGCTCCATCATAAAAAACTTGGATTTTTCCCATTTTCCAATGCTTCTTGTCACAGGGTAGTTGCAGAGAGCAGATTAATGCTGGTTTGACAGAGTTCTTGTGATTACACAGCAACAGAGAAGAACATTCAGTGAAGTTGGAGAGTCCAGGCTGAAGTTCTCAGTACAATTAGACCTGCACTTGACTCCACACTGATGTTCTCTTTGCCAGCTTTTGACAGCAGTAGGGGGCAAGTTATTGACCCAACCATTTCACACTTTGCTGCCTAAAATGCTGGTTAATCTCTCTCTGCTCTCTGTCGAGGCCCTGGGTGGAAATAAAGTTATATTCCATAGACTGCAGAACCACCAGTGGCACTGACAGTCAAAATGCACTTATATTAACAGCAAGTCATTTGGAAAATTTCATTGTTTTTCAAACAAGTACAAGCTGGAAGGATGATCAGGCAGCCAACATTTGGGATACTGTCACCTTTCCCATTGCTTTATGCCTTAACCCAACACATGCCTTCTGTTTCTGATGGAGAGGGCATCCCACAGGAACTCAGCTCCCAGGAGCATGAAGCAAAAGCAATGAAATGATGCCTAAAACACACAATGAAAATAATCTTTAAAGAATTAAATAAAATATAAAATACTAAGTTCTATACAATGTGTACAACAAAGCTACTTTTCTAAGAGACTGGGCATGTATCCCTGGAAAGGACATATTTCCCCCAAGAAAATCCATTTTCTAAGCTCACTTGTATTCCCTCCTGCATTCTCTTGCCTTCCTCACTGGCTTGTCTGCATTTATCGTTCTCTGAGCCTCTCTGCCATCAAAATATTCATCTCTCAGGCTTTAAAACTCCACTGTGCATTATTGATGATCAGCAGAGAAACAGCTGGTGGGTTTTCCTGTAGTCACTGTGAGTTTCTTCAAGGGAAAAAATGGTTTTTAAAAATACAGTAATTTGAAGAGAGATATTTATACACACCTACCCTAAAAGTTTACTACACATCTTCTGGATGTAGCATTCCAGAGGAAACTGCAGGGACTGACCTTTGCAGGCAATGCAGACTGAAGGTGTGGCTTTTTCTCAAAGGCATTTGTAACAAATACTTTGTGCTTACTCCCATGCACATCTGTGAATGGACATCAAATGCAGACACTAATTAATTAAAGGTAAGAATAATTTCTGATGTCCTTTTAATTTCCATATTGGGCAAGGTAAGTGTATATTAACTTGCAGGGGATTTGCTGCAGCCTAAGCACTTTATCCTTCAGTGTGTTCCTGCAGTTCTGGAATTCTTCTCTTCAGGATCACATTTCAGGGAGGAAAATATTATATCTATATTCGAGACCAGGTTGGAGTTGAGATGTTGACAGGGCCCTGTAAGGTGGAAATGTTGATAGACAGAACCAACATGTGTTTTGTCAGTTCTGTTCCAATGTTTTTTTCCACTTGGCTTGGCACCAGACACAAGGATAAATTCTGCTCCTACCAGTTTGAAAGTATGTAATTTAAGAAACTCTTCAGCTAGATAATTATATTTTCATATTAAGGAGTATGGCATCAGTGAAAGATTAATCTTATCTGCAGTTGTTGTGAACTGGGCCATGATGTGTATTGCGGTGCATTTTATAAATATGAGGTAATAAATAATTCAGGCTGAAATTTTTGCTTTCTGATTTTGGTAATAATTAGGCATGGCCTGAAAAAGATCAGAAAAGTTCAGAATCATGGAACTTCTGAAGGTTCTGCTGCCCACTCACACCAAACAGAGAATTCACGTGGCTTTCTGATCCTAATAGCCACAAAACTTCATCTGAAACAGCATATTCTGTATGTTCATCCCAGACGTGGGACTCCCTCTTGATGTCTGTGTTTTATGTAAAGATCAAGGGGAAGATTGAACCCATTTTCTTTAAAGTGGTTTCAAGATGTTACTGATATAATCCTTCAGGGACTGATAGATGGTAAGAGCATGGAGTGGCACAAGAAGGAAAAAGTCAAGAGCAGCACACAATGCAAGGCAAGAGCACTCTGCCATCCTTTTATTGTCATGACTGCCACCCAAGACTGTTATTCAGGACAATGACCCTCCATGGATACCAGCTGGGGGAAGGTAATTTTCAGGAGCTGAGTGTCCCTGGCAGATGGGAAGATGATGAAGAGATCCCCACGTCTGAAGCAGGAGATCACAAAGCTGTGCAAAGCAGCTGGATGCATAAATAAGCACTCTGGCAGGGAGCTGTGCACGTTCCCTCCCCAGCAGGCTCCGTGGGGAATTGCAGCCAAAGGCAGAAGCTGGATCAGCTCTGGAGCTGGTGGTACCTCCTGCTCCTGCTGCAAATCACCCAGCCAGGCACATGGTGTCACCAACAGCTTTGGAGGCCACAGCAAGCACAGAAGCCCAAAACCACATCAGCAAAATGCTCTCACGTGGTACAGAAAGTGACACTTGTTGAAGTGTTGGCCAAAATCAGGTCTGTGACCTGCTGAGCTGAATTTCCCTCCACAGGAAGGAAATGTGGGATGCAGTGGCACTGAGGGCTCAGCCTTCCCTGGATGGAGGTCTCCAGGTTGCACTTGTGTAACCTCATGTATACAAATTGTACCCTGGAAATCCAAACAAGAGGTGTTCATACCTAGTGCTGGGTTAAAAAGGGAAAGTCTTGCTCTCAGAGGATCAAGTCTTGACTGCTCAGGCTGTTCTCTAAGGATGAATAAGGATCTGTCTCCAGCATTGCTGGGTGTTTTAGGTACAGACACTTCTGTGCTTGCAGCTCAGTGTGTGTGAGCTCCCAACACACCAGGCATTTGTGGAAGAGGTGTTACTTTATATACACTCAAGTTGGAATGAAAATGCTCAGTGCTAATTACCTTTGGTTAATTAGGGATCTTGCACATACTGAATCCAGAGGGAATGGGAACACAGAAATACTGTGTGGTAGAGCAGCTCCTGGAAGTCCTTTGCAAGCAAAGAGGCCCTGGAGAAGCAGGATGAGTCTCATCTGCCCCAGGTGAAACCTCCTCTCCTGGATGCTCAAGTGACAATGACAAAGCCAGAAGTTTCAATTAGGCTCCTCTTACTTAATAAATACCCTGAAGCTGGTCAGGAAAGGACCAGCTGCCCCAGTGGCTCTGCTGGGTGAGCAGGATGACAGTGCTCCCATGCCAGGTGCAGTTCTGTGGCTCTGGAGATGACAGCTCCAGCCAAGCCCTGTGGGGATGCAGGATGAACTTCAAACCCCCTCAGCTTGGTCCCACCTCAGGCAGCTGCTGGCAGCAGGTTTTGTACCAGAAATGGCTTCCTCACAGATTCCAGCTGGTTAAAACTGTGTAGCCTTTAGCTGCCTCCCTCAATAATTAAATTAGACCTGCTGGCCTGTCCTCCAGTTTCTGGAGGTGCTTGAACAGAGCCAGGTTAGACTCCCTGGGCAGCCAGACCCAGGTGTTGCCCATCCTGCCCCAAGAGCAGAGTCCACCTCTTTTCCAGGTCAGACATCCTGCTCCCAGACTGATCAGAGAAGGGAAGCCACAGGCCTGGCTGCTACTCTGCCTCTCCCTGGGATGAGCCACCGAGCTCAGGTTCATTGTGGCAGTGTGTGCTTTATTACCCTTTCAGCTCCTACACTGGGATTAAATGGGCAGTGATCTGCAGGGGGATATATTCCACTCCTCTAAATGCTAAGGTCAGTTAAAATCCTGTTTATCTGAATTCCTTTAATCTGAAATGCTCTCTTATCTGCATCTTGTTCTGCCTCTTTTCTTGTGTGGTGCTCTGGTTTTGCAGAGCTGCTGTGGTGATGGTATCTCAGTTCCCCACGGAGCTGGGGTACCCAGAGGCTTCTCTTGGTATCCAGAGCCAAAGTTTATTCACTATATTTTAATATCCCAAAGATGAGTGGGGAAAATTAGCCTGGTGCTGTAGATAGGAGATGGAAAACATAAACGTGTGCATCCTGCAGTTAATTATAAAAGAAGCCCATATAGATTTTCCTTAATTAATCAGGATGGCAAACACAGGTATGCAAATGATGCATGCTGGTGAGGAACAAACATCTCATTATTACCTTGGTGCTTTACACCTTCAGGCTTCATTCCTGTCTCAGGAGCAGCCTCCCCCTTTGCTGTTACACAGGAAACCAAAATACACATTTCACTGTCCTTTACAAGCTCAGTAACTTTCACACCTTGGCAGGAACACAAACCCTGAGTGTCTCTCCTCTGTCCAGAGCTGTGGGATGGCAGCTGAGGCATGGAGCAGTGGGATTGCAGCAGTGGGATGGAGCTATGGGATGGAGCAATGGGAGCAGTGGGATGCAGCAGTGGGATGGAGCTGCAGGGTGTCCACCTGTGGGTCCAAGGGAGGGCTGGGGTCAGGAGGTGCTGCTGGGCACAGACCAGGGCAGCTCCAAGGGATGGGGCTGCAGGGTTGGGAACATTTGCAGGCTGGCAGTGACATCTGCACTGTCACTCAAAGACAGAAACATGTTCCTGGCCTCCTGTGGACACATTAATTCAGGAAAACTGATAAGAGTGTTACTCAAGGGAAGGCCTTTTGAATTTTAAAGGAACAGTGGCCGCTTTGACGGGGAGCTCTAAGGTATTTTTAACTTCACTTTCTCTGAGTTCTTTGCAAGAAGGTGAAAAATTCTTGAGGGAAAAAAACTCACCCTTTCCATAAAATGCATTTTGGTTGTACTAATAGGACTTTTCTTCCATTGCAGCTGTATCCAATTTATACTCTTAGGGCCAGATCCTGTCCTCAGCTGTACTGGGTTGAAGCCTAAATAATTCTCTTGTCATTAGTAAATCAACCCCACCTGTGTGATGATAAACTGGGAACTGGTTTTCCATGCCTATTTAAAACCAGAAAAAACATCTAGGACTTGTTTCGTGCATCTGCAGCTTTTTAGCTAAAGATCCAGAGTGGTTCAGAATTCACAATGTCACCAGTTGACTTTTTTTTCCATCAGGCTGTTTCATACCATTGGTTTGTAAGACAGAGCCTAAAATACTAGCATAGAGCAATAGTAAGTTCCTATTAAACATGCATTTTCTAGATGTCTAATCCCATTATCTACACCATATTTTGCCTTTATCACTTCTGGCAGTCTTATCCCAGATTTTTAAATTAATAATTTATTTCTGTGATTATTCTGTATCCTTACATTAGCTTTAAACAGACAGGAAAACTTGAAATTTCTAGAGTCAGTCTAAAATGGTGCATTTTAGCCTCTCTCCTGGCCTGTGCCTTTCCAGTGTGAAAATCTCTTCCATGTGAGAGGTGTGCTTACTCTCTGGATTTGACAAGTGCCCTTTAGTCTATGAATGTAAGATAAGCTTATTAGAAATTAGCTTTAATTTTTCATTGACTTAATTTCAAGTGAGTTGATAAGATTTTAATGTCAGCCTGTGCTTAAAAATTCTCTCTTTGACAGGAACCTTTAAGGATGGTTCCTGCTGATATAGGGCTAATTTTCAAAAATATGAATTATGAAGTTATATCAAAGATTTCATTGATGTCCTGACATTAATTATGTCTGTGTCTTCTTTGGCAGGTAGCTGGGGGGCTCCTGATTTTCATCTGAGTGAGGTTTAGTTGTGTTTGTCCTGTGCCAGATTTTGTATATATTTCACCTTTGGTGAAATCAGTTGGATTTTTGCCACTCCTTCAGTGGGAGTTGGATCAGACCCTCAGACTATAATTAGCAGCTGCAGTAAGGCTATTGCTAAACTTCAGCATGTATGCAAATCATTGCAGTAATAGTCTTATAAACACAGAAGATACACAAGTTTGTTTATCTTTGTATTTATTTTTGGGTTTAATTTTGCTTAATAAAGGACAGCTTTTAAATTTCTGAGAGAAGATAGAGCTTGGATGGCATCCTGGGTGATGCTAATTTAATGGGCTCTAAAAACATCAGACTTGATGCTAGAGGTACCCAACCCTTTTCCATTTTAATATGGAGATATTCTATATATAAGCCTGGCTGTGTGTACAATAGTCACCTATAAATAAATGTGGGCGAGAAGCAGGGAGAAATTATTTGTGCACATTTCAGCAGACTAAATGCTGGCTGTTGGCATGCTGGGTGTGAAAGGAGGAGAGGGAAGAGTGCTCAGCAAACAGCCTGCAAGCTAAAATGGGGGGTGTGGATATGGATTTATGTATTTGTATAGTGGAGAGAGACATTTCCAAGAGCTGTAGTGACAAGGCAGGGGGGAATGGCTTCCACTGCCAGACAGTAGGGTTAGATTGGATATTAGAAAAATCAGAAATATTCTTTACAATCTCTTCCCTGGGAGGGTGAGGAGGCCCTGGCACAGGTTGCCCAGAGAAGCTGTGGCTGCCCCTGGATCCCTGGAAGTGTCCAGTGCCAGGCTGGATGGGGCTTGGAGCAACCTGGGACAGTGGAAGGTGTCCCTGCCTATGGCAGGGGGAGAATGGAATGAGCTTTAATTTCCTTTCCAGCCCAAACCATTCCATGATTCTATGATAATTTTGTTATTCATGAAAGAGTTTGCAGTGAAAAATGTTGTAAATATCTTCCTTCCCCCTGCACACCAAGGAGAAAAGGTGCAATTTCAACATCATTGACCACAAAAGGCTTTGGCTGTGCCCCAGCTCTTGCTCAGCTGTTCTTCCCTCAGGGTTTAGTTCAGGAGCTTGAACATTTCCAGCAGGAAAACAACCCAGGTTTTCCCCATTACCAGTTCCTCCCCTTTGCCTGCTGATGGTCTCCTTGGATCTTTCCCAGCTTTCTCTTCCCTCCTGGCCTGAAGCTGTTCCCAGCACTGAGAAACAGGGAAGCTCGAAAGATGAAGCAGGGCTGTGCAGGGCTTGGCTCCTTTTGGCACCACTTTCTGCCCTGTGTGCCCAGGGCAGCTCTTCCCCTGAGTAGTGGAGAATACCCTGGAGCAAAGGGAACCAGATCATCCTTAATTTTAGCAAACATTTTGACTTATCTAATTTCTTATGAGGTACGTCTCTTGCCTCGAAAGCTTTTATTGCATAAATTCCCCAGGTTGGGTGATTCATACCTGGAGATTTCTCTAGATAATTAAAACTGGGGGTAGGATTAGAGGTGCATTAGGCTCTAAGTGTATCACTTGCAGGAAAACACATTAATGGCTGCATAAATTGCCCCTGCACACATGAGAAAAGGGACAATTTAGAATTTTTCACTGGCTGCAGGGAAGGGCTTATTCTTCCTTCTTTAGGACCAGATCATGGAGCTTTCATTTAGACTGGGGGGCTGTTACACTCAGGAGCTGCCCCTCTGAATCCACAGGTGCTCAGCAAGAGAAGGAGGGGCTCCTTGGCACCAATTTGGACAAAAAATCAGTGAAAAAAAGCATTTGAGAACACCCCAGAAGTTCATAGATAATGTGAGTGTGGCTGCTGTTCTCTCCACTGAGTAGTTTCACTATATAAAAACAAAAATAGCTTATTTGCAGACTAGATGAGCAGCCATCAATTCTTAATGTTTCCATTTAATTTTATGAGAGATCCCTTTATGTTTTCTTCTATCTGCTGCCCTCCCCATCCTGATTTTCTCATTCTTCAGCATTCTTAAATGCTGAGCTGTCAGGAATTGTGCTGTGGTGCTTCTGACTGGCTCAGAGTCAAATACTTCAGGGGGCTGCCTTAGGTAGGAATAAATATAAAGATGCAAAAAGTGATAGAAAAGCATCAAGAATTCTTTGTGAACTCTTGTTGGTGCTCTGTGATAGCCCCTCTGAGCTGCTGATCCACAGCTTGGGCAGTTCTTTCTTGAGTTCTTGGTGAATTGTCTTTTACCTTCTAGAGACTGAAGCAGCAAAAGAGTTTCTGCTTAGGAAAGCACATGGACCTAATCTCAAATACAATTTAAATAGGATTAATCTCAAAAACAATTTAAATAGGATTTATAGGGACAACAGAGGTGTAACAGCAATAGAAGTACCAGGGAAAGAGAAGAGAAGAAGGTTAAAGGAAACATGAATATGTGATTATAGAACTCATTATCAGAAATAAATGTACAAATTAGGAGGCCAAGGCAGGATTGAGGGTGACCCTGGTGACTGCAGGTGGGACAGAGACCAGAGGGAGGGTGTCCACCAGGGCCCAGAGATCACACCCACTGAGACATGCCCAGACTTGTTTCAGGTCCCATCAGCCTGCTGGCCCCTCCCCACTCCCAGAGCAGCCCTGCAGCATCACCTGGAGGGTGTTTGCTGTGCTGGGGTGCCCTGTGAGCAGCTCCCAAGCACCACCAAGGATCCATCCTGCCAGAGACAGAGCCACCAGCACTCCACATCAAAGCCAAGCGTGACTCACCAAACCTCAGGCCTCCACAGCATTTCCTGCATAAATCCAGTGCCTATTTTTGCATAAAAAGCAGTTCTTTCCAAAGCTATTCAAATGCCAGAAATAAGAGATTATTATGACTTCATGTCATGTTGAAAGACAGGTGGAGGAGAGCACAATGTTTGTGTTGGATTCAAATGTCTGCTGAAATCATTCCTGTCATTCCTAATTGATGTTGCATCTGTCTTTAGATTGGGACTATTGAGGGGAAAAAAAAAAAAAGCTGAAGATCTTATTCAGAGAAATAATTACAGTTATACACTGGTAGATGTAAAATTAAAGTACATGGGGGGAAGGGAACTACATCCTATAATTTATCAAATTCCTACATCCCTGAAAAATAATTAGATGCTGGGCAGCATGCAGGCACTGCTGCAGAGGCTACTGTCAGGGGGATAGCAGTGGTCAAAACCAGGCCACTGGTTCTCATTTATTCCATCCAGTTTTGCTCTTCTATTGTGTTTGGAGTATTAGTTTCCAACTATCCAGAGGCACAGCAGAGAAACAATGGCAGCTTTATTAAGAGCCAGAGACGTAATCCCCAAGCACAAGTGCAATTGCAGAAGCTGGAGAGGGAAAAAAGGGAATTCTACTTATGTCTGGCTTTCAGGAATTTCACCCTCCAAAGTCCTTCAGCGTGATGTAGTTACAGGCAGCACTAAATCTGCATTACTTTGACAAACTTTCTTGAAGCCACTGCAGATTATTAATGGAAGCAGCCTGTGAAGGAGCTCTTCAATAGATGCCTCACATCTCAGCTGTATGGCTTGGGGGGTTTTTTCCCTCTTCTTTTTCTTGCTCCTTTTCCTGATGCTTGTGTGGATGTTGGCTTAATCCATCACAGCTTGCTTTGTAAACTTGAATACAAGGAACTGACTTCATCTGGTCAAATCTGAAGCTGCTCCATGTAAACCAGACACAGGTTTCTACCAATGGCTTCCCACTGCCAGAGGGTAGGGAGAGATGAAATTTTTGGCTGTGAGGGTGGGGAGGCCCTGGCACAGGGTGCCCACAGAAGCTGTGGCTGCCCCTGGATCCCTGGAAGTGTCCAAGGCCAGGCTGAACAGGGCTTGGAGCACCCTGGGATAGGGGAAGGTGTCCCTGCCCATGGCAGGGGGTTGGATCTGGATGATCTTCATGGTCCCTTCCCACCCAAACCATTCTGGGATTCTCTTCGTCCTCTACCTCTCTCCCTGCTGCTTTCCTTTATCCAGATTATCTGCAGCTCCATGTTGGAAGATCCCTCCCAGCCCATGACTTGTCCTTTGGGAAGCCTGGGCTGAGTTACCCCAGATATTCCCCATGTCCCAGACAGCAGCTGCTTGGCCGCTGGGTAGGAAATTGTCCTGGAGGGGCCCACGAGGAGCAAGAGTTTGGAGCAGCTCTCCAGTGTGGTTGTCCCTTAGAACAGCACAGTTGTGACAGCTCTGCTGGGCTGAGTTCAGCCCAGGTTGTGTTTCCCACAACAATTTAGGCCCTCAAGGGCTGGTTTTCCTCCCCACTGTGTGCAGAGGAGGCTGGAGTGGGGAAAAGGGAGTGAAGGCACTCCTGGGACTGTCAGCTCAATGCCACACCCTGAGCAGTCCAACAGGAATCCCACTGGAGAGCAGGCAGTGTTTGCAGAAATCCAACACCCCAAAGCCAGGCTGGGCCATCAGAGATCGTGGCTGCTCCTTCACAGGCTGAATTAAAGCCTCAGTGGCCCTGCTCTTACCTGGGCCCTGCCTTACTACAAGAGAGTGCAAATTGCTTGCCCATGTCCAGTGGGTAACTACAATTTTATAAAAGTTATGTGGATTTCATTTACAATTCACCCCCAGAACATTGTTTAAAAAGGTCTAGGAAGTGTAATTTTATACCAATGTCTGCAATTGTGAACCACAGCCTCGGGCTGGCAGATAATTCCCTGGTATCCAGGCAATAGAGTTTATGTATAGAACTGCTTCCTGCAGCTTCAAGGACTCCTTCTGATAGTTGTCTTTCTGATTTCTACACCTTGCATGTGAAATCAGGACTTTGTTCATAAATTAGGAATCTGTGGTTGTAACACGAGCTAATACAGAGGTATGTCAACTTCAGCAGTTTTTGTGGTTCTGGAAATTGAAAACTAATTGCTTATCAGAAATGTTCATCAGCAAGTTCCTAAATAAATATTAAAGTTTTACATTACAGGATCTTGCTGCTTCAGTGACTGTGAGTGTAAAGCAGCTGGGAGGGATGAACTCCCCCTTCACATGCTGTCAGGTTAGGGAATTGTGAAATTAAGGTGCTTTTTCCAGCACAATTCCATAAGACTTGCATGTCCAGATGCAATTTTAACTTCTCATTTATATTTGCAATTCAATGTGTGTAGGAGCCTTCAAAAATGAAGTCTTCCATGAGAATTAACTTAGAGTAATAAAAAGGAATAAAACCTGATTGTGGCACCCTCTCGCTTGTCTTCTGGAAATGTAGAAATAAATAAGGGCTGTAATGAGTGGCAGTGGCCTCTGCAAAGTTTCCTTTTCCCCCTTTCCATTTTGCTACAACAATCAGCTCCTCAATGACTCACTGCCTTCGTTAGGACAGGGAAGACATCCCTCATTACTCATTACCAAAGGAAGGACTTTGCTGCTGCAAGAACAGCCCTGGCATTCTAATTCAGGTACCTTCCACGAGAAAGGAGCCAGTGCCATTCTTCCCTAAACTCAAAAGAGACAAGAAATAATGCTGTTTAATTTCTGTTTATAAATAGCCCATCCACAATGACAGAATTGTAATTTTAATGCTGCAATTTGGAGGGAAAATGTGCATTTTTCTGTGTTTGTGTCTGAATTTTAGTTCAGGGAGCTCACGCTGAGACTCAAGGCTATAAATGATCATATATCCGTTTTTATAAATACAAAACACATTTATATATTTACAATTTATTGTCTGACTTTTTAATTACAGAGCACTGTAGATCCATTACATAAATGCACACAAAAAGCACTTGTTTAAGTAATCCAAGGATATATTTGATTTGAAAGGAAGTGGGGAAGATTGTTTAAAATAATTGTTTTTCTTCATTTTACTAGTACAAACGTTCCTTGTCTCTTTTCACAGTCCCTTTTTTCAGATTTATTTACTTGGATATGAGGGAATTGAGCTTGTATTACATTTTTAGTGTATTTTAATGTGGGTTTTATTAAGCTGTACAGAAGGGTCCATGCCTCTTTATAAATAAAGCTAAGATCATGCATTACTAGAAATCACATTTCAAACTGTACTTTTGCCAGACTTGGTTAAGATTTTCTAGGAAGGGACATTATAATTGTGTGATTAATCTTGAGAAAAGGGAAATTTTGGCTCTGCAGTATTTCTTACTGTATTAACTTCAGAGATTTATAAAACCAACTTGAAACTGCACTGTAAGGGTGTTTATAATGACTTTTAGCTGATTTAATAATCCTCAAAGTTTGGTGGCCGTACAGATCACAGCTCCACAAACGCAGGGCATTACCTGCAGCAGCCAGATGAAGTTATCAGAGGTGGAGGGAATTACTCAGGGAATCTGTGTTTCTCCAGAGCTCTGCACTAATCCAACCCCTGGCTGTGGCCAGGGCTCCTAGAGCTCTGGGCTGCTCTGATCCCATTGTGCAGCAGGAACATCTCAGAGTGGGGGTGACAGAGAACATCTCGGGGTGGAGGTGATAGAGAATATCTCAGAGTTGAAACCCAGCTAGGGTGTGGAGGAACCCCCCAGTCTCAGGGCCAGACTCCTGCTGGGGTAGAAAATTTCCGAGCCAGTCTCTGATGCATTTTTCCCGTTGTTCTCAGTGCTCCTGCCAGTGCCACTCCCTGCAGCTGGCACTGCTCAGTGCCCCTCTTAGCTGATGATCCTGCAAACCCATCCAACGGCCCTCGATATGCAAATAGCCCTGCTAATTGCAGGTGTTGGTTCTGCCTTGTCCCAGTGGAGTGAGAGCCTCTCGGACACGGGGTGCAGGATGTCACAAGCCACAGCACAAGGTTGTTTTTAAAAGTCACCAGTTTAAACAAAGCCTGTTGAAACCATGCCAGGAACCTCATGTTAAGTTTCCTGGCTGTGTGCTTCTTTCTGTGTTTCCAAGCTTTGCTTTTCATAATAATAAATATCAAACAAGCACCTTGGGAACCACTGGGAGCTGGATTGGCAGCTCTCAGTCTCCATTTAACATGCAAATGCTCAGCCTGTGCTCACATAGAGCCACTTGCTGGATCAGAACTTGGTTCATTCTCACAGAACTGGGGAGCTCTGGGTGGATGTGGGGTGTGTGCACAGGGATTTAAGCCAGGAAGGGAACAGAACACAAAATAAGAGCTGAATTTACTTGTGTTCAAGAATCCAAATACTGCACGTGTTTTTGCAAAATCCTGATTTTTCTTTTTATGGTCTTCCAATTCACAACAGGTAAGTAATCAGGCTTCAATCAACTGCCTATTTCCAGACCAGTTATTTGAGCTATTTTGTGACTTTAAAGCAATTCCTGACCTTCATCTCTCAGATGACATGCAGAGTTTCTTTAATGGTGCTGAGGACTGAACGGGTGCCCACTAACACCTACAGAATTCACCTCTCCGGCATTTTCTTAATTTTCACTTTATTAAGCAGATAAAAGAGGCGCTGTTTCCTTCCCAGACTCCCCCCTTGGCTCTCTGAGGGACTGTGAGGCATCAGTCCAGCCGAGCATTTCTTTGATCAATGAGCAGAGTAAAAGTTGTGGGAAGCCTCACGTGTGGCTTTGTGTCTTTAGGCATCCACTGTGACAACATCTGCACCCAGGGCCGCTGGGGACCCAACTGCTCCATCTCCTGCAGCTGTGAGAACGGGGGATCCTGCTCCCCAGAGGATGGAACCTGTGACTGTGCACCAGGATACCGAGGACCCTTGTGCCAGAGAAGTAAGGTTTTCCATAGCTGGCAGGTAGAATTGCTCTTTATGACACCAGACAAACCCACAGTTTCTGAGCAGCTTTAGCTCAGGACTTCCTAAGGGCAAAGGAGCCTAAAAAATGCTCCTTCATCAAGAAGTCAAGGCTCTCCTGCACTGAGCTGTGCCTTGTGCTGCTTCTTCTGATCTTTCAGTGCACCTGGAGGTCACAGGTGACCTCAAAAGAGGAGCAGCACCTTTACACACCAAAGCTGGCAGGACACAGATTTGCAGTGACGTCAGACCTGTTAATCAGAGTCAACCACCACCCATCCCATAATGACAAGTGGATGAACATTGGCATCAAAATAACAAGGCAATGTTTTCTTAAATGCCAGAAAAAGAAACACAGCAGCCCAAAATAGCTCCTGTTTGATGCTCTGCTGCTACACATTAAAATGTAGCAAGCAGATAAAAATCTTTGCATTTGCTTTATCTGGGAAGCTGCATTTGTCCCATAGGGACCCTAATTCCCTGATCCAAACTACACCAACCATCTTCCCATGTAAACAAGAAGTGGATTTGTCTTTTTTTCTGCTCAGCACTTCTTCTTCTTCTTCCTCTAAGACATTCTGCATGCCCAGTTCATATATCCCCTTTGATTTCACCAGTTACACTTGACACTAGGACACACTCATCTCTAAAAATAATTTGTAGCTGACATTTTTTATTTAAAGCCATTATAACAATGACCTCTAGCACTGCTGTAGTTAATGGCCTATAAGCATTTCCATTATAAACCCTGATTTCCAGGTGCTTCAGCATATCTGTGTAGCTGTAAAACCTCTCTCCAAGGCTAAAATGTGGTGCTCAGAGCTTCAGGGAGTTGGGGAAGAAAATGTTTTACAAATTTGAAACCTTAAGAGTGCAAAACTTCCAGAAGTTAATAGTTTCTGACCTTTCTGAGATGAAAAATCCCAGCTTAGTTCTATCAGCTGTTGGCACGTAGGCTTCAAGAGCAAACCCAGGAATCACAGGCTGCTCCCTGAGGATGTTTGTTAAGGTTCTAATGGGGAGAAATCTTCCTCCCCACTGGGGTGACAGCAGAGGGATCCTGTGGATGCTTCTGCTGTTCCCTCTGTGAGCATGTGGGCTGGGAATCCAGCTTGCTTCTACATCTTTTCTGGGATTCAGGCCCAAGAATACCTGGTGAACAGGAGACCTTGCTAAGCTTGTTCTCAAAATCATCCACATTTTTCTCTTGGAAATTCATTTAGAAACAGAATTTAAGCTGTACAAGGCAGAGCTGAGGATGATCCTGAAGATGATACTCAGCCAACTTGTTCTGTCCATGTAATCAGGATTACATGAGACACTGGGATGGTTTAGTGCTCTTAAGGCTGCAGAAATGTCTCCAGGAATGATCCAGGTTGTTTTATAGCTACTGCATCATCAACCAACCTGTCAGCTAAGCTCCAGCTGGAAATGTGCAGTGGGGTAAGAGCCTGACACCCTCTGAGAACATACAGTCCAAGAGAAAATTCTCATTTGCTGGAAAAATGGAACAGACATGATTTAGTAACCACTGAGCCAGAACTATAGAGCAGAGAATCACAGGAGTAAAAATAAAAACATATAAAGTTATTTTTACTGTCACTTACTGCAATTTAACATTTCTTTGTGTAATCTATTGCAGTGAGTGTTTGGACAGTGGATGCTTTTTCACTCTACATGCTCTTAGAAACAAAAATCTGCTTTTAGAAGAGATACTCAGCCATAATTCTGACTCTATGCCTGATGTACAAATTCTGTAATAATTTCAATCCAGGTTTTAGGCAATTTAAGCACACAGTTCATGGCAAGTTTCCTCAGCTATCTGGTGTGATTACTGATGTAAGTCAGGAGGGTTTGTAGGGTGTTACATAATTATCATTATTCCATTCTGTTCATCACTTGATGGCTGTTGCTCCTGCCATGAAATGGATAAAATGCCTTCCCCAGCTGAGCACAGGCATTGCACCAGATAGGTTTGGAAATCAGCTTTTGGCATAGTTGTTTTGACATAAAATATTGTTTCCTAATACACCTTCTCTGATTTCTTAGCTCAGTTTCAATTTCCTTCTGAGTTCCCATTGTCTGTACAAGTGTGCCAGTGTTTCTTTTCCTATCTATGCTAAAAGCTTTGCAATGGGTGTTATTAACCATAACTGCAGCAAGGCTGTGAGGTCTCAAACATCTGAAACTTCTATGTTTTGCCAAAGTTTTCAGGTTAGAGAGACTCAAATGAGTGTCCTGAGAGAGAGAGGCTGCTGAGAACTCTGCTGTGCTGTAAAATAGCCAAGGACCTCCACGAGGAAGGAAGGTGGGAATGTTTGAACACAGGAAAGTTTTACCCAGAGCCTGCACTTTATCAGACATGGAACAACCCAACAGCTTCATCATTCCAGCTGTGGTTGATAAATTAAGAACTATTGCTTTGGGATTAGGACAGACAGGGAAGTGTCGAGCTCTCGGTGAGGAAAACACCTCACAGGAGAGCCTGTGACAGCTCGGTTTGTTCTGTTTGCAGTCTGCCCCCCCGGCTTCTACGGCCCCCAGTGCAGCCAGCCGTGTCCGCAGTGCGTGCACAGCAGCGCTCCGTGCCACCACGTGTCCGGCCTCTGCGACTGCCTGCCCGGCTTCTCCGGGCCGCTCTGCAACCAAGGTACTGCCCCAGTGCCTGCAGCACCCCCAGCCCGCGCCTCCTGCCCCTTTCCCTCGTTCCAGCAGCTGACATCCCAAGCAGATCTTTCCTTCAGAGGGAAAATGCAAACAGGCGCTCAGTCACCCTCTTGTAAATACGATGTGCTCCCGGTTTCATAAATAAACCCGCTCTGCCACACTGGATTGAAATGCCTCTGCAATGAGACACCTGCTGTAAATACATCAGCATCCCAGGGCTTCGTTTTTCTTGCTGCTCAGCCTGTCCTCACCTGAATATCGATGGCACCTTCGTGTGATCTTTGCAGCAGGGCAGGGAGGTCCAGGTTAAGGGAAAGGCCAATCCCAAACACCCAGGTGTGCACAGAACCTCATTTACACCGGGCAGGACCTGGCTGGGAGCAGCTGAAGCCAGGGAGTGCAGGAGACAGGAAGGTTTGCAGTGAGGCAGAGAAGTGAGTTCATTTTCACAGGTGAGGAGGAGCTTCAGCTCCCCCAAACACCCATCACCTTTCTGCACCTCTGAAAGTTAGTCCACATTTAATTACAGGTTTCATTTTCATCCTAAAAATACCCACAAAAATCCCTCAGCCTTCTGCACTCTCAGCTGCTGCAAACTGCAGAGAGTGTTTTCCACACAGATGTTTAAAAGAGGTGATTTGTAGTGGTCACTGCCCCTGTGAAGTCACAATCCCTGCCCAAATTGAATGACACTTTCAATGTCCTGCTTTTCACTGTGTTGGGATTGCAGGCAGCACTTACCCAAAATCATTAAACATAGATTAAGTATAACCATGTTTTCCTTTTCCTGTGCTGTATAGTCAACTAAACATTACACCAATTAATTTATTAAAATGAACGTATTTCAGTGAATTTGTCCATTTTATGTGAAACGTTAGCCAGATTTCAAAGCATAAGCAGGTCTAATTATCCTCTTAAGAAAACTATTTTATTTTTGCTCAGATGTTCAGCACTTCTGGTTTTACTTTGAAATGTTGATCTATCCAGCAAATTAATTTTAAAATATTCATGTCCTAATTAAAATCAATTTGTGTTGCAGTTTGTCATAATGAGTTAACATGTAACTTTATTTTGTAGAAAGAAAAATGCTAATTAATGTTTTCCATTAGAAAAACGTGAAATGAAGATTTCACTTTGGAATTTTCATCTCCTTGTGCCATTGGCAGCAGGAACAGTTTTGCACCAGCAGTATGTGCATGTGAGGAGCTGTGTAACCCCTAAAACTGCCCAGGCTGACACGGTTGTGCCAAGGATTCTGAGCTGCAAACAGCTCAACAGCTGTTTTATGAATACCTTTCACAATCACAGAGCAAGATGGGTTGATAATAACTTGTTATCGCTGCTAGAACACACCTGACATCCCACAGGGACTTTGGGAGTCCCACTTCAGAGCTTTTCTAGCTAATTAACATCCCAATCTGCATTGTACAGTCAGGTTGCTGCTGAAGAGAGCAGCATTAGGCCTTGTTTTACAGCTCTCTAAAAATGATTGAGACATTTAAAAAGCGCTTGGATTTGGATCTCACATCTCCACAAGAGTCACTGTGTCAGTCCACAGCCAGGTTGCTTGAATGAGGGAGAACAACTGTTTTGTCATTGTTCTGTGCTGACATTCCAGGGGGCATCATCCCATTTCCCAGAGAAGGGAGGAGCTCCTGGGGAACCCCTCTGCCTGCCCTGCCTGTGTGCACCAGAGCACCAAAGGGGGACCTGGTGCCTTTGCCAGCAGCTCTGTTTGGATCCCAGGTCTCACCCTGCCCCACCACTATTCCCTGCTGCAGTCCAAATCAGCTCCTCTTCTAAGGGAGGCCTTTGGGAACTCCATTTTTGGGACATGCCTTCAATGAGGGGATGTTGCCTATCTCCATCTCAAAGATGCCATAAAACAGTGCCTGGAGCTGCTTTTTGCAGAGCACTGGAAGGGAATAAAGGTGTGGCCTGTGCAAGAGCCTGGGCTGAGAGATCAGTTCAGTTTTTCTGTCTGTGATAGGAGGGCTCTGCTTTCCTTCTCTCTTTGTGTGTTCTTTCCATCGTGGCTGTGCATTGTGTTTAGCTTTATCTCTTTTCATTTAGGAGCTGTTCTGTTTAGCACACAGTGTGAAAGCCAAACCCAACTTTATCCACTCCTACAGATAAGTCCATAGTCTATAAAAACACAAGCAGAAAACAATACTCTGCTGTAGTAAGAGCAGAGGATGGCATATTATATAAAAGCCAATGAATCACAGCTCAGGATTTCAATCTGTGGCTGATTCACAGTCAGGATAGATTGAGGTCACCTGCAGAGACTACTTCTGAGAAAGTGAGAGAGGCTGAAGTGGTAAAACAGCTGCATAATTCAGGGAAGTGCCTTAATCACTTTTTTGACATCGCTATTATTTACCGGGATACAGGTCCAGTTCCATTTGTTACACTCTGTGCAAAGATGGACTGTATGTTTTATCTTGTTTTGAAAATACATCTGTTTTTGTCAGGGAACACAGCCAATAAGAGCCCAGAAATGAAACATTTCATTCCTTACTGAGCAGAGCTTTCCATCAACTTTAACGTTAAAGATTTCCAATAATTTGGTGGGAGGTTGAAGATCTACATGTCTATTAGTTTTCTGTCACTGGGCTTAGGATGTGAAAAGATGACTCTGGGGAAAAAAATTAGAGTTTCTTTTCTTCCAGCTTCACTTAGGTGGGCACACAGGGAGAGATGCTGATTTTGTTGGGATGCAGCAGGTCTGGTAAATAGCTCTCAGTCAAAGATATACAACATATATATATTTCTGGGAGCCAGATCAGTCCCTTCCAGCCACTCACTTGTGGCTGCTACTCATTGAATTCTCCTCAATTTTTCCTGTTATCTTCCTCTCCCAATGACCCCTCTTCTCTGTTTTGTCTCTCCTCTTGTCAGCCTTCCACACTGCCCTTCAATGATTGCAATCTTTTGACTGTATTAGCTTCATTTTCCAGCACAAAAATGGATTTAATATGACTTTTCCCTATTGTTTTTACTCCTGGGATGCAAGCAAAATGGGCTCGAATACATTCTGCCTTTCCCTGCTTTCCAGAGGAATTTTGTTTCATCAAAGAAGAAATGTTGTAATTAATTTTATCTCTAATTGCTAAATGTTGAGTCCTGTGATTTCCTCGCATTCCTTTGAAGAGCCTGCAGTAAACTGCCTTGTGTTTCCAGTGTGTCCCAGCGGGAAGTACGGGAAGGACTGTGCCGAGGTCTGTCAGTGCACCGAGAACGGCACCTGCAACCCCATCGATGGATCCTGCCAGTGCTTCCCGGGCTGGATAGGCATGGACTGCTCCCAGAGTAAGCAAGGGATTGTTCTTTCCACCTCTGCCTTCAAATGTGGTATTTTTGTGGGCTTTTTTGGTGCTTTCTGAAAGTTAAAGACAGATTCTGGGGAAATCCCTGTTGTATTACAGCCAGTGCCTTACTCTCTTTAGAGCTGATTTCTTTTAATTAATCTAAGTTAGCTTTGGATTGAATTAGTTTCTGCATTTGGAGTTTGCAGAAGCCATTACTGGCTTTTATTCCAGGAAAGGGAGGTCACAAGCTCTTATCAGAAAAGAAAGCTCCATGCTCCCTTTTAATTTCTAGCTGAGTTCCTTTTTATTTATTTTTTTGAAATAATTTTCTTTCAGCTATTACATTTAAACATTATTAACCAGTAAATGTTTTGATGTACCAAATCCCCAGAATTGAGAAATTAGGCAGCTGAAATATTTCTATTAAATGTAATTTAATTGTAAAAGTCAATGTGGCCTTGTAGGGATGAAGGATTTCTTTCTGAAAATTGCCCAGGTAGAAGATTGGCATTTGCTGATCCCAAAGTGTCATTTCCTGAGAGCATCCCTTAATTGAAGCTAGATCACAGAGGGAGGCAATATCCGATCATTCAGAAATGTTACTTCATATTCAGGATACAACTAGCATATTAGACAGCATTCCAGAGTAAAATATATTAAACTCCAAGTGATAAAGCAGGAATCGGATAAAAACAGACGGCTGTAATTTTGCTTTTATTGTGTGTCTTCCATAGGCAGAATATTGCTGTCAGTCAAAAACAGGGGGAAAAAAAAGACAGAAAGCTGCACATATTCCTCATTATATTTAGCCATGTAATTGGGAAATGTCTGTTAACCTTGAGGAAAGATGGGTTTCCCTCCGGAGCGAGGCGGGCCAGGTCAGGGAGCAGTTGAGGAGGCAGGAGCTGGCAGGGGCCGCTCAGGTCGGGGTGAGCAGAGGGGATGGCTCCCTGCTCAGCCCCTCCCTGCACACACAGTGACCTCTCCCAAGCCCCCGTGGGCTCCTGGGCTCCCCCGCCGGGCTATTTCCATCCCTGCACTCCCGTTAACCTGGCATGACCTGGACCTGGAGCTGCAGAGCAGATAATTTTAGCTGCGACTCCAGAGCCAGTTCTGGATTCACTAACAGCCCCTGCAGCTCTGCCTTAGAAAGGCACCAGGAAAGTATTTCTGGTTGCTGATAGCACAAACACTTCGGGCCAAATCCTGCTCAGCTTTACTTGTGTGAGTCCAGTGACCTTTTGTTTGATTTACGTCATGGCAGGGTTTATTTTGGCCATTCATTCTGGCTTCAGAGGTGTCTCTCAAATGCCAGAAACTTCCATTTATCATCCATGGAGCCATTGGCATCCATGGAAATAGGCCTGGTGTCTGTACTTTCAGGTTTCCTGGGAACTGTGCCTTATTAATTCATGTCTTTAGCAGGAAGCAATGGAAAGTGCTTTTTAAAGCAAAAATATAGTTGTTATATGGAAGGGCTATCATAATTTCGGATCTTTTAGTCTGGCACTAATAACTGTAACTTACTGCATTCATTTTTGGAGGATGGCTTAAAATAACTTTTTAAAATGTATTAATATTGTACTTGTTGAAATATAAAATAGACCTGGAGATTTTAATTTAATATTAGCACCAACAACAAAAGCAATCTGAATTTGTGGATGGGAATTCATAGTGGAAGAAGTTTTCTTTACATTTTTACATGATTGGAGTAGCACTCTGTGCTTCAAATGAATGTGGTAATTTCAGTGGTTGATTGCATGGCAAAGTAAACCTGAATAGCTGGGCTTTATTATGCAAGAATTCTGGCATGTCAAAAAGAAAATTAAATTACCTCCATATCTTGCAACCCTGCCTAAATTGGCCTCACAGACAGTGAGGCAGGGACAGCAGCCAGAGCACAGAGCGGGGTCACTGGCTCACTGCAGCCAAGATCTGATCCTGCCTTCTGCCCTACACAGAGGATCATGGAATCACAGAATCCTGGAATAGTTTGGGTAGGAAGGGACCTTAAAGCCCATCCAGTCCCTCCCTCCTTCCATGGGCAGGGACATCTCTGCCATCCCAGGCTGCTCCAAGTCCCATCCAACCTGGCCTTGGACACTTCCAGGGATCCAGGGGCAGCCACAGCTTCTCTGGGCACTCTGTGCCAGGGCCTGCCCACCCTCCCAGCCAGGAATTCCTTCCCAATATCCCATCCATCCCTGCCCTCTGGCAGTGGGAAGCCATTCCCTGTGTCCTGTCCTTCCAGCCTCTAGTACAAAGTCCCTCTCCAGCTCTCCTGGAGCCCCTTTAGCTCCTACAAGGGGCTTTGAGCTTTCCCTGGAGCCTTCCCTTCTCCAGGTAAACATTCCCAGCTCTCCTAGTCTGGCTCCAGAGCAGAGGGATTCCAGCCCTCAGAGCATCTCTGTGGCCTCCTCTGGACTGGCTCCAGCATCTCCACATCCTCCTGATGTTGTTCCTCAGAGTTGGGGCAGCTCTGCAGGTGGGGTCTCACCTGAGCAGGGCAGAGGGGCAGAATCCCCTCCATCGACCTGCTGGGAGAAATCCCTGTTCCAGGGAGAGGTTACAGAGTGGCACCAGGGTTTGGAAGGACCAGTCACTGTCCAGGGAGGCCTGGTCACTGTCCAGAGGGACTGGTCACTGTCCAGAGGGACTGGTCACTGCCTGGGAGTCACTGCCCAGCTCAGCAGAGTGAGGTTCTGCCTTTGCTGGTGTCTCACAGGTTCCTCCCTTTATTGTTGCTCCTCACAGCATTAACACAATATCATTTTATTTTTGTCAGCTGACAAATGTTTTTTATTTTCATAGCTTGTCCCACTGGGTTTTGGGGCCCTGATTGCTTTCATTCATGCAACTGCCACAACGGAGCACTGTGCAGCCCCTACGATGGAGAATGTAGATGCACCCATGGTTGGACGGGGCTCTACTGCACTCAGCGTAAGCCTCTCACAGACAGGGAATCTGTCAAAGTGTGTGCTGCTACCTCGTGTCTCTTCCAAGTATTGCACTTTTCCCTGGAAAACCACCTGCTCCTTACTCCTGATAACCTCACATCACCCCTAAGAAAACAGTCCTGAAGCTTTCCAAGGTTTTTTATACCTTTGGCACTCCGTAAAGGAGGGGAAAATCATTTAGATTATTGATTCATTGCTAGAATTTGCACAGTCAGTGTCCCTGCTTGTTAATGCCCCAGTATTTGTGGTCTGATTTAGGAAAATGTTAGAGATTTCTCAGCCTAGTGCCAAATTACCAGTACAAAAGAGGAGATCCAATTCTGGTGAGCCTTTTAAGAAGGTTCTTTCACTTTCAAGTAATTGATTGATCCCTGGTCTTCCAGAGAGTTTCTGTTTAGCATCTTCTTTCACTTCTTGAAAATGTAGTTTGTATAGATGGGTCAAGTTTTCATTCTTCTGAGACACTTAAGAGGCAATTCTGTAAAGATGAGAAGCATTACTTCAAGAAAATTGGCTGTCACAGTATTTCTGCATTTAGACCATCAAATAAATGTCATTAAATATACAGAGGCTGAAAATCCATAGATTTATAAACCCACAGCCTTTGTGCTGACACATCTGAGTCTGGGTTTGAGCTCATTCCTTACTCTTTCCTTGTTCTGATTGCTGAAAGGTTGCCCAGCTGCTTTTTATGGCAAGAACTGTGCCAACGTGTGCCAGTGTCAGAACGGAGCCGACTGCGACCACATCACCGGGCAGTGCACGTGCAGGACGGGCTTCACAGGCAAGCAGTGTGAGCAGAGTAAGTACCAGCAGCCTCAGCACTTCCCTTCTCCTCACAGGGGCGTGGATTTCAGGATTCTTGCACAAAAGGGCTCTTAAACGAGGTGTTGGTGTCAGCAGGACAGTGACCCCAGGCACCTCATGTAATCCACAGGGAGGAGAGGCACCTCTGCAAAATGGGGCAGTCTAAGCATTAAAGAAACTCAGTGAATCCCTGCAAACTGGGCTTTTCCTTCCCAGGCTAAAGTCAGGTGAGAGAAAGCAAATCAGTGCACTCAGTGCTGACTAGATGGGGCCTTCCCAAACACCTTGTACCTGATGAACACAAAGCCAGCCCCAAAGCTGCCTTGTGCCTTGGTAATGCTGCTGAGAGCAGCCCCAGGTTTCCCAAGGCATGAAGACACACAGAAGGGTTACAAGGAATAAGTCCTTTCTGCTGGAATATTGGGAATGTGGGGCTTTCCCACAGAAGTTATGATGTAGACATGGACCAAATAAAAATTCATCTTTACAACGAAAGCAGATCAAGGAAGACAAGGTTGCTTGCCATTTTGGGAAGGCTCTGTGTTTAGCTTGAGCAGTGAGTGTTTCCCAAGGAACCTCAATTCCCTTGCAAGGGCTCTGGAATGTCTTACTGGAATTGTTGTCCATGTCCCACTGGAATATTTAGCAGGCTGTGCCAAGTGGCTTCATTAAAGAACACGGAATGAGGGTCCTGAAACTGGATGTGCTGTAGCTGAATAATTACTTGTTTGTCCAGTGCAGTAATTCACAAGGAGATTCTCACACACAGACTGGGATTCTAAACACAGGTGAAACCCACCTCACCCTCCCAAGGCATTAATTCCACAGGGCTCCCTCACTTTTTTTGGCAGTAGGGTAGTCCAGTAACATTCCTGCCAGATTTGCAAGGGAAGGCTTTGGAACTGTAGCTTGCTATGTGGATCTTTATGGAAGTATTTGTGCATGTAACTTCATTTAGAAATATGTTTTCGCACCCACTTGCACTGAGCAAAGTGAACATCTCAGGGCCAAATTTGTGTGCTCCTGGGGGGCTGCACATGGCACCACTGTAGCTCTGTAAGTGGCCAACTTTCTGGAATTTGGGGACACCCTTCCCTGCAGCCACAATCAAATTAGGAAACTAAAGAATCCCACAAGGAACTGCACAATAGCAGATTTTATATGAGGACCTACTTTATAATTTGACCTCTGTACAAAGCCTGAGGCTTTCTTTTCTATCCAAACTACAAATGTATTTATTTACTTGGTTTTCTACTGTTTAATCTAAAAGAATCTCTTCATTAAGGTTCCTTCTTTCTCCAAATCCTGCTGAATGGGCAGTCACACTGCATTGCAGATGAAAAGCCTAATTGCAGGCATCGTTTCTGTGATGCAGTCCCAAAATTTAGGCCTTATTCATTTTAAGTAGGCTGCAGGCTAATATAAGAATGAACATTAATTGCAATAATTTTGGTTTTTTTCTTTGTTTGAGTACCAACAGATGAAAGAAAGAGATACAAACTGCAAATCAATAAACAGATACTGGCTATAGTTCTCTACTTAATATTAAATTTTGGCTACCAGAAGCTACTTTAAGTCTGACATTGGGGAGGTGTTGTCATGCAATGAAAACCATTTGCAGTGGCACACAAGGAGTCACATCTTGAACAATACATTTCCAAGGGCTCATAGCAAGGGTGCATGTTTTCAGTAATGCAGCTTCTCCATGGAAATAAGTAGGATGTGACAGACATTGTTTCTTTCAATTTATTCTTGAGTAGTGCCTCCAGAAGTACAGTAAGCTGCCTACAGATTTATTGTAATAGCCCATCATGGTAATTGTATGAATAAATTTCTCAGCTGGACATTCAATCATTTTGTCTTTGATAGAAACACCAAGACAGGATAAAAATTCCTTCTGTATTAGGAATCGTGACACAGAAACAGAGCAAACCAAACCATTCAGATGCTCAGTTCTGAAATTCCACCTGCAATGTTCTATTCACCTCCTGGCACTAATAGGGATGAGTAGGAGAGCATGTGGGATTTGTTTGGTAAAGGCTGTTGGCTTCATTAAACTTTTCTTTTCAACTCCCCCCATGAAAAAAAAACAGGTAGGTTGGTGAAGAATGCTGAGCTCTGTTGTCTACAGCTTTTGAGCTCAAGCTTTGTAAACTCTGAACATTTGTAATATACATCAAGTCTTCCAAAGCCTTTGTACCTATCATTGATTTCATTGTATAAATTTTCCAGAAAGTTACAGCTTAATAAGTAACAAACTGCAGTTTCACATTAGGGTGTTATCCTAGAGATCCTAAAACCAGGGAGACTTCTGCACTGAATTTCCCATGGCAAGTGTTGTGCCCATTCCCCAACCCAGTAGAATTCTTTCCAACGTTTTTCTTTGGCTCCCCAGAGTGCTCTCCAGGAACGTTTGGTTATGGGTGCAAACAACTGTGCGAGTGCATGAACAATGCAACGTGTGACCACGTCACAGGCACTTGCTACTGCAGCCCAGGCTTCAAAGGGATCCGATGTGATCAAGGTACAGTGGAATTCTCTCTGTAAAATCCCTCTCTCCCCCTCTCCCATGATGTACTTGCCTTTAAAAAAAAGCAGTGTTTCAAAAATGAAATGCACGATTCAATTTACAGTGTGTTATGAATTACTTTTAACAGCGGCTCTTATGATGGAAGAATTAAACCCCTATACTAAAATTAGCCCTGCTCTTGGATCAGAGAGGCACTCAGTGGGAGCAATCATTGGAATTATTATTCTCCTTCTAATTATTATGGTCTTGCTGGCACTCTTTGTGTGGTATCGACGGAAACAGAAGGAGAAGGGCCATGACATGCCAAGTGTATCTTACACTCCAGCCATGAGGATGACTAATACAGATTACTCACTTTCTGGTAAGGGTCTTTTTATGTTAATCAAATCCAGACTCATATTCCTGTCTGTTGGGGAAATACAAGTGTCTGTGATGTGTAACGTGTGTTATTGAGCCTCAAAAATAACGACACTTCCGTTCTTCCCCGGAATACTGGGATCTTTAAACACATAAATGGGACAGGAAAGCAAATGTAAAACTGATTTAAGCTGCTTTCTGTGTGGAAGTTGATATGGGATATACCTAGGCAGGAAATATGCCTGTGTGGAATTTTGATTCATGTGCATTCCTGTTGCAGTGCAGAGATTTTTCCCTTTGTGAAGCCTTGGGAAGCCTCTGTTTCTTTGAGGAATGGAATGAATGGGTCAGTCATAAGGTTTTGGGTTTGTCTGTGTTGCAGTTTGTGATTTGAGGTGTCTGTTTGGTGTCACTCTCTGCTGAGTGCACACCAGTCCTTGTCACATAGACAGCAGGTGGGAATCACCTTCTCAGGAGCTGGGAAAGCAGGAGAGAGGAACAGGAAAGGCCTTTAGCACCAAAGTATTCTTCCTTCTGTCTGTCCTCTGTTACTGCTGGGGAGGACAGCTTGTCTCGACATACTGGCTAAATTTTGGAGGATGGGATCTCCTTTCCAGCATTGGCATTCCCATTCATTCCTCTCTGGGCAATATCAGGGACAAGGCCAGGCAGGAGTTGGCTTTATTTACTTCTGCTTTCTCCACTGTCCCAGTGGGGATCTTCTTGGGGTTTTCTGCCCTCTAACTTCTTCTCTTCCCTTTAAATGGCTGAAATTTTAAGTCCAAGTAAATACAAGCCCTTGGAACAGGCAGAGGTTGGCCCAGCAGCTTTGCTTCCCTGGGCCTGCTGGGCCTTTTGCTTTCTGCTCTAAATGCATGAGGCCTCTTGGCTTCTCTGCTATCTCAGGGTGGCATGGCTGGAAGCTTTTTATGGACTTCCCTGCCAAGGATGTGCCTGGAAGGAGCCTCTCCCATTAAGCCAATGATGATAATGCCTGGCTACACCTGGAATTTAATCACAGAGCTTCTCATGGCACAGTGACTTCAGTCCTCGTGCCAGGGACGTTTTCCTGCCATGCTGTGTCCCACATCAGGGGCTCTCTGCTGAACACCACTCACTAAATTAATATTTAGACCACACAGTAGAGCATTCCTTCTTCTGATAGATACAAATGGGGGGAGAAATTACCATGGATCTCTTTTCATTCCTCCTTATTTTTGAATTTTAGCTTTGCTGGCTCTTGCTTAAGCTGCCTGTTTGAGTTCTTCACATTCCTCTCAGGTGCAGCCACCTTTCCAGGAGCTCCTGATGCCATATGAATCCCAAAGTACCTGAGGAACAAAAGTATTTTGGAGATGGCTGAATTCCTGGATACATCCTAACCAGCTGAGGGATCACATCCCTCATCTGCACTGAACCTGGGATCTCTTTTGGTCCTTGGGCTGGGAGTTTAATTCTGGCCCTTGTGGCAGTGCTCCTCTGTGTCAGCTCAGTTTGTAAAAGCCCTGTCCTCACAGTCCTAAACAGCACCAGGTCAAGAGGCTTTCATGGGCTTCTCTAGAAAGAAATTGGGTAATGCTTCCTTCCTGTTCATCTCAGCCAGTGATGGGGATGCAGAGACCGGGCCTTTTCTTTCTTCTGACTTTCTTTGTGCAGTCCTAGTGGCAATAGAAATTGTATCACTCAGGAAGCTGCAGGAGAGTGGGGTCAGGCATCTCTTTCTGGAGGTCACAAGGACAATTTTCTTCCTCCTCCCCCTTGGAAAACTCTGCCATCTGAGCTTGCAGAGGAAGATTAAGAAGATAGAAACACACTGCTCCATCTTCAGCTCATTATAAATTGCCTGCAGGTACCAGTATTGTTTCAAGTTTGGGCTTTGCCCTTTTTAGAAGGACATTTATAAATTCTAGACAAGAAAACTCCCTGCCAAATTCTGACTGTCCTCCAGCACATTCCCCTGCTGAGACTTTCTGTAACTGCCCCAACTTTGGCCTTACCAGTGCTGCTTCACTTCCAGAGAGCAGAGAGGCAGGAAGAGGTGCTGATGTGCACCTTCCTCAGCAGACAGGGGAGAGGTGGATACTGAGACAAGCTCCCAGATAAGGAATATGTGGCTGGCAGGACAACACCTGTGTGCCTGAGGGCAGCTGTGCACACGTGTGTTGTAGGGGGTGCTGAAGCACAGCAGCAATATTGCACAGAGGGAACAGGGATTCCAGCCCTCACCTGCAGGTTTTCTTCTGGATTAAGGGCACAATACTATGCAGCTGTCCTTGTCCAATGGATATAATCCCATGTAAACCCTTGCATTTGGCAGGAATTCCACCTGGATGGCTGCAGCATCCAGCCCTCTGTGGGTTGTAACATTATGGCTCCCCTGAATCACCAGTTGTTCTTTTGCCTGTTCTCTCTTATTTGGGTAATGGTGGTGCTGTTTCTGAATAGAGTCACATACACAGATCCCAAGCTCCTGGAGGCAGCAATTTCTTCCAGCACATTTATTTCTGGAGGATGTTTTTGGTCTTTACGTCCTCAGCTCTTGTGAGGCTGATAATCCGTGCATATGTGTGAGGGAGATTATGAGGTAGGGGAACCCCCTGGGCAGCCCTTGGACTCCTTTGCATTTGTGGATGAAGGATGTGGCAGCAAAACACACACTTTGCCCAGCAGCCAGAGGAGAAGAAAACCACCCTTGCTGGGAGGGCTTATCCACAGCTCATGGATCTGAGAGCAAACTTTCCCAAATAAGCCTGAAATCAAAATGGTGCTCCCCAGCATGAGAGCAGTGCACTGCATCCAAAAAGATTTTAAAGTGCAGGTTGTTTAGTTCAAGGAGATGGGGCCAGAAGGGAAAACTGTGTGCTAGTGCTGGAGAGCAGTAGAGATTTCTTAGTGGGACTTTCACAAAGACTTGTGAAAGACTTGGCTGTGGGCTGAAGTGATGTTTGAGGTCTTAGCAAGGTCTTAGCAAACTTTGTGGCATGGGTGAATCCTCTGGTGAGAGCCAAGAGCTAAGCAAAGCTGATACAAATAAAGCATCGTGAAGCCTGAAGCCCAGACAAGGCACTTCCAGAAATGATCTGCAGCTGAAGGGTGGTGGGAGGTGGCAGAGTGAACCCTGTTTGGAGCCTTCAGCCGTCTCACTGACACCGTGTGGGCAGAGGAGACCCACACAGAGAGAAGGCAGCAGTTCCATTTAGCAGTTGAGAAGTCTGGGTTTGTATTTACTGCAGAGTGCTCACTTAGTCCCTTTTTTGTGCCTGGCTTGTGCCCAGTTTCCACAATACAGTCCTGCAGGGTGGGGACTGATCCTCTCTGTGTCACCCCACAGCCCAGGCTCAGTCTAATTCCCTTTCCTTTAGGCATTTAAGTCTTTCCTTACTGTTCAAACCAGAATAAAATTCTCACCTTTGGGAAGAGAGAGATTTTTTGTGGGTTGGGTTTTTTTTGGTTGGGTTTTTTTAAACAGGGATAGCATTAGATTTGAATTTGATGTATTTCCAGCCAGCAGTTACAAGAGCTTCATGAATAAATGTGTAGAAAATGGACTGTGCTATCAAGGTAAATCAGCCTGGGTGGTTACTTAAGTATCGACCAAAGGGAACTATGTAGAAGGAGTAATTCTGAGTTCAGGGTGCTGCGTGCAGGGGGGGAAGAAAAGGATTTGGGGGATGTGTACAAGCTCAGGGCCATTAATTCAACACCGTGCTAAGTAGCAGAGCAGTCTGGTAGAATTTTATTTCAGCTCATTTTGGGTGCAGAAAACAAGTTCCAGGCAGCTGAGCTGGGGGAGAACTCGCATTGTCCCCACTGGCTCCCAGTGCCTCGAATGCCACGGCAGAGCCAGGGGGTCCTGGCTGCTCCTTGCAGCCTGTCCTTGCCCACAGCAGCAGAGGGAAGGGGAAGGCAGAGCTGGCCTCACCAACACTCCCTGCCAGAGCACAGGGATGTGGGTCCCAGTGTCCAGCAGGGCCCAGTGTCCCTGTTTAACTCGAGGGAGGATAAGCCCTCGAGCCGAGCCCCGAGCGGGCTCAAGGCTGTGTGAGAGCAGCTCTGTGGTGGGCACACAGTGACACGAGGGGCTCCAGCACCAGTGTCACTGGCAGCCCCCAAGAGGGATGTGTTTCCTGTTGATTTGATTGTAAATGTCACCGAGCTGTGGCTGGGGGAGATGGCAGAGCCCCAGCAGCTGGGCTGAGAGGTGTTCAGTGCAAAGACTTCAGCTCTGGAATCACATCCTGATCTGAGATCATTTGTTAGCAGCAGCTCTGGAAAACAGCTGGGACTCAAAGGCTCTGCACTCACCACAAAACAGAGCTGACCTCGAAAATCCCTTTGCATGTTTCAGCAGAAAATAAGTGCTTGGTCAGAGCTGCACATGCAGGAGCAGCTTCCCCTGAGCCACAGCCCTTATGTAAGAGACACCCTGCAGATAAACCCACTTCTTGGAAACAGGATATTCTGCAGTAAATTAAGCTCAATCTAGATCTCCACAAGATGTCAGCAAAGCAAAGTGCATGTTCAGAGTGAGACAAGCGAGAGGCCAAGGACAGGAGGGTGATGGTGGCTGGGGACCCCCGTGCCAGCCAGGTGCTGTCCTTCCTCACCCACCACTGCCAGCCTTCAGTAAAGGTGGTGATGGGCTCAGGCAGCCACCCCAGCATTTCATTACCCTTTGACATGAAAATGTTCCCCCAGCTAACCTCTCTGCCTGCAGTTTGAGCCTGTGCTTTGTTAAAGCCCCTTCGTTTGCTCCTTGCAGGGCTTCGTTGTTTAAATGATGCTGCTCCAGTTGAAATTTTCCGTCCCTTCTCCTGATGGTGCTTTGAAATATCTATCAATTTGTTATGCAGCTGGAACCAGATTGGGATTGATGTTTTCATTAGAACTGCCAGTACAAATATGATGCCTTTCTTGGTAAATTATTCTGTTTGGTAAATGTGTTTATTACTTAAATTGAGGAAATAGATAAAATGTCTCTGAGCATTCAATGTAACTGCCCAGGTTTGCCTTTCAGGACTCCAGCTTTGGTTTTTGCAAAGCCTTTGCACACAATGTAAAACGTTTTGGATTCCTTGGTACAGTTATAGCATGATTTCTAACATTACTCCTGGTTTTGAAAAGGTTTCATTTGTTTCAAGTGCAACACTGCTCAGAAGCTCTTCCACAGGTTAAACTAAGGAGGCAGCTGCGCAGCCCAGGCATTTCCCGAGTTTTGCTTCCCTCCCTTCACCTGCAGAGCAGCTGGACTGTCACGAGTGGCTTTATTAACATCTTCAAGAAGATAACACTGTATTATTTAAAGAATTTGCTTTTTCCTCTTACATTTAACACTAACAGTCAAGAGCTCCACTGTAATGCAGGATACATTGCATCTGCAGATGTTTTAGAACACCCAGTACTCCAACAAAGATTTCTAAACTAGATTGTCTTTACCATGTTTTCAGTTTCTTAAGAACTGTTGTGGCTTCCAAAGTATTGTGTGATGACTTGTTTTCTTCCCAGATATATCCCAAGGTAGCAGCAGTGTTCATTGTTTTTCCAATCCAAGCTACCACACTCTCTCATGTGGGGTGACTTCACGCTTCTTTCCCAATAATCTGGATGGCAACAGCTCCTGTAAGGTAGATATTACCCCACCCCACTGCAGCAATGTTCTTATCAGTTCAAGGAAATCAACCAAAGCAATGTCTCTCGGGCCCTGTTGTCTGCCAGCAATATTTAAATCTCCAGGGTAGCATTCCTGATGTCCCAGACACACAAAGCTTGGCTTTCCCCTCCCTGCATCTTCCCAGTCCCTGGGAGTGGGAGCTGGACTCTCGTGCCTGTCTGGGTCAGCAAGGCTTGGTGTCTTAGCAACCCTAAGGTATGTTTGCTTCTCAGAGGAGATAAATAACTCGATGAATATAATTATCCATTAACACAGCACAAGTAAATCAATGAAACATTTTAATTAGTAATCTCACCTTGCTGTTTCATTGTTTGCCACATCAGGGGAGACAAATTCCCTGCTGACACAGACAAGCAGAAAGATGCAAGAAGGCACCTGGGGTGCTTTTGAGGACTGTCCTGACTCATCCAGGGACATTCTGGGAGCTCTGCTGTCACTCCAGGCTCTCCAGCAGAGCTGTTCCAACCCTATCACTGGAACATCCAGGAGCACCTTCCTTATTGTTTGTTGCAATTGATTCCCTCAGACCACTCATGAATGACACTGTGACTCGATTCAGCACTTTAGCAGTAAATTTAGATATGGCAAATGGTAAAACAGCTCCTCCTGTGGAGCCTTAATAAGCCCAGGTGGGGCAAAGCAGAGGGAAAAAGGAAAGGCAGGTGATTTCATCAAGGCTGTCAGCTTTAAAAATGATGGTACTTCAGGCTGTGTCACCTTAATCCAACTGTAACTATTCACTGGAAAGCCATACGGACAAGATGAATGCAAAAAAGACATTATTGTACAGGACAGGCAAAAATATCTCTACATGTGCTCCAGTAAGTCATTTCTTGGTTATTAAAAGAAAATCTCATTAAAATGTAATAAAAAGGCTGGCTCCAGAGATTTCTCAGAGAAATGTTTAGACAGATGTGTAAATATGTTTTTTGATGTAGATGGTCCCCTTGCATCATGAATTTTTGCTCCCCAAATTGAAAGTGCAAACGCTCATAATGTCAAATTTAGGTTGAGTGTCCATCTGGACCACTAATCCTTTTGCAGAAATTTAAATGAATTCAGAAAAGGTCAAAGCCAGCACCTATCCTGGATTCCCAGCCTGCAGTGCCATCTTCTCAAGGAATGACTTTGAAAAATAAGCTGCTGGAAAGGTTTAATCCCCAAGTGGTGCTTTGGGACTCTCCTGGAAGCTGCTCCCCCTGCTGCAGCTCTGGCCATTGTACTCACTCAGGTTGTCCTGACAGTCACTGAAAGACCAACAGAACTGGTATTTTCAGGGCATTTATCAAAATATATGGCCTGATATTTCCTTTAGATCTCCCAGCATCTCACTTATTAATGAGAATGCTTTGCAGTGCTGAATAGCTGAGGATGGCCAAAAATACACTTTGTCTGTCTGCAGCTCTGCAGCCAAGTAAGACAAAGGAGCATATAAAGCCCTAATAGCTGCCTTAACGAGTTCATTTCCAAATCAGTTTGCCTGCTGCCATTCCCACTTTCTGCAGAGAAATGTGCACAAGTTGTACTTGGAGGATTCATTTCTTTATAGTGCCAGCTGGGGTCACAAAGGAACCAGCACAGATGCAAAATGAAAAAAAATGGCAGAGGAATCTCTGAAGTGCTGAGCCAGAGCTGGGATGTGTTACCCTCCCTGTGCTCAGGGATCAGGCCTGGAGGTGATGGGCTGGAGCCTTTCCTGGCTCAGAGCTGGGGCACAGCACAAAGGCAGGACAGGCAGCCCTGCTCCAGCCTGAGGAGGGTTGAGGATTTTCTTCCCTGCCCTTTTCTCTGTTCTTTCTGTGTCTTTTGCCTTTTCTCCCCTCTTTTCTTGGTGATCTCTCCACTCTATTACCTTTTTTTTCCTCATGTCCTTTTTCCTATTCTCTTTTCTCTCCCAACTCTACACATATAATTCCTATTTCCTTCCTGCTCTCCTCTCCCATCCCTCTCCCATCTCCAGGATCCCTGGCTGGGGGCTCCCAGCACTGTGAACTGACCCTGCTGCAGTTCCCAGGGTGGCACCTCAGGAGGGGAAGAGGTGGGTGAGGCTTTAGCAGGAGCTGAAAGGCCCAGCACTGCCTGGGGACAGTTTGTGACATGGGGCTGTGCACAGGAGGGGAGCAGGGCAAGCTCCAGCAGGGGGAAGGACCTCACCTCCTCATCCCTCCTCTGCCAGGCAGACATTTGGCCACTGCTCAGGTGCTGAGGGTGATTTATTGAAGCTGCTGAGAGACAAGTACCAGTGGAGGCTTTCAACCCTCCCCAGTGTGGCTGTGGCCAGGTGCTTGTGCCAGTGGAGCACAGACTGGAACAAGGGCAGCAGGAAAACAAGTGGGAGGATAAGGAGGAACCTGTGAGAAGAGACTGAAAAAAAGGCTTGGCTTCTTTTATCTGGCAAAATGAATGCTGAGGGGGAGCTTGATTGCCATCTCTAAATACAGAAGGTAAACACGAGGAGGGAGGAGAGCTGTTTAAGTGGGATGACAGAGCTGGCTCGAGAACAAATGAGGATGAACTGGCCATGAATGCATCGAAGCTGGAAATTAGATTTCTACCATCAGATCAGTGAGATTTTGGAATAGCTTCTCAGGAAGACTAATGGGACAAAGAAATCTGATTACAGTTAAAATGGAGCTTGATCAGCTCTCTGAGGGATTATGTGCCTGGGTGTTTGCAGAAAAGGCAGCTGGCCACAGGGACTGGGTGATCCAAGCCCTCCCAGGCCTGTGCCAGGTGCCAGCAGGATTTGTGGGGCTGAGCTTCACCTCTGTGCAAGGTCCCTGGGAGTGGAGCTGCAGCCCTGAGGTTCAGGAGGAGGCTCCAGCATCTCAGTGCAGGTTTTTAACTCCCAGCACTTTGCCTCAAGTAACTGCTCTTCCCACAGGAGAGCTTGGCAGGTCAGCTCAGGGGAAATGCTGGAACCACTGGAGTCAGGAGATATTTTACTGGGAGTCTCAGTGAAGCCAAACCTTGACCTTTCTTCTACAAGTAGGTTTGGCCTTTTTTCTCCTGACATGTGCAGCACCAACTAGTAACAATGCTGCAAGTTACCCAGGAGTATCAGACATCAACTCAGGGGAACTTTTGCCACAGAATTACTGCACCAAAAACTTCCAAAGCAGATAGACACTTCCCTCCATCCCTGTGTCTTTACTTCAGAGCTCTCGTGGCTGGAGCTACAGATTTCAGATGCTGAGGACCTGTTTTCTCAGGGTGTTTGGCAGGACCACTCACACAGCCACACTCAGGGCTTCAGTGCCAGCCGTGTGTCTGAGTGTTTGAATTGTGCATGAAATAAAAACAGATCTCACTTTGACCAAGTGCTGCAAAGTTTGTGAAGAATCCTCTGTGTGAAGGATGAGGCTGCTGCACTGGTCACAAGCAAATGGAGGATTCTCACCTTGAGCTTTTGCAAAGCTCATAATTCCACCCTCCCTCCCTCCCTCCCTTCCAGCATCGCAGCAAAAGTCCAGGTGTTGGTTTCTACAGACATCATAAAAATCAATTGCTATTAGATGTTCTGAATTTTTAAAGCCAGCAGTTTCACATCTATTAAAGGAAGTTCTAAATTCTACCAAAGGCTTCACATAAAATTAGAAACTGCAAAACAGAGGTCACTGGAAATGGTCTGACTGGATGTCACCCAGCTAATAAAAAGAAATTCAGTACAGAAAGCATCATGAAAGTACCTTTGACTAAAACTTGCCCAAGAAAAAGGAGGACTGCAAATACAGAATGGCTGCAGAACCTTCAGGATCTAAAACTGAACAGCACCAGTTTGGACCAGTTTGGAGTTGGGAGATCTGAAGTCAGTAGTCAGGGAAAAAAAGGGCAAATTATTGATTGCTCTCCTGGAGGATAAAGGTATGATGGAATTCCTGCCAGCACTTCTTTGCCTAATCACCATGGACCTAAAAACCTGGGCATTGACAAATGGCTGGTGGTGATCAAGTGGCCACTGTCATCTATCCAGCTATTTCAAACAGGCAGATAATGACTCTGCTTTACTCAGGTTGGTATCTTGTGGATCTTAAAGGAAATGTTGCCAGATATGAGGTAGTTTTAACCAAATTGCTAAAATTACCAGCCTGGAATTTTAATGGATAAATTTACTATGAAGGATTTCTTCCTCCAGAAAAGCAATTTTGCTTCACAGTAAAAACTGAAGTATTTTCCATCTTAAAAAAAAAAAAGTTAACAAATTATAGTGTGTTAAGAAATGATAGTAGCACAAAGAGACAGCTATAATCACATTTCTTCCTAATTGCTGCATTCAGAAAAACTTAGAAATGTCCCCAAATCATTTCATTAAAAAAAATCAATTCTAGCCCGTAGCTCTTCATGCCAAATTTTAGGTTTGTGAGCTGATTTATAAATCCTGCAAACCCACAGCTTTTAATAGAAACCCCAAGACTTTAATAAATGTGCTCTAAGTGGTGCAGCTGGGTTGAAAAATCAGCATTTGTGTTCTGGCTGTAAGTTTTGAAGAGAAGAACAAAGCTGTGGGCTCTGCTGAGGAGAACTGATGGTGCCAAGGGTCAAATTCCTCCCAGTGACCACATTCCAAATGGATCTGCTCTCCATCCCCTGCCACTGCTGGACTGTCTGACTGCCCTGTCCATCCATCCATCCATCCATCCATCCATCCATCCATCCATCCATCCATCCATCCATCCATCCATCCATCCATCCATCCATCCATCCATCCATCTATCCATCCACCCACCCACCCATCCATCCACCCATCCATCCACCCATCCATCCCTCCCTCCCTGCCTCTCCTGTCACCATTTCCAATGCCCAGTTTGGGGAAGCACAGGGAGCTGCTGGATGATCAGGAAATGACTCCTGGGCTCTCCAGGCTTCCTGCAGAGCTTCCTCAGTGCCTGGGGCCAGCGGGAGCACCGTGGGCACAGGGACAACACGGGGATGCTGCACCCTGAGGTGGGTGGCAGTGGCACTGAGGGCTGTTGGAAAGGACTCTGGAGGGGTGAAAATGCCTTTGGAATGTGGCTGTAGGTGCAGGGTCCCAGCTGGGATTTAATATCCCAATAAGCTTCAATACATCAGTGGTTTTTTTGTTGTTGTTTCAGGTCTAAAAACCTATTAAGACAGCTAAGCAAAAAGTAATGATAGATCAGGAAAAATGAAATGTTGTGGTAATTTTGAATACTCTCTTTCAATTTTAACCTCCCTTTTTGTTAAGCATTTTGTTATAAATACAGTGAAATAGTAGAGCTGAATGTTCCCAAACCCAGCAGGAGGCTTCCCAGTCTGGGAGCAGACACAGGAGGGCAATGATGGCTCCATAACTTTGCAGAAACAAGGTTGGGATTTGCTCTTGAATTGACACTTGCTCAGGACCAGCTGCATTCCAGCACGTGTGGCTTTCAAGGGGACAACGTGGGTGGAAAACTCAGCAGTTTCAGCACCTACAGTGATTCCCAGACCCTCCCTGCAGGGCTCAGCTGGTGACCACTCACCTGTGGAGCCCTCTCTGCTGTGTCCCAGCCCAAAGCAGAGGCTCCTCTCCTTCCAGGGCCTGCTCTGGGAGGTGCTTTCCCAGCAGCAGCACCCGAGGGCAGCCCTGGACCCTCCCCTTTGCTGGCAGATCCACCCAGCCCTTTGTGCTCCATCATTGCCAAAGTTACTTTCCTTGAATTGAGAGAACTCGTGGCCCCCCTGCATCTCCTGTCAGTGATGCCCCAGCTGGCTCAGCAGACCCTGTAGCTCCAGGCAGCCCCTGTCTGCATGCTGGTGTAGGGGGGTTTGATCCATCCATCCATCTCCAGGCTCATTTTGGAGGTGTCACTCCACATGCACAGGCAGGCGAGTCGTGGTTCTGAGGAAATCGTGTGTTTTCCAGCATGTTTGTGTTCATGGCTTGGTGAAGTGACTTTCCTTTGTGATTTTCCCTCATGCTAGTGAACAGCTGTCCAGCTCACACAGCAAAAGGGCTGAGATGGTGAGGCCAAGGCAGGAGTCACCTCCCTCCCATTTTTATTCCTGCATCCTTGGGCTGCAGTCTGGGGTGGGAACTGTCTGTCTCTTCCAGCATTAACCCATTATCATACTTTTTGAACAGCTCAGTAACAAAATCCTTGACAGAGAAACTGCAGACTGGAGACCCTACAGCTATCTGAATGAACTAGGTCAGTAATTTTTAAACACTTTAATCACTTTAGTAGACTTTAGAGTGATTCCAAATCCAAATCAGCCTTTCATAAAGGCATTAACAATAATGAGGAATATTGGTGTTGTCTTTACTTCACAATCAGAATTGCCAGTAGTGAAGGATGAAGAATTGAAAATTGTTTCCTTTACCACAAACCACAGACTGGGAAAGCAGAGTCAATATTCATTTTAGTCTCCCTTCCAAGGTTGCTCTGTTGAATCACTATCATCTACTCTATAAATGTTTTTTTAAGGACTAACTCAGGACATTAAAAATTTAAATTTGGCTTTTTTTTTTTTTTTTTTTTTTTTTTTTTTTTTTTCTTTCATGCTTAATAAAGCTGAGCACTAAATACTGGCATCTTGATGAAGGTGTGGAGCCTCTGTGGGAGCTGAGGTGTGCAATGCTCCATTATCTCCCAGTAAATCATTCTGTGGCAATTCTGAACCACCAGCCAATGCAACCAAGCCAAGAGTGAAGTTTAATTGCCTGTTCTGAGTTTATTTTCCCTGGCTTGAGTTTTAACAGGGTTTTTAGCAGCTCTTAGCTCAAATCCTGCCCAGATTTAGTGTTTTGGATGCCATTTGTTTTCCTATCTGAGCACTCAGAGTTTGGCTCATCAATGGCCAAAAGCATTTGCCCTTTCCTTTACTGGGATTAGAAACATCTCACTGGAAATATGCAGGAGGAGCAAAGTGCAGCTTTAAGGGGTATTATTGGGATTTTTAAGGTCAGCTACCTCACAGCTCACATGGCCAAGAATGAACATCCCTTCCTGCCACTGCCCTGGTCCCACACCATGCCTCGCTCCAAAGGTAACTCTTCCCTGCATCAGGAAAATCACAAACCTGTCAAGCTTCAGTGCAAAATCTTTTCATCCTTAAAACCATCAACGTTTTCTGTGTAATAAGCTGCAGAACTGTCCTGCTTATCTGTATGTGGCATGGAGGGGGCTGTGTGTGAGGGTTTCCAAATGCTTCTCAAACCAAGGTAGTTTTCCTTTCACCATTTTGCTGCTTTTTTTTGCACACTATTTGCTTTATTTGTGTTTAACTTGAGCTGCCCATGTGCCACCTCTGTCCTGCATTCATGCATTTTATTTTACCAGCAGAAATGTTGCTAAATGCCTCTGCAGCAAGAATGGTCTAGAAGTGATAAATACTTTAGCTAAGGGGCCTTCAGCAAAACACTCAATTTTTTCCCACAGCATTTTGCATCCAAGATAACATTTTCTTTCTTTTTATTCTAACTAATTGATGAAAATCAGATTTTTTTTTCTTTCTTTTCAGTACCAGAATTAATTCCTGCTCGTGCTAACTTTCATAAGGTTGAATCCATGCTCAGATCAAGGCTGTTTTTACATGAAAATAAAAAAGTTTTTATTTCTTGGTATTACTATTGAGCAATAAAAGCTGCAGGTTCCTCTCATGAAAATTTCAAAAGAAAGTTAAAATCTTCAACTTGGAATTATAAACATAAAATAAAAGTCTAATAAGGTCACACAGAGAATCTTGACCTTCAAACTTCATCAAGCACGAGAAATCACAGTGAAAAATGTGTTCCACCTTCTCATCCCATGATCAGCCTTAGTTTTATAACATGGATGCTCCAACTCGTGTTGGAAGAGCAGCCAAGCCTTGGGCAGGGCTGGATTCAGTTTAAAAGAGTTAAAATGCCCAACTCCTCTGCTGTGACCCCATGAGCTGTCACAGAGAGCAGAAGGGTGAGTGAGCCAAGAACAGGGAAATGGAGGAGGAATGGGAGAGAGATCTGGACTGGAAATTCTGCCCGGGTCCCTCAGCCAGCGACTGCTCCGGCTGCGGTTCCGAAGGATGGCACCCAGCAGGGCAGGAGCAGCAGGCTCCAGAGATGTCTGTAACCCTGCAGAAACTGCAGGTGTCCCAAATGTGAATTACAGTGGGCAAAGGACATTGTAAGATTAACTCAAACACTCATCTCCTAAAACCTGCAGTGATAAGGATTTTCGTAATTGCAGTGGAGCTCACCACACTGCAGGGGTTTTACCTGTTTTGCAGGACTTTGTTTGCCAGGTTCATGTTCTTTCCAAGTGGGAAATGCAAGGAAAAGTCAGTATTTTTACTGCTGCACATTTGTGAGCTTCAAATTCCAGGCTTTTTCAGAGAGCTGACTGTGTCTGTTCAGTGGAATCTGAGGAGGAGCACGAATAATTCCCATAGATGTGGCCACAGAGTTTGGGGTGTGGTGCCAAGAAGAGGTGGCCAAAAGCAGCCTGGTCCTTGTTTCAGGGAATGGCTTGTCCTTGCATTTTCTCTCTGGTGTTGCAGAAGTGGAATTGTTTGCCCTGTGAATAACCCCTCTTGCTCCAGTCCAGTCTGCACTGAGCAGTGGCAGAGCCCAGCTTTCTGCTCCCATCCCAGGCAGGTCAAAATCCTAAAGCCCTGCCCTGAGCTCAGGAAAGGCTCTTGTCTCTTTGCTGGAGCACTGGGCACAGCAGCTGCAGGCAGGGCTGGGTTTATCTCTGATGTTTTTTAACAGCAGTCCTGGATACAGACACTGAAGTGGGATTTGCTGCACATTGGGAGTGACTCAAAGCTGTATTTATTCCAGAGGACCAAAGACTATAAGTTTGATTCACAGCTGACTTCACTTTTTTCTCAAAGCCAAAAGGTGTGGAAAACTATTTACAGCTGAGACTCTGATTTCACCCCAGCAGATAATTTCACTGAGGACTTAAACCTGGACTTTCCTGAAGTGCCAGATCCTGTTTAGGACTTTTTCACATTAACTACTTCTGCAGTTTAAAAAAATAATATATCCATTATTCATTTCACCTCCAGAGGAACTCAGTGAATACAAAAAAATGGGTCATAAACCCACAGTATTGTAACAGATAAAAGAGAAAACTAAAGGCAGAATTAGAGGGAGTAGGTTGGGAAGGGCTTTGTGGGGTTGTGTGGCCCCCCAAGGCCAATGCACGTCCCCAGGGGTCAGCCTGGCCCCTTTGTTCCCTGCCACTGCCTCTCTGTGGGTACAGCCCTCGCCCTGGGACTCCAGCTGGGAGCTCTCCAGCTGCTCCTCCCAGCCTTGCTCCGTGGAGTGAGCCCCAAATACTGCTTGGGCACTGCTGCCCTTGGAGATTGCTCAGCCCTGGCAGGAGGAGGAGCCAGGGATGGCCTTGGGGAGCTCCACTGCTGGGACAGGAGCCCCAGCCCCGGGGCCTGGGCCAAGGCAGGAATTGGCTCCATCCTCACTCCCACTCTGCCCGAGCAGAACGCAGCAGGGAAAGAGCACAGAGCTGCCCAGACCTCCCAGGCTGCCCTGCCCTCTGCACCACGGGCAGCCTGGGAACTGGCTCAGCAGCAGAGGTGCAAAGCAAAGCAGAAGGTGCAATGGACTGGGGGGTCACTGGTGGCCAGAGGAGCCCCATCACAGAGAGCCAGAGGGGGGCCAGCAGCTCCTTTCCTGTGCTCAGGGGTGGGCACTGAGAACCAGAGCTAAGGGTTGGTTTGTCTTTGATGTGCCAGTAACACTTTTATTGTCTAATTTAGTCATTTCCCTTATTTAGCAAAAAAATACGTTGTCATGAAGAAGGGGCTGTACAGCATTGCCCATGGCCATGACAACTTTTCTGCAGAGACCAGAGGACACACAAGGACAAATAGCTGGGAGATTTCTGGGACACACTGTTTGTGGGGCTTTTTTCCCAGTGTAACTGAGTTACTTGTCTGGGAATCCCATAAGCCACAAAGACATTTCTCAGTAACCAAATTTGTATTGATTGTCCCAGTCAATAGGAAATACCAGACTCTATAGCTAAAAAGATTTAAAGGCTTACATTAGATTTTCCTTTTGATTGATATCTAGGATAATTTGCAGGAGTGAAAATGGAAAAGGTCCCCATCCCCTTCTGTCTCAGCTTCTGTGAGGAACAGCAAGTTCCTCTGGAGCTGCACAAGGCAGAATTGTTTGCTGTCAGCTCTGCTCCTGGTGCTGCACTGTCCGAGCACAGTGGTCACTTAGGGACTTTGTCACATCAGTTACTGAACTGTGCAAATTCATGAGCAAAGTTATAGTAGGTACTTTAAGAAGATTGTACACACCTTAGAGCCTAAGGCTGTGAGTTAAATAACACACTCTCCACAAACAAAACAAAGCCTAAAATTAGTCACAGAGCGCTGCAGCGCAATCTGCAGCCTCAGATTTGAAAAGGCATGTTTTAGGCTTCTCTCACACCATTCCAGTAATGAATGTCTCAGCAGATGGTTTTTATCCTGATCTCCTGATGGATGGCTGTTCTTGGTAACCCTGCTGCAGAGAGCTCTCCCTTCCAGGGAAGCTCTTAAGCACATGCATAATTCCAGGCGTGCACAGGCTCCCCACTGGAGCTGAGTGTGTGCTTACAGCTGAGGATGTGCTTAAGAGCCTCCCTAAACGAGGGCCTTGATGTACAATTTAGAGAGAAGAATATATGCTGCTCAGTAGTCAAAGCAATCCAATTTACATAAATATTTATTTGTTTTCCATTATATATCATTTTTATGCAGGTGCTTGTGGGATGGATAGACGTCAGAACACATACATAATGGAAAAAGGCTTCAAAGGTATGGTATCCAGAGCTGCAGAACCCTGCCCAGGTGTGAGGAGGGTGTCCTAGAAGAGGTGAGATAGGAGCCCGGCGCAGGCAGGGAGGGACAGAGCCACCACCCCACGAGCTGCCTGCCTGGCTCCCAGCACTCCTGGGCCATGAATTATGGATGCAAGGCTGCCCAGGGCCACGGGCTCTGCAGCACAAGGCAAAAGGGAGGGCTCAGCTCAGGGCAGGAGGGGCAGGTGGAGCTGGCCAGGGCACACCCAGGTAGGACCCACTGGCCACCGAGAAGGGCTCTGGGGAGCTGCTGGAGGCAGACTGCTGCGTTCCTGCTCTTGGCTCCTGGCCAGTCCCAGCTGAAAGAGAGCCCCTGGGACAGAGGCTGCCCCTGCTCGTGCCCTTTGCTGAGAGGGACCTGGAGCAGAGCTGGAGCAGAGCCCTCCCAGGGGTCAAGGTCCCCTGAGGCTGGCAGCAGCTGTGGGCACTGACTCCAGGGCAGGTCTAAAGCAGGATCTCAGATCAGTCATGAGCACAGGGCTCAGGGGTCGTACATTTCACTTCTCCTCCACGTTTACATTCCAAATATTCCAGTTACGCCTGGACCACGGGAGCACTTGGCACAGTGGTTCCCACAGCTCCTGGCAGATTGGGCTGGGGTTTAGCACTCTGAGCCTGTGCTCCAGAAGATGGAGCAAGGACTCTCTCCTGGGGAGTAGGCAGCTTTCAGGCTGAGGTCCTTGATCTGAATCCAAGGCTGTTATGCCTGGGAATGTGAGGAGGGAAATTCCACACAGCCTCTTCCTGTAATGCCCTCGGGCTGGTGGGGGCTGAGCCACGGGGACCAGACACCCCCTGCTCTGCCATGGCTGAGGTGTTCCAGAGCCACACCTTGGTCTGAACTAACAGGGAGTATCGAAAGCTATTCCACATAAAAAGCATTAACCAGTTTATGGCCAGGCCTAGAGATCAATAATCACTTTGTAGCTGCTGTTTTCAAAATACAGGGATGCAATATGTGCTAGAACATCACCTTACCACACAGAATCACCAAAGCAAACCGAGACTCCATGCCCAACTCTTTGTTGATAAAGCTAAAGTAAAAATATTGAAAGGATTATGTCTGTATATGATGGTTCATGATATACAAAATACTCAATCCACTGGTTTCAGCTACCTCAATGATTCCATTTTTCTAAAGAAAAATCTTATTATAATAGAGCTAGTTGTTCTCTTTACATGGAGCTATTAACTTCATTAGTTTAAACTAAATTACTGTGTTTACAAAGTTAAAGGTGCCTTAAGCACATGCAGCAGGAGCTCCCATCCATAGGCACAGTCACACAGAGGGGAACCAGTGGGGGCAGAGAAAAAGAATCACAGTGACACTGAACTGTGAAATGCATTTTCAGCTGTTACATATTTTCTTTAAGTTTTAGGATCTAAACCATTTCCTTTTATCTCTTTATAAATTGGAAAATCAGGCTCAGAAGTCACAGCTGGAATTCTTTGTGGCTGCTCAGCTGCTTCAGACAGGCAGGGTTGGCACTGGCAGGTGCCAGGCCACGGGGGCACACCTGGCTTCCCAGAGACGTTTGGGAGCTCACCTGCAGGCACTTAGGAGCTGAGGTCCCTCAGGAGCAGCTGCCTTTGGCTGGCTGAAGGTTCCCAAGGCCCCTCTGCAGCCTGGCACCAGGGGTGTGGTGGCAGAGCTGCTGTGGAGCTCCAGGGGGGCTGGCACAGAGGTTTGGGATTGCCAGGTGTCAAGCCCAGTGTCTGAGAGCAGCAGAGAGGGGCTGGATGTCACAGTGCCAGCCCTGAGCCCTGGGGCACCCGGTGACAGGGGCTCAACAGGCACGAGGGTTTTCAGAGCAGGCTCCTGTGCATGGAGCTCAGTGATACCACTCCTGAGCTTTTCCTTTCAGCTGAGTCCTTTGGTTTTTAGAGGTTTGATTTTTAAATGAATGCTGCTGCACTGATGGAATAATGTGACCTCAGGCACTTCAATTTTAAGGAAAAAAACCCCTGTGCTTTGCAGAAGAGCCAGGAAAATCCCAGTAGAGAGAAGCACTGATCCCAGGGATGCAGGGCTCAGCTCTGGGTGGTTCCCTGCTTGTTGTCCAGGATGTGTCCCCACTCCTGTGTCACTCTGAGGAGCAGCACTGGGCCCTCACTGTGTCACTGTCCCTGCAGTGACAAGGCTGGCCAGGTTAGGGACAGCAGCCAGCACAGGCACTCCATCCCAACAAGGGTTCAGCAGCAGGAGAGCACCTTCTGCCTGTGCACAGCACCTGTCCTCAGCACCTCCACCTCGGCTGTGGCTCCAAGGCTTGTCAGCAGGATGCTAGGGGAGATTCAGGGCAGAAGAGAAGAACCCAGTCTGGGGAAGGGACATTTCCAGTCCCTGCTAACAAAAATAAACCCTCCAAAGGTCTGGTGATCGGTATCCAGGCAACACAGAAGGCAGGGACTTCAAAATTAGAGCGTATTCCCAATATTTCTCTGGAAGTCCAGCTGATTGAGTGCTTCCAGTGAGTCCCAGTACTGTGTGGCAGAGCTTCCATCTCTGCAAGAGCTGGACACTGTGGCAGGGAGGGACGAGGAGGCAGCACAGCCAGGGCTCACACATAGGCTGAGAATCTCTAAATACCTTTCTTGTGCTTAAATTAATTCACGTAACAAAATTTGACAATTGATGCCAGACTGCTTAATTATCCCCAAATTACCTGAAAAACAAACTAACTCAGCAGCTTCTACAGCCTTTAGAGTTAAATCCTCCGTGAGCTTGCACATGTTTCTTGAGGGCTAATGGCTCCCTGGTGTACCCAGAGTGCCAAACACCCTCTGGTGCTCCATAAAATACATTGTGTCCAAAGCAGAGGTCTGATCCCAGGCACACGGAGCTCCCGTTTACGTCAGTGCCAACGGGCTCTCGCTGCCTTGCTCCTCAGCATCTCCTGGGAAAAGGCAATTCCTGGGAGAGGCCAAACAAGTCTGGGCAGCCCAAGTGGTATTTACTGGTCTCTTCCAACTGGTCCTGGGAAGGGAAAGGCTGAGGGACATCTGCCTGGGAGGTAATGGCAGCCCTAACTGCAGTACAGGTGAATTTTAGCTAAGGGTGATAAAAGGAGCTGAGCTGGATGAAATAAAACAGCTGATGTACTGGGATTTTTGCCTTTGCCAGCTCCAATGTGCCCAATTCCATAAACAAACCACACAGCTATTTACCTGCAGCTCTGCAGGAGCAGGAATCCTCAGTCTGCCCTTTGCTCTAGCAGCCCTTTATAATCAACATTTCTTGAATCTACCCCCAGCTGTGGTTTGATTTGTTCCCTCCCAGCCGTGGTGCCAACAGGGAATGCTTTGCAGGGGGCTCTTGGGGCACAGAGGGAATCCTGCCTTTTGCCCTGTGAGCGTCTGCTCAGCAGCACTGCTTGAACTGGAGAAGCAAGTTTGTGATAATCTTCATGTCCCCTCACCCCAGAATGCAGAGCTGGCTCATTAAAGGCTGCCCAGGCTCTCCTAACGAGCTCTGTGTTCCTGTAGCAGCCACCAGGAGCTGTAACTTGCTGGCAGGTGGAGCTGAGCCTTTCATTTGTTTGTCTATGGTTTCCTCACCTCTAACACCAAGAGACCCCAGACTGTGGCACCTGGATTTAAGTCACATGCACAGCAAAAGCCAACACTGAGCTCACTCATCTGCAGAAGCCTTTGCTCTCACAGGGTTGCTCCATCTCTCTGTAGAAGGATGGGATGGAGCAGTTTTCCACTGGTTTGTACTGGGCTGGGGTTGGTGACACTGGAGGGACAAACCCTGCAGCCAACAGCCAGGGAATGTCGGTGTTGCTTTGGTTCCCATCTCCTGTCATGCACCAAACCAGATGTGTTTCACTTGGAAGCAAAGGCATTGTTCACCTGTCCCAGGCTGATGTCAAAGGAGGAGTTTCTAAGTTTTACGACTAAATAAACATTGCACTGGTGCCAGGCCTCTGCCAGGCTCCCCATCCCTGGTGCTCCCAGCTGGTTTGTCTGCAGCAGAGCTTCCCAGAGAGCTGCCTTCACTGACCCTGGGAGCTCAGGGCTCTCCAGACTTGGTGGTACCACTGAAATCAGAGCCCACCCCTGGCTGCAGGTGGCAGGGCATGGCCTGGTACCTCCCTCAGGGCTGAACCAAGACCAGGGGCACCAGGCCAGGGGTGATGGACACACAGACACACAGACAGAGACACAGACACAACCCCAGAGCTGAAGGAGGAACAATCACTCACAGTGAGGGAGCAGGACGGGGCTGGCAGGCTCGGAGCCGAGGTTTGGAGCAGAGAAGCAATGTTGTGTTGTCTGTCTATTTCTTAACCTGAATTTCTCTTTTTGTCTCCCATACTAGACAGCGGGGGCAGCTGGGATTGCAGCTATTTTGCAAGTCCCCCTATTTCACCGGGAGTATTTCATATATACCAGGATCTGCCTTTGTACTGTAACCCAGCACAAGAAAATGCCTCATCTTTCATTGCATCGCTCTAATTCTAAATTACTGGCACTGCCCAGCAGGATGCACACAACAGCAATGGCACGTTCTTGAATGTCAATGTTAAGACCTATTTATTCTCTATTGTTTTTTATTTTTAAAGCAAGACTGGCACTGTACCTTGCAGCAGGCTGGCCTATCCCAGCCAGGGTCACTGACTGGGCACACTGGTGGTCACAGCTCTCACGCCAACTTTGTTCTCCCCATGTAGAGCCTCCATCACCTCCTCTCCTGCCCAGGGGAGAGGAGCAGGAGATGTCTACAGCAAAGGGGGGATAAAAGCAGGGCAAAAGTGAGGCTCAGATGGAGGCTTGTCCCCCTCTGTGGAAATCCAAGCATTCCCCATTTGTAGGATGCTGGATAACCCCAAAACCGGCAGGGGCTGCACATGCAGAGGCTGCACTGATGCAGTTCTGAGCCTGTGGCAACGTTATGCACTCCAACTCAGGGCACTGGATGTGACCAAGGCCCAGGGACTCACCCTGCAGCTGGCTGAGCACCCCAGGTCCCAGCAGAAGGTCCTGCCTGCAGAGCCCACTGCCAGCAGCCATGCCTGGGTCTGCGGGGCAGGCGGAGCGGGATAAACACGGCTCCGTAGGAATTAGGGGGAGGGAGGGAAAGGATTGCCACCTCAAATCAAATACTGCAGTAAATGACAGCTAGAACCTTTCACAGGAAAACCTTCAGTACTGAGCAGGTTTTCATTTCTTTCCTGCTAGTGAGTGGTGGATGCAATGGTCTGGAACACCCAGAGCACAAGCGCCAGGTGTCTGTGCTGGAGGCTTCAAGGATCTTCCTTATCCCCTGCCCCCTTGTCCCCCCCAGCCTTCCTGCAGAGGCTCAGTTGTAATTAACCTAATTAAGCTAACGACCCTAACGCACCCACTGCACTCTTGTTTTGCAGATTATATGAAAGAATCTGTGTGCAGCTCCAGCACTTGTTCCCTGAACAGCAGTGAAAACCCATACGCCACCATTAAAGACCCCCCCATTTTAACCTGCAAACACTCCGAGAGCAGCTACGTGGAAATGAAATCACCTGGTCACAGGGAGTCCCCGTATTCCGAAATGCCAACCTCATCAACAGCCAATAAAAACATCTATGAAGTTGGTAAGCAGTGGGTGGCACAGGGGGTTGGTGGAGATGCTGGTTTTCCCTGTCCTGGCACAAGGAGCCTGGTGTGGCACAGGGAGGCACTGAGCGGGGGGAAGGCCTGAGCACTGGTGTGGTTTGGGGAGCTAAGAGCCTGAGCTGGAAGGGACCCACCAGGATCAGGAGTTTGGGAGTGCTGCTGGTCACACCGCCGTTGTCCTTGCTCCCGCAGAGCCCACGGTCAGCATAGTCCAAGACGCCCGCAGCCGGAGTGCCAGTTACCTCCAGAATCCATACGACCTGCCTAGGAACAGTCACATTCCTGGTCACTACGACCTGCTCCCCGTCCGGCACAGCCCCACACACGGCCCTTCCTGGGACAAGCAGTCCTAGAGGGATGGACTTCCCTGGGCACTGTGCTGCCCACACAGACTCTGAGGAAGCAGAGAAGCCGTTCCTCCCTTTCCTGCGCCGCTGAGGGACTGCGGACTGGCAAGGACCTAACACGACATCAGCTTGGGCCAACTGCTGCTGCATGATGTTATTTATAAAGACATTTTTGTATGGGTACCTGGAACTAAGAGAGCCTCCTCCACGTGGGACTGGAGCACAGCACCCCAGGAAGGTGTCTTCATGCTCCAGGCAAAAACTCTCCGTGGTGTGTTCTACCCCTGGCTTTGCTGTAAAATAAACCACAAAAACGTGCTAAGTAGAGGGACTTCAGGATGTACATTTCTACCAACTGCATCAAGAAACCTTTTACTGTTAGGAACAAGGTGACTAGGAATACGCTGGAATTTATTCTCATCTTTGTCACGGGAATGGACATTTTTCTGAACGAGAGCAGGGAAATTTGTCATTTCACTGTCTGGAAAGCTCATTTACTGCCATCACCATGTGCAACCTGTGCAGATCATGCTTGGTAATTAGCATTGAGATTGTCACCTCTATGTTCAGTACCAGAGAATTGGAGTTGAAGAATATTAACACAGACACTTTCTGTGCAGTTTTTAATATCTTTCCAAACGTCCCCTGGTCTTTGCTAATGAATGGAGTTTCCACAATGAGTCTCACACCCATCTTACCACACTTTTAACTTTTATTGGCACAGGTAGGCTTTGATTTTCCTTTTGCAGGTTCTCTTTTGGTAGCTAAATCCAGCAGATCTGTCAGGCAGTTTAAACTGCTGCCCCTCCAATTCCTGCCCTGGGACACTGCAGGTTTGCACAGACCAGCCCTGGTTTCATTTCCTTTCTCAAAGCTAAGCCACAGCGGCTTCTCTCCCCCATCCTTCCAAACCATCTCCTCGTGTTTCACTGTCAGCATGCCACTGATGACACCTCTGAATCTGATGTGCATTACCATGTAGTGCAACTTTATCCATTGATGATTCTATCTGAAATGTCATTAAATGGAGCTGAAACTGGGTTTTCTTTTTCAGCAGCTGTTTGTGAAGTAATTATCAAGGGTCTGACCCATGGTAAAATTTTGGACTGAGCCACCATGATATTTTTTTTAATTTATAATCTCTATTGACCTAGAAAGTAGAATACTTGCCGTTAGTTCCTTGTAGATTTTGAGCATGAAGTAGTATTGACTCTAAGTATGTAATTTTATTAGGCAAACGTGGAAGTAGCAAGTTGACTGACTGCCTTTTAAATATAAAAATATTCTGTTGCACATTCACCAGTCTGATGGAAGTAGAAAAGGATGACACCAGCCCCGTGGGTTTGCTCCCAGCACAGCCCCAGGTGTGACCTGCTGGGCTCAGGGACTGGCAAGAGGAGCCCTCCAGCTCAGGGGCAGCAGCTGGATCCCAGCTCTGGGAACACTCCTGGATCCCTGGAGCACCGTGGTGGGGTCCAGCTGTGTCCCCACAGATGGGCTCAGCCCTCACACCTGCGCTCAAAGCCCCTTGGCCCTGGGCATCCTGCCCCTGGAGCATCCTGCCCTTGTCCTTGGGGCCAGGACTCTCCAGGTGGTCAGGCTGGCTCTGAACCCCCAGTCTGAGCCTGGACACCCCCTGGCTCCCAGAGCAGGCGCTGCCCAAGCTGCAGGATGCTGCCCACGAGGTTTCCCGAATGCTGCATGTGTGCTTGGGGGCCGTGGCCGATCTGCAATAGCAATTCTGTTCTCCAGGAAAGCCTTATTTGAGATGGAAGGAAACAATTATTTTGTAGGCCCAGCAGGAATATATTTCACGTACATGAATGGGAAGACTTACCTCAAAAATATCAAGAGAAAGGCAGTTGGATGAGGAATACTCTCAGTAAGACCCACCTTGGCACCCAGCACAAGCAGCCCCAGCCTGCTGGCCCGACCCACCTTTGTGTGTTGCTGTAGTTTGCAATGAGACTCCAGAGAGCAGAGATGTGCTCAGTTGTTTAGTTTTTTTTCAAAGCAGGATTTTGAAACCAAATGCAATGGTGTGCATAGAGCTTAACAGGAAAAAAAAACCCAACAAAATCAACAAAAAAAGTACCTTCTTGTATATCAGCGCTAGCTTAGGAAACAGGCACCAAAATGGCAATACTTTTTTAAGGCAAGACAGATTTGTAATATATTTGTTCACTGTGCAAAGGTATCCTACCTTGTACAAAATAAACTGAATTTCTCTCCATGTGTAGTTCTCCAACGTACTCATTTGCAGAGCAAAACTTTCAGCCCTGCACAGCTCCGAGCTCTCCAGGCCATGTGGCTGCTGCCCTCAGCCAAAACCCCCCAGGCACCAGGCTGGGACAGAACTGGCAGGATGGCTCAGAAAACACAGTGCTGTCATTCCAAGTTGGAGTAAACCAAAGGTAAGTGGCTCTGCACATCCTTCTCCCAGTTCCTGGGCAGTTTGACCTCAGGGAGACTCCTGGCAATGCACAGTCCCAGCTGGAAGAGCCCCTGCACACCCACCACGTGTGGTGAAGTGCCCTGGGACACTCACAGGTTCCCAGGCCTTTGGGTGGACACTGCAGGACCCAGCAGCGATGGGACAGGACACTGACAGCCCAGCAGCTCCCAGGGAGCCCCATCAATAAATCACAAGCTCAGATTTGCAGCACAAACACCTTCAGAATTAACGAGTCCCAGGCAATGCAGCCACTGCTACGTGCTGAATCTTTTCAGTATTTGTGCTTCATATTTCTCAAAATCTTGTTAACTAAAGCCCAGCGTGTAATCTTCTTATTTGACAAGCCACACTCAATAAGCTGTTTAAGACTGGAAATTCATCAGGTCTGAACTGATAGAATAAGTAATTCTAGCTTAATAAAAATGTCTTTAAATCAGAACAATTCCATGTCCTTTCTGCTTAAAGAGTCAGAACCTCAACTTCCACTAAAGACAGGAACCACTAATGCTCGCTGAGTAATTGTTAAAAGTTGGGGCTTTCAAATACATAGATGACAGCAAAAGCTTTTGGCAAGCAAAGCCTATTTTGAAGCACTATATAGAATTCCCAGAATCTCAGAAAGCTCCTTCCAGGGAACAAAGCATTGTCTATTACTATCAGTTGTCTCCCATTAGCAGGGAGGAGACACTTCAGTACACAAGTAGTGCCAATTATGGAACAGAATGATCAATCAGCAGCTGAACAAGCCAATCCCCCATTGGAAAGCATTCAGATGGAATAACAACTTGCACTGTCTCTCCCAAAACACCTTGGGAAGCACCTTCCTATCCCAGGAGTGTCACCCAGCCCGGGCCAGGATCTGCTGCCAGGGCCCTGCAGTCCTTAGGAAACCCAACACAGATCCCAGAACAGGAGGCAAAGGATTTCCCAGGTGAGAAGTTCCTTTTCTGTACAGACTCCACTGGATTTTGCTTTACAAGTCCTCAGCCTCCCACAGTGGTTTGTGCTCCCACCATCTGCACTGCAATCCCATCTGCTGCAGGAGGAAGAGTTTTGCCTAAAACCACACAAAGTCCAGACTAATGTGACAGCAGAGTCGAGTCACCTGCTTATAAGAAATGAGAAAAGGAAGCAGAGTGAAACTCATCCTGCATTTCCAGCTGACAAATTTAGACCTTGGCTGCCACAAGAAATTGATTTAACTCCAAAATCTGCTCCAGTCTGGGCAGAGAATGTGCTGCAAGAACATTCCTGCAGTGGGCTCACACCTCACCCTCAGAGCTGTCCCCAGGGCCACCAGTGCTGCCCTGTTGATGCTCACGGGCCCCTCTTCATCAGGACACCACAGCAGGATCCAAAGCGTCCATCATTTGCTGCAGAAGGCAGGAGCTCGTTTCCTACTGGATTTTCTTCCTGCTGGCAACGTGGGGAAAAAAAACAGGTTTGTAAAAGTTACTCAGAGGTTTGAGTGGACCAAACCTACAGAATTTTCTAAGCTTCAAAGTTTCCTGACTCTCAGGGAAGGCCTGACCTCAGGGAAGACCTGCTCTCAGGGAAGGCAACTGTGCTACACAACCCTTTCAGTTCCTTTTCCAAGGACACTTCCATTCAGTCTCTTCTCACTGCCTCTTCCAAGAAGCTCACAGGTAAAAACCTTCAGGTCAAATTCCAATTTCTCCAAGAAGTGCAGCCAACACCACAGTGAGTCGTCCCCTGTAATTCTTTATTAGAATCGTGGATGAATATATTTTAAATCAATCTAAAAAAATAATGAATCAAAGTACAGTACATGCATAAAATACAAAGTAATTTACAAACAGATCAAAATAGCATCTTCAGAACTAATACCAGGAGGAGAAATGGAGTAAAAACCAAAAGTGACCGACTACAGCAATGCCTTCCGTGTGCCTCACACGTCATGAGCACCGCGAGACAGAAAGGTTGGGAACGGAACACAGCTGGAAGTGCCGACCACATCTGGATCTGCCAAGTGGGTCATATCAGAGTTTGAGAAACATCCCCTACAATCAACTACTTCCCTGTAATTGTATAAATAACTGCAGGCATTCACACAACAGCGAGTTCCTTTAAATCCTGTGGGAATGCAGAGGCTGTGGCCCCCAGTGCCATGTCAGGCGTGTTTAGGAACAGCACAGAGCCAGTGACGTGCAGTGACAGAAGGCACAGTTCTTGTATCCCTGAACAGGCAGATTGGACTGGATTGGGACGGAGCAACAGCCCACAGGAGGAACACGTCCAGTCAGAAAACTACCCCAGAGGCTTTTGCTGAAGAACATACAGCAGACCACTGGAATAATTTAAAAATACTGGATCAACCAGAACTGAAAACTAAGGCCAGGTAGTGGAAGTTATTCATTCATCAACTCAAGCACTTGAATATATTAATATATGTGGCATGCATTAATAGATGTGATATGTAATACGTGCCAACACCCTTCAAGTCTCATGAAAGAAAAAAAGGCATCCTCAAATCCTGATACCACCAGCACTGTGGAGGCCAAGCCTCAGGCAGCACAAAGATGCTGCAAGTTCCAGAGCTGGAGTGACCCTTCCTCAGGGATGTGGTGTTCACTTCCTTCACAAGGGGCACCTCTGTGGGGTCCCAGCAGCTCTGCCTCACATCAACCTCCTCTGCAGCAGGTGCCAAACCACAGCACTTCACTCACAGGTAGCCAAAAAACTGCTGCTTGTTTGCAAGAAATTCTCTTTACTCCCCCATAATATCCTATAAAACTTCACTTGACAATCTGAAGATGTAACCAAAAACATTTAACTTACAATAAAATTGCACTTCAGAACTTCGCCGAGCTTTAGATGCAGAATGCAACACCTTAAGACAAGGAAAGATTATCCTGCCCAGAGAGATCTTCCTCGTTAACCTGACAGTAATTGCTTTGTGAGGAGCAGGGTAACGTCTTCAAGTGCTCTCCAAAGGTGTCAGTGCTCTGACTAGCGGGCATCATGTTGGGAAGGGATCAGTTGAGTTCCAAACAATTTATTAAGCCCAAACCGACAGGTCAGTGTTGGGAAAATACTGCAGCCACATCCAAGTAAGAGACTGATAAACACCGAAATCAAAGTGTTTAAGACATGGAGGAATTTATGGAGAAGGAATAAGCAGTAACTAAACACAAGAATGTAACCACGAGAATTACAAATATATTTAAATTTTGGACCTGGGGAATATACACAGCCTTTAGGAAAGAATGGACAATTTATATATTCTGACAGCACTGCATCTTTGGTTTGTTTTCAGTGGTTGGAGGGACGTGGATGGGAACCACGTTGTTGCTTGGGGACATGTCATTCTCACGTCTGTCAGACATCTGCTTCTGGGAAACAATCCGATAGATCTCTGGAAGAGGAGAAAGAGCTGATCAATATGTGCACACCAGCAAGAGGCCACCGAAGAGTTAAACCTGGGGGAAACCAGGCATAGCTTTGGAATTACATAAGTAATGCAATGAAGCTTCCACACAAAGTTCAGTTGTGGTGTTTTCTAGATACAGAAAATAAAATATATTTTTGCAATAGAAATTACTTTTTTAACAACTGTTTTACTTCCCTTTTGATAAGAGTCAGTCAAATGGACAGAATTCACAAATTTCCATTCTATCAATTAGAAACTATGTGCCCATCCATTCCTTCTGAAGGTTCTTAAGGCTCCAAGGTCAGTGGTCACATGTTTGCTGATGTATCCACAAACAGGATTACAGGGAACCATTCCAGATTTCTCTCTCTGATAGGACTGCAAGGACAATTTCTTCTTGCTAAGCACACCCATCATGTCTATCATCCAAGCAGTGTTAAATCTTCATGAAGGGTTGATCTGAGCCCAAAAGGGGAGATTCGGCCCCTTCAGCAGCACAGAAACCCTTTACAAGATGTGCTGTGTGAGAAATATGAGCTCCAGATGAAGAGATTCCAAACCAAGAGGAATCACAGAGCACGGGATAAACACCTGCACCAAGAGAGAGCCTTGCCCTGTTCCTGGGGCTTGTCATGGCTGATGGTGCTGCACAAAACTCAGAGCAGCTACAGCAGCACTTCAGCTGCAGAGACAGAGTAGAGTGTGTGTAGTGCTTCACCCCCAGAAAGGAACTACAGGAAACACAAAACAGAACATGGGGAATTCCCTTGCAAATTTTAATTTGAAAACCATTAAAAAAATAAAAGCTTGATAAAGCTCAGTTTTACAAAAAGCCCCAGTTCAGACTTAGACAAGGACAAACTGTACATGAGTTTTTCATATACAGTTGGGTACAGATCAAGTCATTGAGGCAACCAAACAAGCTGAACAGGTAAAAGGATTTTCTGATCTCACCCTTCCTCAAGCTCACTCTTCTTTCCAACCATCTTACACATAAACAACCTCACAAGGTAAGAGAAACCCATGAAACCAGACCTCTAAAGCCACCTGCAGCCCGGTGTGGGAATGTGCAGACAGGGATCAGCCTGGCCCTGTGGCAGTGCTCAGCAGAGCCTGTGTGTGGGGTGGGAGGAGAGATCTGCTCTGCACCTTCAGAACAAGCTTCGTGCTCAGGGCTGACAGCCAGTTCACTCCCAGTGCAGAACAATGCCTGTTCCCATCAACAGGAAAAGCCTCTGGCCACTTTTGTTACTGGGAATTCTCCAGGAGCACCTTCAGCAGCAGCAATTCTGTTTCCCAAAGAATTTCCCAAACAAGTTCATACAAGTCCCTGACATATCACACACTTCCTCCAGCCCATCAGCCAGGACTCACACAGGGTCTGTGTCAGCCTCATCTGACAGCAAAGATCCTCAGCAAACTGCCCCAAAGTCTCAAAAATAATCTTCACAGCACCAATTCCCTCACTGAGAAGGAATCTACCCCTTCTGGTTCTGGGAACATCTTCCATGATCTGCACTTCCACAACCTCCCCAGCAAGTGAATCCACTGTCAGCAGTCCCAAGTTTGCTGCTCCCTGCTGCTTCTCCCTCGTCTGCAGAGCAAAGCTCAGTGCAGCCACAGCCTGAATGCCAAAACCTGCCCTTCCCTGGTGAGCTGCTCAGCACACAGGGCTGTGCTGCTGTGGCAGGGGAGGGGGAACAGCCTAAACCCGCTCTCACTGGGGCAAAATGCCCAGCAGCCAAGCCTGCCCTGGAACTGCTGTGCCCAGAGAACACTGGGCTAACAAAGATGTGCCCTTTTTAATGAAGACACAGCACTTTGGGCTCTGCTCAGGAGCTGAATGAGATCTTATTAAGGGCACATTCAGCAGAATGCATCACTGTATAATGGGGAACTGTGAGAGACAGGCCTTGCACTGTGAGAGCTGGGAAAAAGTGACACTGCTGCCCAGGAGGAGCTGGGCCAGGCCTTGGCTGCTCAGCCTGCACTGGGGTTTCATTCATTTTCAGGTGTAGAGAGACAACAAAAGAGGAAATCCCTCGATTTTTTTATGTTAATTCTCTGTTGTTGTTTCCTTGGTGATGGGATTCCTTAGAGATGAAACCACAGCAGAATGTGGTGTGGGAACAGAGACAGCACAGAGCCAGGCAGGGAAGGGAGGCAGACTCCAGTTTACTTTAAGGATGCTTTATCCTGCTGTGAATGCTCAGGGTGGCTGGGATCATAATACCAGTCTCTCTTATTTGCCAGATGATACAAAGCAGCTTTGTGTGCACAACAATCAGCCCTGGCAGTCTAGACATCTTGGAACAGAAGAATTTGGATAGGGACCATTACTCTAAGTCACAGATGGGAAAGGTCCTCAAAACCTCATCTGGAATCCACAGCAGGACAGGAAGCCCACCACATGTGTGATAGACTCCCTCTAAAAGTCATTTATAATGCAGCAGAAGAAAGAAGAGCTTTATCCCTTATTCCACCTGCAGCATCAGATCACACACCCAGGCTGTGCTAAGTACACTGGATTTGTATTTCCCATGGCCAAAGCCTTCTCTTCAAAGTGCTTGATCTGAGAGTCCAGGTGTGGATAAGCTTAACAGGGACCCTGCTACACCTCCAAGGGAAGCACCTTCACAAACTTCCAACACTGTCCCAACCAGCTTCAGGAGGGCTGGAAAGAAAGGGGAGTTGCTACAGACTTTGGTCACAACACCCTGTTCAGCAGGGATCCCAGAAGCTGGGGGAAAGGCTCTGAGCAGCCTGGGCTGTCTGGTGCAGTTCCCAGCACTGCAAATACCAGCAGGGCTGGTGCAGCAGCTCGTCCTGCCCCTTCTGTCAGCCAGCTCTGCTCACAGCCGCTGGCAACGCCCGCTGGCTTCCCCAGCTTCCTGCTCCCAGGGACAGAGAGCATTCCACCCACAGGCACTGAGCTTGGAGGCAGCCTTGCCCAACACACACCAGCCAGGATTCTGCGGGGTGACTCCAAAAACCACATTCCTCAGATAACTGACCCCCTCCTTCCTCCCAATAAAGTCACTAAGAGGAAAAGGCAGCTGTGAAGTGAGCTCCAGAACAGCCCTCCTCAGCATGCCAGTCACAGCCCAGCTGGAGCCAACCTGCTGCTCCAGCATTGTTCACTGCACCTTTATCTCCCCCAAACAGGAGCTCCTATCTGGAGAGAGCACATGCCCACTAAGCACAAGGGTTTCTTCCAGCACAGTGGAAGTGACCCCTCCTGAACAAGGATCACAAGGATTCTGTCCACAGAGCAAAGAGCTCTTCACCCTAAACACTGTCAGAGCAACATGCAGGCAACACTGACATCCACGGAAAAGCAACAGCCTCGAGAATCTGCCCACCAAGAACAAGTTTTAATCACCTGTTCACCCATTACAGACAGCTCTGCTTACAGACATATTAAACCAGGAAAAAAAAAATCAAACCTCCTTGTGTTAGAATCCAAACTCACTTCTGGGATAAAAAATACTGTGGGAAGTATATGAGGAAAGAAAAAGAAAGCCTAATCCATGCCCAAGAGGTGAGTGCTTCTCATGGCAACAGCAGTGCATCCTTTGAGCATCACATGGCTCTGAAGGAAGCCCAGGGCACATAGGAAACTTCCCACCTTGCCAGTGTCACTTAGAGAACACAATGGGCCAGCAGGAGATGGGGACTGTGAGGTGACCAGTCCATACTGGCTATGACAGCCTGACAGCCACCTCAGGGGGGAATAAACACTGCCTGATATATCAGAAGTTGTTTCATTAGTGCTAGTGTGTGGAAGTTAATTAACTAACCTGCATCTGAGAGCCCCAAGCCCTCTGCACACAGAAAGTGGGAGCAGCAAGGCTGCTTGTTCTGCACGACACACAGCACATCTGGCCAAATCTGACCTCAAAGTCGAGGTGTTCCTGAGAGAAGGGCTACCAAGGACATGGGCAGAAAGGAAGAAATCTGAGGGTTTAGAACTTACAAGTGAGCAACGTCTTTCTCCTGAAAAATCCACTCCCAGATTCATGTGCATTTTTGACAGGACTGCCTTTAGGCATGTGAAGAAAACAGGAAATGCAGCAGGCATCCCAACACCTCTGCATTCAGCCACTCCTTAGTCATCCACCCTCTGATGGCACTGGCAGTTTGTCATGTAGGGAACAAATGTGTAAGAACTTCTTTCTTTTTGAAACAATTTTGTGCAATGTTGGAATTACAACCAAATGACTACACTGAAGTTAAAAGGGAATCACATGGTTCAATTAGAAAGGGAAGAAAGTACTTTATTCATCTAACACAAACACACTTTCAGCTGATATCTGCACAGGAGCACTACTGCTTGGAACCCACTGTGAAAACACAACAGTCAGAACTGTCAGAGGCCTCTTACAACTAAGGATGAGACAAGAAACAGATGGACACAGGCAGCTAATACTCCAGCAGCCTAACACCTCTCTCCAGTGCCAGGCTGTCCATAAAGCATTTCAAGTAACTGAAAAAATGCTACAGGATTTATACTTTTACTACAGTAAATAAACTCCTGGTTCTGTCCTCACATGCATGTTCCAGTATGGCTACCAGGACCTTTTTGGTGTGCTTTTAAAAGAATGTCTAAATTAAGTGGCAAAGTGGAAAAAAAAAATCAGAACTAACTAGGTATCAATGTCACAGCAACATCATCTGATTTCCAGACAGAATTTAGAAGCGGGGCCACTGCTCATTCCAAGCACATCACGTAGCCTGGCACGTGGTACACTGGGAAGGAGGGACTTTAAAGTTTGCAACTGGAAAACATGTTGGAGGCAGCTGGAGAAAACAAGAGATTGCCTGGCACACCTAGAACAGAGACACAGCAAACAGGAGTGTCTCAGATGTTTTGAAAGCAGTTTCCAAAGCTGGGAATGATGAAAGTTCCAAAGCCAGAGGCCACTGTGTCCCACTGTGCCCTGGCTACAGCTGACAGAGTGCACAGAAATGCAGAAGCCTCATGACAGTGAGTAATTCCCAAGCCAATTTGTGAATTCCTACCCCACCTTTACAAGCCAGGGTTAAGTTAAGGTTCCCCAAATTGTTGTAGTTGAGCGTCTCAACAAGTTTTGCCTACCTAAACAAGGCTTTAAACAAAAAGGAAGTACTTTATCCACAGAGCATAAAAAATGCAGCACTGGCTGCTGTCACATGTTACACAGGCCAAAAGTCCAGGCAGGACTATTAAATACAACAACAGCAACTCCTGCAGCTCAGGAGTCACTGTGTCTCAAAGGAGGATCTCTGCTCTTTCATCCCTTTTCCCTTGGCAACTGCTGTGGTCACCATTAAAGATGGAAACAAACTGGACTGACTTCTCTGACAAACAATGGCTGTTCTCACTTGATGCCAGCATGAGACAATTCCCTCCCGTGGGCACTCCCTGTAATGGGAGATGGAAACTGAAACACAAACTAGGCCGACAAGAAACCCAGGGCAGATCAAAGGGAGCAAGGATTCATTCCCCTGTTCAAGGCTGGCCTTTCAACTGTGACACTGACACTGGACTCCAAATCTTGTGGCTAATGAAGAATGATTAAATAACAACATTTTAAACACTTTATAGGCAAAGAAATGCCCATTTGCATCATATCTGAGCAGCCTTCTGCCCTTCCCCCTTGAAGCACAAAGCCTTGGATGACTCACCTGTCAGAATAGTCTGGAAAGCCGCTTCCACATTTGTAGAGTCTAAAGCAGACGTCTCAATAAATGACAAACCATTCTTCTCTGTGTGGACAGAAATACTATAATTAGAGAGGTACAGCACATATCTGTTTCCCATCTGGAAAAGCTTCTGTACCAGATAATGTCATGAGACACCCAGGTATCAAGAGAAAGTAAAACAAGTTGTGGGGTTTTCCCCCCTTAAGTGATGAGAAAGTGACACCACCCAACACCAATATTAGAATTTACACCCACTCCCAAGCACAGGGATCAGCCCAGTGCTGTGTTACTTTAAGGCACATTTTACTGCATGGCTGAAAGGGAAAATCTGTTGCAGTTTCGCTGTGTGAGAAAGTTTCTGAGATTTTCTTGAACCTTATCAAATTTCTCCACCTCCCACCTGCTAATATATCACAGGAGCTTATTTAACAGGGATAGAGCAGCAAGGGGAATGACACTCCTCCAGCTGCAGGCACGGATCCTCACTGGCCATGAATTCTGCCAGTGGAGCTACAGCAAACTTTAATGTGAGGAACCCAGCTACACTCCTGGATGAAAGAAACTGGGTCTAAAACAAGACTTATGGAAACTAGAACTACTGTTCACAGATCTTAATTACATAACAAAAGTCAGAAAGCCACTTTAATGAAAGTGTTCAGCCACAGGCACCTGCACAGGGCTGCAGATTAGTTGGGACACAGAAGGTACAAAGCTACCACCACACAAGAAACTCAAACTTAAAGCCATAGGCACAGCTTCTGCAAGACAAACAGTGCCCAGGCAAAAGAATAAATCTGGTTTAACATTTTCAAGTGCCTCTGGCTGATTCTTGAAATCACATGCATGTTCTACGAGGTCTCCTTCCTGACTGAATGTGACATGTGACACTGAGGGACAAGACCAGCTGCAGGTTTTTCCTCCAAGCCACACCCTCCCCAAGCCGTGTGGGCAGGTCCCCAGAAGCAGCAGGAAGCTGCTCTGAGCTGCCGACCTGCGAAAGCTCTGGCCTCGTCCGTGGGGACGGCCCTGAGGTGGCGCAGGTCGCTCTTGTTGCCCACGAGCATGATGACGATGTTGCTGTCGGCGTGGTCCCGCAGCTCCTTCAGCCACCGCTCCACGTTCTCGTAGGTCAGGTGCTTGGCGATGTCGTACACCAGCAGTGCCCCCACGGCCCCACGGTAGTACCTGGGGACAGACAGGGAGGTTCAGGAGCTGTGCAATAGTGGCAAACAGCTCTGCCTAGGCCAGCTATGCAAACAACAGCCAGGACAGCGTCCCTGGGACTGGACACGGGGCAGCGGAGCAGCCGGACGAGCCAGGACAGCTCAGAGTCTGGCAAACCTGTGTCTGTGGGGAAACCCTGCATCCAGACATGAAACTCTGGGCTCTGTGGGAAGCTGCTGTCACCTTCCACCTCTGATCCACTCCTGAAAATTCTCCCCCACCCATTACTGTGGGTGCAGCACAGGCACAGCCCAGAGTGATAAGGAGATTGTAGAGTGACTCACCGAGTCATAAAAATGTCAGTGTGATCTACTCCCCTTATAAAAGGCCACAGCTGGTCTCCTTTCCAGTGAGAGGCACAGCAATGCATTCAGAAGGAAACAGGCTGTGTTCACCCACACCACAATTCCCTCCAGCTCTACTGAAATCCAGCTTTTGCTATGCTGGTTTTTAACAATTAAACAAGCAGTCTTTCCTGGCTGCTACAGGAGGGTTTCTGCTCTTAGGTTACCGCTGATAAAACGACCAGGAACACTGATATTCCTTTATCATTCACTTCCATGGAAATGAGTCTCTCAAAGCTCTTGCATTCTAAACTTGAAATGCCCCCAGTTATGTGTCAAGAGAGCACTGCAAAGCAAATCAGCCTGTGCAGGAGCACACCAGATCAAGTTTCTGGGCTGAGTAATATTTAACCTTCTCCCCACCAAAGGTTGTGGGTATTACTCGATAAAACACAAACAGCCCTGTTTGCAGTTGGTGAGGAATTGGAAGGGCCCAAAATTGCCCTGCTCAGCCACAGCTTCTCCTCAGCCAGCTCCACTTACGCTGAGGTTATGGCTCGGTATCGCTCCTGCCCCGCTGTGTCCCAGATCTGGGCCTTTATTGTCTTCCCATCGACCTGGATGCTCCTCGTTGCAAACTCCACTCCAATGGTGCTTTTGCTTTCCAAGTTAAACTCATTGCGAGTGAATCGAGACAGAAGGTTGCTCTTGCCTACTCCAGAGTCTCCAATAAGTACAACTACAAGACAAAAATTATATCAGAATCAGACTCCAGAGGTAGATGACACGTTGAAAATCACATGCAAGAAATATTTCTTTTAAAGAATGAAGCATGAAGGAAAAGAATGGTAACATCACTACCCTTGTCATGGATTTTCTGTCCAAGTCTCAATATTTCTGGAAAAGCCACATTCACCAGCATTTTGAACAGATGTTAGACTTGACTTTTATTGGTTATATTTCAGCCTCCTTTGCCCAGCATGGAAGAACATTCCTCTTTCAGGAAGAACTGCAAACACTGGTGACCAATCACATTTCCTTGAACAATACTAGAACTAAAACACAAAACACAAACCCTACAAGCACACAACTGAAATCAGCTTTGCTGAAGAAGTCCAAAAGACAGGGCAAGCAGCAGACTCTGCTTTCACTTTACACTCCTCATGCCCTTGCAGAAGAGAGGTTTCCCCATTGTGGCAGAAAATTTTGTGGATGAAAAGAATGCAGCAAACCAAAGAATCCCCAAAACCATCACCCTGCCAGCCAGTTTGAAATATTTGCTGAGCCACAACTCTCTGCCCTTCCACTGTCCCCCACTGCTGCTGTGGCTCCTGGACACATCAGGCCAGAGCTTGAAACTGCTCAGAAATGCTGTGAGGGGATCACTGAGCCTCAGAACTGGATCCACCATTCCCTAGCTCAGCTTGAGTCATCCCAGCACCAGTGCCAAGCAAACTAATTAGAAGGATTCAACTGTGCTTGACAAGAGGGTGATAGAAGGTTCAAAGTCCAGTTCCTGCAGGAAAAACAGCATCACGAGGAGTCACTGCAACATCTTGTAATGCTGAGTTGAAAGGTGCAAATTTAAGTGTAACTTAAAACTCAGTACCAAGAGGCCAAAGAGTGGATGAAATGTGTTCAGAACCTGAGGCACATGAACAGGAACCTCTTGGGGTGATCCTATGGCTTTGATGATGATAAAATTCCAAACCAACAGTGAAGGAAAGGGAAGAAAAACAATATAAAATCTTTGAGAAGAAAGGCCAATAACAAAGTTCAGCAGTGAATCAACACCAGTCCAAGCAAAAAAGGGCATGCTCAGGTGACAAAAAGCATTGTGTCTTTGTTTATTTAGAAAAAAACAATTACTTGCTCAGTAACACACATCATTAACAGTTAAGACACCACAACACAGCGTTAAAGGTGCTGTGTGGTACAATAAAGCAAGGAGTGCACCAAACACACTCAATGACACCAACCCCCCATGGAGCTCAGTCTAGCAGCAGAAACACTCCCATCTGCTGCTGCAGCCCTCTGCAGCTTCTGTTAAAATAATGCAGAGCAATTCTGGCAGATGGGACTTTGCACTGAGTGGAAGGGCAGAGCAGCACCTTTAAACTCCCTCCATAAATGAAAATTGCTGCAAACGTTGGCTTCAAACACGGCCTTGTGCAGAATACTTCATCAAAATAAACATCTTCCAAGCTGCCCGTGCCAGCTGACTCAGCACACAGCCAGCCAAGCACACGAGTTGCAGAAAGCACCCTCTGTTAACCTCTTCTGTGTAGGAAGATCACAAGTGCAGGTAGGTGGCAAGGCCCTGTGCTGAATGCAAACAGGAGTCTGCTTTCCTACGTGCCAGGTCACTGCTGAACAGCTCTGCTGGCACAGAGATGCTACATCATGATAAACCCAGTGCAGGGCACAGGGCACCAATTGCATCACCACCCCTGGCAGACAGCCACAGCTTTCCTCTGCCACTGGCAAGTCACTTCTTCAACACTGTTTTGGCAGGTTTGAACCATGGGTTTAGATGACATCATATTTGTATTCACTGGGATACACAACAAGATCCTAGGAGGGAAAAGTTGACAGCTCCCTTTGCACAGCTCAGTCCTGCTATGACCCAGCACTAACTCTGGCAGTGGCCAGAAGCTTCTCTAAGCAAGAAAAGCATTCACATTCACCATTTCCTTTTCCCAGCTGGATCATATACCATCATATACCTGTTAAGTATATCCCTCAAACCCATTTTTGTAGTTCAGTGCAGAGCCCACCTTTAAGTCCTTTAACAATAGAGGGATCCCTTTATCTCCTCTGCCAGGCTTTTTTCCTTACCTTGTCAGATCCCACACTGCTTATGTTCTGAATGGTTTCCAGCACCACATTAATGTGTCCCAATTATAAGGGGAAAATAATACCTTCCTCCTTGAAGTCAGCTATTTCCTCTACATAATTGGGCCACTGCAGCTCCTCTTGAACACAGACACAAGAACAGCTTGGAATGTCAGCAGGCGCCTAAGACTCCTCACACCTTCTGCATTTCTGCCAGTCTGGGAAAGTATCAATCTTTAAATACAATTATGAACTGAAACAGCTTTAACAGCCACTCAGATGGTGCTATTAATTTAAGTTTTGCTTTCCTTATCAAGCCACCATATTTTGATATTTTATACTACACAGTGTTCCCGTGTATTACATTCTTAGCATAGAAATGCAGTAGGAATGACCCTGGATGGCCCAGTCCCATAGTAAATACCCCAGGCAAACAGTTCCTAGGAGGGAAATGATGTTATCTAGGCCATGATAAAGCTAACTGATCCTGCACATTGTCCCTTTCATTGGGCTTTTCTTCCAGAAACTCACTCCTAATGGTTAGAAATTGCCTTCTGATTTTCAGAGGGAATTAGTGGTCAGCTCATGGTGGTGTCCATGTGCCAGCATTCTCCATTAGCTTATTAGAGTCTTCTCCCAGTGGTGTTTAGGCTGGGGTATTTACAGAAAGCAGCCACATCTTCTCTGGGCTTTGGTGTATTTGCTAAATACGCCAGCTCGTGGAATGGTTCCGTATAAACACGTTGTTCATTTCCCCAAACACCTTCCCTGCAAGTTTTTCAATTTCTTTTCAGCAAGGTGAGACCTGCACACATCATTCTAAGCGAGATCTCCCTGTGATGCAGACAAGAATTTTAGTATGTCCATCTCTACTAGGCACACCTGGAGCTGGAATTATTTCTCCTGACAATTTCACCTTGACAGCTCAGTCTGCCTTTCATCAGGCCTAATTGCTCAGCTTCAGGTTGGCAAGCTTTTACTTTACCAGTATCCAAGTCCCCAGGGACAAACCCTTACATCCCAAATCCCAGCTCATCTGGAGAACCACAGTCCTCATCAGCACACAGCTGCCTCAATGCCACACTCCCACTTCCCCTGTCCCACCCAACTTGCATCATCCACAAATTCCTTTTCTACATCAGCACTGGAAGGAGGAAGATCTGGAGGAAACACTTTAGCAAGTTCAGCCACAAGACCTAGTCTTGAAATCCATCAATAACCAGCTTTGGAGCAGCACCTCCCTCACAGGAACAGCACCTTAGGAAGCTGCACAACCAAAGAAAACTGTATTGGCTGAAAGTCATGGAAATGATCTCCCAGCCCCAAGTGACTGATTTAGCGGTGGGACAGTTCAATACTTGGAACCATGTGCTCTAAATCGATACATTTGACTTTCTACAGCATTTACTACCCCAGACGTTTAAGACAATCATACAAGCACTCAGTGGAGAGAGGAAAATTTTTAAAAGAGTATGAAATCTGCAGTAAAGTATAAATTTCACTGTAATTTCAGTTTTATTTCTGTAGAAGACCAAAATAAGAATTCAATTTCCTAAGATGCATGAGAAGCAATTTAGAGAACTATGTCAAGAAAGAGTTATTAATTTTTCAACAACATTCCAGCTCACTCACAAAATTTTTATTTCCGTAAAACCTCTTAGTTTAAATTTTCCGAAAATATTTTAATTATCTTGTTAAACATGTTATTTGCAACCCAATCAGGTTGAAAATAGAGTCCAGCAGCACCAGCTTGTGTTGGCTGTGGTAAAAGTTAATGCACAAGTCCCATACTACATGATTTAGGACAAGTACACCGGCACAAGGAAATCACAATGTCTAAAACTTGTCTCTGCACTGAGCTGTGCTGTTAAGAGATGTATCAATAAAAAGCTTGGATGTGTCTTCATGACCCCCAGAAGAACCTGCTGATGAATGCCTCTCTCTGCCCACTTCAACTGGAAGGGCATGTGAATAAAATTACTTAATCCTTCACCTTGTAGGTAGCTGGTCATAAACCCAACATGGTCATGACTTGTGTTACTCTCCCTCCTCATCTGTGCCCTGTTTTACTCAACCACTTTCTGTCACAAAGGGAACTGTCACCTCAAAGCCCTTTGGGGCAGGGATTAGCTGTCCATACAATCAGTTCCACCTCCCAGCACCTCTGCAGTAAATGGCTGCACCAGCAGCTTTGTTCCAGCACCAAAGTGTCTCCACATCTGAGGCAGTGAAAGCCAAGGGCTTCTACCACTGTCAAACCAACAGATGTCAATGCAACCACACATTTATCTAAACACACAAGTAAAAATGTGCCTTCTAAACCCCAAACCAGCAATGCTCGGTTTCAGAGCATTTCCTCAATATCAAAGGGAGAAGTTGGAGAAATGAACATGATGCAAAGAAGCAGAGAGCTGAAACTGGAGTTTGTCCTAGCAGTAAGCCAAATGTCACCACAGGTCAGGTCTATGACATGAGTCTGCCCCAAATCCAGAGTTCCAGATGGTCAGGGTGCAGACATAATCTCCCTGAGCTTTGTCCACAGAAAACATCTTCTACAAGTGAGGGTTCCTTTGATAGCTGCTCATCTATTGCAAGCACATCAATCAAAAAGAGCAAGAAGTTCCTATACTAAAGCCAGGCTTAATTTATTAAGTAATAAAGTCCTATCTTTTTATCACCATTATATTTTCCTCCTATTAAAATCAAAGCAAGATTTCTACAAACTGGACTTCACAGGCCTTGTGTTTCCACAGGGGTCATTTTGGGAACAGCAGGCACTGAAAGTATGGAAGAATACAAAGACTGGAAGCTGGACAAAAAGAATTCAACAAAAACTGTTTTTTTTCCAAGCTAGGCTTAGTCTTTACCATATGCTGAAGTGTTGCAACAGAGTCAGGAGAAGGGTATTTTGTAACAGGTCCCTGGATTTTATTGTACAGCAGCACAGGTGGGCTCAGCTTACACCCAGCAGCAGAGTCAGCCAGATTTCAACACACAGCTGCTGTCAGGGGCTGACAGGACAAAAACAGAGGTCTCACAAACAGAAACGTGGCACTTCAACTCAGGAGCAGTAAAAGACAGCCAGACCAGAGAACATCACAGGATTGTTTTAACCAGGTCAGACTCTGAACTCAGTCCCACCAACCTTCCATGTCCCTTCATAAACCCAGAAGGGTCCTGCTGGATAAAGTGTCCTGACAGACCAACACTCCGAGTGTGACTCCAAAAACCATGGTGTGTAGCAAAACAAACAGGCTCATCTCTGTCCTAGCCAGCCCCTGCACCTTTAAACAAGCAGTGCCTTCAGACTTGCCACTGTAACCCTCACACTGACATGCCCCAAACGAGATATTTTTCCTTCTATGAATTCGTGCAGGTTTGCAAACCCATTTATAATATGCATGGCAATGCACCACTCCAAAATTTGCATACACACCTGAGGGACTTTGTGCTTTTGCTTTCACCTGCTGCCCAATGAAAGAAGCATTACAGATATCCAGAGAAATTATGCCAGACAAACAGGAGATACTTTCCCTATTTGCCCTTATTGCTCACTGTTTAAATTTTGACCAAGCTGTCCATCAATTCAGTATAAAGGCTATGAATCCATTAGGTCTCTTTTTCTGGTTATTTTGATGCTTTTCTCCACCTTTTTAATTCTACAACATCCCTTTTGAAATGGGTATGTCTGTCATGCCTATATTTCCCCTCAATTCCCAAGATGCTCATGTCTCAAATTCAAACACTGACTGAACATTGCCCCTGAGTTCCCATTTCCTTTTCCAAAAGATTTAGCTACCCCTTATCTTTTTTTGCCACTGCCTGGCAAGGAGACATTCAGTTCAGAGACCTACTTGCAGTAATTTCCAGATCATTCCAGAGTGGTGACAGCTTGTTTAGAACCACCATCACCTCTGGGAAGTTACAAAAGTTGCCATGGTTTTATTACTCTGCATTTTTACGTTACTTCAGCTGCCACATCAATCCCAGTTAAGTGACATTGCATCAACTTCCTGCAGTCCACTTTAGCCTGGCAAAACCCAAATCATTTATCTTCACAACACCATTTTCACAGCATTCCCTGCACTCCCAACAGCTTTTATAAACCAGGCTAAACAGAAAAAGCTTTATCAAAGGCAATCAATCAAACCAGCTTTGCACTTCTCCCTATAACTGGATCCCAACTTTATTTTTTCCCAACTATAAAAGGAAGCAGGTGTAATGAAAGGTAGGAGCTCTTCCAACAAACTCCATGTCACTGACATTCCCAGGCCTTCACAGCTAAAACATTAATTACAAGCACACTGACAGAACTGCATGAACAAGGGCAATTCAATGGCTTTGATAACTTGTACCTACAATAACATTGCCTGATGCCATTAAACCAGTGGTCAGCAAGGTCCTTGCCAATGCTGCAAGCTGAGAAAACAGCCCATTCTGGAACTTCCTGATTTGATTTCCATAGCAGTACACATTACTGATTTATAGGTAGAAATAATGCCACTTTCCACACACAATTGGATAAAAATAATGTAATCCCTCAAAGTTATTACAGGAAAAAACATCAATGTTGTCCTTTACCGTCACAATGGCAAGCACAGGTCTCTCAACCATTACAACACAACAAGCAGGGTTCCAAATCCTAAATTCAAATTTAGCATACCACATCACAATAAACAACTACTTTTTTACACTACTTTGCTTTTTCAGTGCGATTTAGAAAACTGGATAGTGAACTTTCAAAACATCAGCACTTCTGTACACATTTCACAGCGGGGCTACGTGAACCTGTCCAGCAGGCTGGTGTTTTACTCGGCAGGGAGTGAAAATTGAGTATTTAACCACAACCTGAGACGTTTTAACCCAACTTGCCACTGCATCGCAGACTGGAGGGGCATCAGCCCTGGAAAACAAGGTATTCCTGCCCTTCCCTGTGGGAGCCAGGACAGATCAAGGCCAGGTTGGATGGGGCTTGGAGCATCCTGGGATAGTGGAAGGTGTCCCTGCCCATGGAATGCGATGATCCTTAAGGTCTCTTCTCACCCAAACCATTCCATGATTCTATGAGGATTTCATGATCTCTGGGTGTGGAACAGCAGGAAGATTCCACTCCTCGCCAAGGACTCTGAACATTGAAGGCAGGAAATGGTACTACTTGATTACATTAGTGCATCATCTACCGATGTTGAGCATATCTCACCCACTCTATAGCTCTATTAACAGCTGGAGAGGGCTCTTATCAACCTTGACGAGTTCTTATCAGCTCTGGGCATCCCTCCTGGCGATCTTTGCTCGCCACCCCGCAGATCGGCCGCCGCCTCAGCCTGTGCTCGGCTGACCAGGCACTGACACCAAAGCCCCGCTGCCAAACCCTGCCCAAAGCTGACATTTTGGGGTGAGGGAGGAACACCCGAGCGGGGCTCGGCGATGCCCAGAGCGCTCCCCGCCCGCCGGGCCCCGCGTCAGGGAGC
>VZRX01013602.1:326617-344785 GCA_013398075.1 Notiomystis cincta | reverse complement strand
CATGGTGTAATGGTTAGCACTCTGGACTCTGAATCCAGCGATCCGAGTTCAAATCTCGGTGGAACCTGGTTCTTTTCTTCCGTCCTCTCGTTTTTTTTCTTTTCGACTTTGAGTGCCCAAACTGTGCCCAGGCATTCCCTGAGCTGCCCAAGTCCCTGTGCCCAAACGATGGGTGGGCACAGTGAGCTCCCTAGATTCTTGTGCCCAAGTGATGGATGGGCATGCTCCGAGCTCCCTGGGCCTCTTCACACACGGTGATAATCTCACCTCACCTCTTGCCTGGTGCCCACCAACCCTAACCCCAGACACGGTGTGGGTGCCCCTCTCCTGCCTCCATGGGTGGGCACTGGCCTCACCCCAAAGCCACCCACAAGCACAGGGGAGCTTGGGTTGGGTTGGTGGGAAGCCCCCTAGGCTCTCAACAGATCCCTCCTGTGAACTAGGATGAGAGGGGTATGTGAGCTTGTGGTGGAGGTATCAGAGAGGCCAACGAGCCCTTTCAGCTCCTGAGGTGCAGAGGCCATGAGCACAGGCCCCTTTCCCACTGCCATCCCTGCCCACCCTGCTTCTCCCTTCCCAAAAGATGGTCCGGTCCCCCTTGTCTGCCCCTTTGCCATGGGAGACACCAACTTTGTCATCAGCTTCTCCTGGTGCAGGCTTGAGATCTAAACAACAGAGAATAAAAATAGCACTTGTGTCCAGATGATTAAACCAAATCACTTAAAAGTGCTCTTTTCCCACCAGCCTGCCTTCAGCAGCAGCATGTTTGCCCTCACTGCAGTCAGTGGCTGTGTCATCATTCCAGCGTGTGGAAAGTACCCCCCGGGCATCGGCAGCAGCGCTGCGCATCAGTTACCACCTGCTGGAACCATGGCGAGCCAGAACGAGATCTCTGCGTTTAAAAATAAGTAGTTCACGCTGCCTCAGAGCTTCTGAGTGAGGAAAATGAAACATTAGTAACAAAGACACCTGATGTGTGAGGCAGTGTGTCCCACCACAGGAGCACAGTGCTGCCAGCAGAGGCTCTGCAGGAGCATTGGGTGAGATTGGAGCACTGGGAGCATCGTGGTCTGGGCTCACCCACGTCCTGCTGCTGCCAGCCTCTAATGTGCTCTGCACTTCCAGCTCCTCACAGTGGGTAGTGCACTGGTGAGGTCTATAGGAATCTGTGTTGTCTTTGAATTCATCCTTTTTATCTCCAGACAAACCCAGAACACACAAAATCTTGAGCCTGAAAATGCTCATCCTGCTCCTGCTGTCTTTCTCAATCCTCTGGCATTGAGTAATACATCAAATGGATAACAGATACTTGTCTGTGTAGAGGCTGGGTATATTTATAATTCAGGAGCTCAGGTTTCCATCTCATATCCTATTTGCACTTGTCCATTGAACTTTGTTGTTAAAAAGCTATTAATTTTCACTTGATGTTTCTCGGACCTGGTTTCATCCTCCAGAACTGTTAGTGCTAAAAACCCTTAAAATAACACAGATGAAGTATTCTTATCCTCCTGTAAGAGCTGTTCTCCTTTTCACGCTTTGGATTTTGTTTGTGAGCCTAGAAACACCCTTTGTTTACATTTTTCATGTGCGCAAGCATTACTTCCTCTTGCACCAAATTGCAGATGTTCCTCATCCGGAACTGACTTTGCAAGACTTTAGGGCACAGGGTGAGGACAGTGGCTCTTCTGGCTGAGGTAAAAATCACAGTCCCCACATTGCTGCACTACTGTCACTTGTTGAAATTCAGCCATTATAAAGCAGAGGCATTTTTACCAATGATTTTAAACAAAACATTAAAATCTGTGCAGATTGCCATGGAACTGAGCAGTAGCAGGGACTACTTCTAGCTAAGCCTGTTTAAATGCAATTGATCATTTAAAATCAGATTCTTCATGGTGAAAACTGAAACAGCAGAAAGAGCTCTGTGTCTAAACAGGAATCAACAGAGCAGGACATGAGGACAGCACTGAACTGGCAAGGACCTCCAGAAATTAAAGTCTTATATCCTGTTCAGTCCTGGGTTTAATTTTGTTGCTGTTCAAGCCTCAGAGGGGAATATCCAAACCCTCAGGAAATGTCACTGTGAGCACAGGCTGGTTTGGGCTGCTCTGCTCTTTCTCTGTGTCCCCTCCCAGAGCGGGTTGCTGCAGTGATGGGATGGCCTGGGACACCTGCCGTGCACAGGAAACACGGCCAGAAAGGAGAGGTCAGGCCTGGAATAACAGAGACTGTGTGCTCTGAACTGACAGCTTTTAATGTGAGAACAGTCACTCAGCACTGGCATTTCTGCTGCATTAATTGCCATTAGTGTCATCCTTGCAGGAACACTGAATTCATGGCAAACCTTGAATTAGCACACTCTCATAATTCCTAACTTGGGCAGAAGCATTTGCAGAGGCAGCACGTCCCAAGCAACTGGAGCAGAGACAAGGAATGATACTCAGCTGGGCCTTGGATGTTCAATTTAGTGAAGAAAAGGAGCAGAGGTCACACTCATAACTGCATATTTATGGCTCTGTTCTGGAAATTCATAGAGCAGCTGCCAAAAAGGGCCCAGCACCATTAATGTGCAGATGTGTGTCAGGGCTCTCAGCCTCAGCTGCCCAGCCCCAGGCACTGTGCATCAAGCTCTCCCTGCACCCAATTCTTGCTTCATTCTCCACTTCCCTCTTCCCACCAACTCCTGAGATCCCCAAGAGTAATCCTGGCCTAATAAAGTGGAAAATTTACCACCATCTTCGATGGTTGTGGTGTTCCCAGAGCAAGGTCAAGGTGTCTTTGCAGAGCCCACTGGTGGTATTTGACATGGAAATGGAAGAATGTGAAACAGGGATGGCCAGTATTTGCTGCTGGTCCCAGCTTTTCTGGCTCTGAAATCTCTGTTCACACTTTGCCAAGTCCATCTCTTTGCATAGCACAGAGAAGATTTGGAATTGGAAATCACAATAATTCAAAATTGTCCTTGAAGGGCTGTGACCCAAATTTCCAATTCCCGGATAAAAGCAGCCCCTGGCTTCCCCGGGGCAGAAAGCAGGAAGGACAAAAGCAAAGCCCCAGAACTCTGTTTTATCCGAGGAGAAATATTTCCTAAGGGGAAAATTCAATCAATACTTTGCAATTTCCTAACAATCCATGAATCATTGCAATTATGCAGAGATAATTCAAGCTTTCCAATCCAGCTGCTGAATTAGAGAAAAGCGTACTCTTAGCACGCACTATCCTCAGTTTGACATGTCAGTCAGAAAAAAAACCCTTCAAATATAAAATCCATCGACTGAAATTAAAAAACAACCCTCATTTTAAAACCCTGGACCAATTTAAAGGGTCTACAACGTGCAAGGATTCTATTTTTCAGGTAATTCTATGCCACAGGTAGGAATAGTGAAAATACATGGAGTCAATAGGAATTTTTCTGTTGATAACTCATTTGCATTCCATCACCTGCTATGTCCTTTCAGATTTCTACAGCTCTAAGAAGAAAAGGTATAAGAAGAAATAGACCAAATCAAAATTAATTTCTAAATTAGCCTTTCCTTTCCTAACCTTGAAGTTGGAATACAAAAAAAGACCTGCATCTGAACAGATTTTTCATCCAAAATCAAATCTCATTCTGGTTTTGCTCTTCTTTAGGGATCTCTGCAGCACTGCTGGAAGAGTGGGAAGAGAACAGAAAAATTAACCATCTTCGGGAGCCATTTTTCACTAGGACAATATTATGGTAAGCAGACAGGAAGGAAAGTTTTCAGTGTGATTTGGGAACAGGAATTGAGTGCAAGACTCACTGACTTGGTTTTCCTTGTGATGGCTGTCAAAATGAAGTCATCAGTTTCCTGAATCCATTTCAGACTCAACACTCATCACTTTGTCTGTGTCTGCTGCCTCCAGAGACACACTAGCAAGATAACCCTGGCAGCCCCAGGACAATTGCTGGCCAAGATATAATTTCATAGAATCATCGCTCAAAATCTTTTTCCTCTTACACACCCTGCCAGAGGGGTTTATTTCCTATCTAGGGTCAAAATTTGCTTGATGTTTGTTGGAGTTGGTACCAGGCAAATGCAGGGACAGCAGCACAGGCATTATCACGTGGCCCATCATCTTCTAATTTGGATTCAAAAGATCAGTCCTGGGCAATGAAGAAGCAGTTTGGGTTCTGAGGCCAAGTCATTCTCTGCTGAAACAACCGGCGGGGCCGGCTGGCTGTGCTCAGCATGGCCATGTTTTTGTGGAGCTGCTCGATTGTACTGGGAGCCAGGCTGAGACTGTAAAACTTTGCTCATTAAGATCATTAGAGAGCTGTCAGATGGAACAACTGAGATGGCTTTGATCTGGCAGAATATCCTTCCTCCTGTTCCCAGACCTTGGGAACCATCCAGTTTTCCATAATTATTTTTTTTTCAAGTCATTCAAACAAGGCTCTTTGGGTTTTCTATAGGTTGCAATAACTTCTTCAGGCAAACTGAAGGCTGTAACAGCTATAACAAGATTAATTTATTAAATAGAAACCCTGATATTTCAGTGATTCTTCTATAAATATATCCACAGTTGTTTTTGCCAAGAAAATGACAAAATGTTGCTGATAATCCCAAAGATATTCCCTGTAAATCCACTAGGTGTCCTACCATTTTCAAGCAATTAGGCTCAAGGTTTGTTTGGGTTTTTCCCTAGTTTTGCCAGTGAGGAATTAGTTTGAGGCTTTAGTGGAATTAGGTGTGGGTTTGCAGGTTGAAGAGATGTGTACGTGTGGTTTGTGTGACACAGCAGGACATCCGGCTCACAGCGGCAGCGCTTTGGGCAAATGCCACTAATGTTTCCCACAGAGACCAACTCAAGGTTACAGGCTGGAAGAGAAAAAGGGAAAAGAATCTGCCTTCCTCTCTTGGGAATGCTAAACAAGATCCAGCTGAGCCAAATCCTCTCTTCAATCAACCTTGGGCATCTATTTATAGAACTGCTAAAGCGAGGCCAATGCTGACCTCAAAGGTGGTGGCAACACGCGTTAACCTTCATGGGAGCTGCTCTGCACAGGCTGCAGTTGTGACATTCTTGGTCACTGTCCCTGTCCCTGATGGGTGTCCCTCTGATTGCCAGCGCCTGCCAGCAAAGGCCAGCACAGCACACACTCACAAAGTGCCCTGTCACTCCCAACATGGAGGGCATGTAAATATATGCTAGAAAAGCAAACTGAAAAACAGCCAAAGGGTGATTTTCTCATCTCAGAAAATACTTGGGGTGGAGTGTGGCCACTGGACAGTGTCCAGCTGCTTGGCTGCTCCTCCATGGTGTGACCTGGAGTGCATGCACCATATCAATTGTGCTATCCAGGACATCCCTTGTCTGCCTCCAGATTTGTTACTTGCACTGAGCCCTGATATCTCCTAGGTATTGAAAAAGCATCTTTCATTATTCCAGTGGTTTTCAGTGCTCAGAAATGCAGTATTTCAGTGAGAGACAACTGCAGGGTGATTTTTATGCTCTTGTCACTGAAGCACGAATCACATTCTGTGTAATCCTCACAGCCTTACCCTCCCAAACAGGGGCCATTGCATTTGCAAACACCCCTCCTGTTTACTCTCATTTCACCAGGCTGCCACAGCTTGAATCCACCCCAGATCTATGCAAGGCAAGTGAGGAGAAAATCAGTTTTGTTTTCTATTTAACAAATGCCAGAGGCAGAGATGCTGTCAAACAATGAGATTGTCTCCTTTTCCAGTAGGTGCTTCATGGCCAGAAGTCCTGCCCAGGGCTATTGGCTCTGCAAAATGGCACTGGGCAAGGTGTCAGCACCATTTTAATCACAAACTGCAAGGGGAAATCAGAGGGAGAAGAAGAGCCTCCTGTCCTTGGCCCACCAGGACTCCTTGCCATCAGGCATTGCGCATCATGGGAAGCGCCGAGCATCTGTCCTCTGCCATGTGTCACTGCACTGCCTCTCCTCCCTGCTCTCTGTGCTCAAGGTCTGACAGGCATTTTCCTGACAACCTGCAAGAAGGAAAGGATCCTCGGGTGTTCCACAGTGTGTGTCTGCAGGTAGCTGCTGCAGTGCCACCGCTGTGCAGGGTGCACCATATGCTGGCTGTGAGGGAGTTTAACCTGGTCCGGCGCCTGTGTTTGCTGTGACACACAACAAACACCTCGAGCCTTGCCATGATTCAGAGCATAATGTGTGGGAGCCATCTGGTCCCGTAGCTGAAGGAGCAAATGGAAAATCTGATGAAAGCACAAACAGTCGCAATGAGAGACTGAAAAGATGTGTTGATATTCCAAGCAGAAGTCTCCTTCTGTGGGGGGTAATCTCATCACCCATTGCCTCTTTCCTGCTCCTTCCTCTGGAAACCTGCTGTCAGCCAGGTTGCACTCTCAGCTCTGGGACGACTCACACCTTTGGGATGGCTAAAAATATGTTTCATGTGCTTGAGCAAACCTCCCGAGACAAGAATTTGCTCAGCAGCCAGATGTGCTATGAGCAAGATGTGCAAGATGCTTGCAGCACAGCACATTTTATGGAGCTTGGATTGATCCAGAACTTTGGCTGGTTTAAGATGCACTCTCGATTGGCATCAGTCACTAATATTGTCTCACTGCTGTGCAGAATTACAGCTTATGGCTGTGACAGACTGAATGGAGTTTCACCTCTGCCTAGATGTTCTCAGCCTGGAATGGAGATGTATTTGGGAGAAAGAAGGAACTCAGTGCAGTGGATGGGGTAGAGCTTGGGATGGCTTGGATTTGGCAGAGTTTGTGCAAAACTTGTCCAGGATACTGGGTCAATAAAAGCGGGTTTGTTGTATTTTGGAGCCAGTCTGGTTTTCCCTCATTCTGACCCTGGTTTCTGATGTTTGGAGGGCACAAGGAAGGCAGGGAAACAGAAGATGCCTATTTTAGTACTTCTCTGCAGGGAATGCACACGTTTCAGACAGGTACACATTTGTTTCCTCTGACACCAAATTAATGGGAATTGATGTATTGATTCTGCAATTCTTCTAAAAATGGCTTCAAGTTTTGGATTGCTTCCAAGCTGGTTAAATGCAATGTGCACACAGTTCAAGACAGATATTTAATTATTCTAATATGAATATAGTTCTAAAAATTCAGTTCTCTGTGAAATGCAGAAGGCAAAAGCATAGAGAGCAGCCCAGAAAGGCACCTGGGTTCATTCCACAGTGAGAGCAGCAGGTGAGGGGGGATTCTGCCCCTCCGCCCTACTCAGGTGAGACCTCACCTGCAGAGCTACCCCAGCTCTGAGGAACAACATCAGGAGGATTTGGAGCTGCTGGCACAGGTTCCCCAGAGAAGCTGTGGCTGCCCCATCCCTGAAAGTGTCCAAGGCCAGGTTGGACAGAGCTTGGAGCAACCTGGGATAGTGGAAGGTGTCCCTGCCCATGGCACGGGGTTGGATCTGGATGACCTTTAAGGTCACTTCCAACCCAAGCCATTCTGGGATTCTGTGGTTCCATTACACAATAATAACCTGAGTCAGTCATTTGTCAGTCTCAAGGGTTAAATCCACTGTCTTTATGACTATTCCTATATTTAATTAAATAAACAGTGGCAAAGTAGTCACCTCAGGTAGCCAGCTACAGTATTTGTAGACTGTGGGAACATCTCTGTGCCAGGTAGGCTGCTGGTCCTAAAAAGAGAAATAGTTTGTATCAGGAATAGGGTAAGAGTCCTATATTTTCTTCTTTGATCACTCTGTCTCTACTTTTATGATCTCACTAGGACAGTTACTTGATGCTTCTGTATCTTGAGTGTCAACACGACTCCTCCAAATATTTGAACTTGTCTTTGTGTTTCATTTATTTTCTGGCAAAACTGCATCCATCTGCAGTTTAAGAATAGAACATATAAAAAAAATGTATACAACTCCAAAGCACAGAACACAGAATTTCTGGGCAAAATTCTCTTCTCAGTTACACTTACGTAACTCTGGAGTAGTGTCTTCCTCTTTCTTGTTACTCTGAGTCCCCTTCTCATCTCATTGTGTCAGAGCCATAGGATCTACCATACATGGCTAAATCCGATTTCATCACAACTGTTGCAATCTCCTAGACAAAATTACAATCCCAGAGGAAGTACATAAAGATGCATGGGCCTCCATATCCTAAAAATATGCTGCTGTCAGTTGTTCTCTGTTAGTAGTTTTCCATGCAAATGAAAATACTGTGGTGGTGGTGGTGAACTGCTGAGCTGTCTGGAGCAGAGATTTTCTCCACACACACAAGCAGAGAATCTGCACTATTTGGCTGAGCTCCTTTATAAAACATCATGTTCAACAGCTCTTTCTTTAAACAAAGAAAGGGGTTGCTCTAAATTGTTTGATATTTATTTTGTATAACTCTGTTCCTTGGCTGTCCATGCTATAGAAGTGTTGTTATGGTCCAAGAAGACAGATTGCCTGGGCTGGAAGCCCCAGCCCTGATCCAGGGAAGCACATGGCTTCCTTACAATGATTATGATGAATATAATTACTATTCAGTATATGGTGCAATTGTTTTTGGTGTTTAAAACAGGACAAAACAAAACAAAACAAAACAAAGCAGGTTTGGAAAGGAAAACAGAACATTAAAAAAAAAAATTGTTAAATAGGAAGTGGTTGACTTTCAGGAAGTAACTCCATATGCAGTTTCTTCTATCCAGCATTTCCAGTCATCAGAGAATGGAAAGAAAAAAAATGCCATTAAATATCCCAGTGGTCCTTTAGAAAATATTGCAACTCCCTTTCTGTAGGTATAACATTTTACATCTCCTGTCCAACAGCTGGTGGTGTCAAAGGCCAAGCGAGCAGGACGTGGAATGCAGAGCCTGACGTTTTTCAGTGGTTGCTGAAGGCAAAACCATCTAAAGCTGTAGCAGATGTTCACTTGCTTCCTGTCTGCTTATCAGCCCTGCAAAGGCACTTGGGTTTTGTGCTTGTTGTGCCAAGGGTAGCTATGGAGATCTCGTACAAGCTGTGCAATAGTGATATGCTGAAGAGTTCTTTATGTGTTTGGTTATGAATGATCAAGAAAATATTATGGTTTCTAAGAACTCACTCAGAATTTTCCATATGCACATCAGTCGTTCCCCTCGCACGACAAGAAAATGACAGCGTATAAAAGAACTTAAGAAAGACATTTCTGCAGTGGAGATGTTCCTTTGGCCTCCCTGCTCATCTTTTATACATTGTTTCTAGTATGCCCTGAAATAAAGAATACTATATCCAACCAACTGTATTTCTCCAAGGTCTTGAAAATGCTCCAGAAGAGTTTTTAACTGTCAGTTTAAATATCACTGTCACTAATCCTTTTTCTCGCACCTCAGCTCAGTTTTAATTCCTATTTATATTCATTATGAGCTCCTGTAAATTACAACTTTAATATGAATGACTACATGCAAGTGTTAATGCAGTGCTCCATCTATTCTAGGGCTTTGAGATAGTTTAATGAGACTGATTTTTACACTGATGCATTTAAATTAATATGCATTCCCAATACAGTCAAGACCCAGGGCAATTATGTTCATTACTTAATAGATGGGAGTCCTTTCCTCCATGAAATAGAAGAAATAAAGGAATTTACTTTATGTAAATTCTAGCCCAGATGTTTTGCTTTAAAGAGTAGCAGAAAAGGATGGATTTGGAATGGTTCCTTTGCCCATGTTGAAACTGGAAGCCAAAAGTGAAAGCGTTGACTTATTACTGGTAGACATGGTTATAGATATTCCTGTGGGAAACAAAAGGTTTCAGAGGAACAGTGGCTCTGTTGGTGTTTGCCACATTTCATGTAACACTATCCAGGAAAAAGAGCATTATTGCACTTTTAAATTCTTGACAGCATTGCAAATCCATGTTGACCTGGCAAATGCAAACAGTGGGCACAGAGTATTCCTTGTAGGGCTGATATTCTGTGTACTGCTACATCATGACCCATGGTCCAGGAGGAACTGAAGCCCTTTGGGACAGCTGGTTCCAGGGGAAGTAGGTGTGGACATTCTTTTGAGAAAACGAGCTTCTATATGAAAGCTGGAGACCTAAAATTCAGTCACCTTCCTGTCCCCAAAGGCAAGCAAGAACAAGGTAATGCATGAAACAAAAGAGAAAAGTTGTTGAAATTAAGATAACAGGACTTTATGCAAAGGCTTGCAGGCAAAGGATGATCTGAAAAATGTAATGATAGAAACTGCCTGAAGCATCTGGGAAAACACCACAAGAAGTACAAAGATGAAAGAGGAAAAGAGGGAAAAAGGGGACCCAGAGATCAAATTCCTATGAGTTGGGAATGTGGAGAAGGTGAGCACAACTCTGTGGGTGAGTTCCTGAAAGAGATGCAGTAAATATATTTCAAAAGCAACATATTGGTACTATGAGTGGGTAAGAGAGTTTTTGTTTGAAGTGTTTAAAAATTGAGGTCACAGTATTTAGACTTAGACTGTAAGGGGTAGCACAGTTGGAAGCAGGATGGATGAGATGGTTTAACAGGGCTTCATTGTAGTCACATTAATTCAGTTTAAATAATTAATTCTCTTTTAAATTGACTCTACTCTGCACACTTGACATTTTGGAAAAGCTGCCATTGCCTGGCCTTCTGGTAAATGCTTTTGCATCTGTTTTCCATTGTTTCCTTCTTGAAAAAAATCCTTGTCACTAACAGGAACCATCAGCAGCATGGAACAAATTGACTTGCCAAGGACATTTCCTCCCATCTCATTATTTATACTGGAAATACTCTCTTTTTTTGTATCAAGAGTCAGAGTGTGATTTTTAAAAATTGCCATTCATTAAGGTAGTTTCGTACTGTATTATGAGTCAAATTCAAACTTGGTTACATAAATTACTTTCTGTGCACCAACATTTGGTCATATATTTCCCAAGGAGGTGATCAAGCAGTTTAATTAATAATCAATTCACAGTTCTCTCTGCCTACCTCGCTATGTAGAGCCCCTGACTGCTGCAGGAGAGGTCTCCCCCAGGTACAAGTCAGAGCAGATACATCACTCTCCCTCTTCTGCTCTCAGCACATTGATTTGGAGCCTCAAGTGGCTGAGATTGAGTGGATCTATAATATTATTTGGCTCAAATTGGGTTAAACAAACAGGTTTTGTATTTAATCTCAAGGTGATTTGGTTTGTGTTTTCTCTTGTATCCTTTCTCAGCTCCTGGTTGTGGCTCAGTTGCTAAGAAAGTGTTCACCTGCTCTAAACTCCCCCATGGTAGTGGCAGTGCTGTATGGCAAAGGAACCCAAACATAATTTGGGGGGGTCTGTTGAGGTTAGGGGCTCCTCCAGGTAACCTGGAGCCAACCCTCTGAGAGCTCAGCAAAGGGCAGAACCTGGGCTGACCTATATTCACAGTGACTCACCGTGAGGTTTAATGTTGTTCCTCTGTTTTGCTGGTTTCTCAGCAGCTGCCGAGGCTTTAAACAAGGGCACTCTTACCTAACTCAATCGATGGGTGAGCAGTTAGGACCCAATCTAATACAGGCAGTATTTGTAATAAGAGAAGGGCACATTCCAAAGCTGTTACAGAAGAAAAGAATTTCAGATGATTAGGAGAGGAGTTGGGCAGTGATACAGATTTTAGAAGTACCCAAGATAAAATAACAGATACTAAAAATATCTGTATTGAGATGAAATCCTCATGACTCAGTACTCGAGCCAACTTCCATTCTCTAGGAATCAGTAAGGAAATCATCCAAACAGGGTAGCTTGTGGTGTATTGCCTTACTCTGGGTTTACACTTAAACTTCAAAGATGTATCTCACACTGAAAAAGGGAGAGTCAGGTCTGACTTCTCAGGGCAATTGCAAATTTTTAAAAATATATTTTGTAGCTATAGCTTTTTAACAAATTGGTAAGTTTACTCAAATAGTGAGCACTCTGGATCTTGAAAGGCAAAAGCACTGACAGCAGGACCAGAGATGGACTAGGACTTTGTGACAAGCAGGACATCATTTTAAATACCTGTGACTCTCTAGCTAATAACTGAGGAATTATCAATGCAGCTTGCAAATAGAAGCACAAGAGTGCCATTTCTTCTCCTTTTTTTCTGCATGAAGTGTCCTTTGACTAGATGCAAAACTTGGAAAGTATTGAAGATACTGTAAGCATTAAAAGTATTTTGAAAGAAATGAGTATTTTGGAAAGTATTTTGACATGCTGTGGAATCTCAGAAAAGCAGAAATCTGTGTTAGGAGAACTTGAGCTGCAATCTGGGTCAGATTTTCAGTGCAGATGCATTTCCTTGGAAACTCTCCATGACAGTTAGTGAGAAGAGTGACCCAATGTTTTCCCACCGTACAAAATAACCGTTCTGTTTGATGATGTCATGTGCACAAAGCACTGCTGGGATTTCCACAGCAGAGTCCTGTTTAAGCTTGTTTGGGAGATGAGATTTCATTTCAGAACAGTTTCAAACAGGGAGCCTAGCAAATCTCTTTGGTACATCTTCACTGATCTCAATCAGTTTTTGGAATTTTAACGATCTGCTTTTATTTCCAGATAATGACTATTTATGTAAATGAGATGCCTTATAAATAAATATGGAAATTATTCCATAATATTAATTACAGGCTTTACTGTTCAAATACTAATTATACTAAAGGCAAATGGTGCTGGGGATTGTCTTTGAGTTTATTAATTTAGTTACTTTGTTAGTTTTATTTTAACTTGACTTACATATGTTGGACAGTATTTCTGAACTAAAACAAGGTGTACTGTGGGCCTGGATATACCAAAGGATATTGAAGGATAATAAAAATCAAAATGCATCATACAGGGATAGTAGTAAATGGAACCTAGACTTTAGAATATTTTTGTCTAAGAATCAAATAAATGTGTTTTACTTGGAGAATCTCAGCTTAAGTGTTGTTAGCCATTTACTCAAAAATTAGTTTTAAATTAATTATAATCCTTTGCACTTCTATAGCTGCTTCTCTTGAGAATCTCAGTAGTGTTTCTACAAACATTAATTAAGCCTAATAGTACTCCTGAGAAGTGGTTAAGTGATAGATATACTTCACCCACCACGATATAAGCAACCTCTAGCACAAAATACAAAAACTTTAAACAGCAGGACTACACAAGAGTTTAGAGCATGAAGTATCCCAGTCAGGCAAAACTGTGGAGAAGGTTTAGCTACGTGGAATACAATTGCTTGGCCTGGGCACAATTCGAAGGTGAATAAAAGTGCAAATAATAAGGAACTCTTCACTAGAGATCTCCAGTGAAGGCAAGTGGTTTTCTACAGCCCCACAGTATCATGTGGTGTGGCTCTGGTGATGAATTGGATACTGATTCAGAGGAAAACTGCAATTTGCAGAAATCACCCCCAGATGGGCCAAAGAGCAGGCATCCACATGGAACCTTTAAGGCTGATGCATGAACAGCAGGGATAGCAGTTAAGTCCTTCTCTTACCCCTGAGGGAACAGGAGCTGCTGAAAATAGCAACAAACCAGCAGTATCAGTGTGTACATTTACAGCCCCAGACTGTTATTTTTCCTGGTGAATCTGCATGCACAATTTCCTTCCTGATATTACTCCACAAAGAGCAGCTTTTGTTATCTGCCATTACTGATGACAGCAATACTTAAACCAGGTTACTGCTGGCACAGACAGCAAGCTGGCTTTGGTAGATGAATTAGGATTTGGGCCATCCTGAAGCGACCCTTCTGCTGTCCCGTGCTCACAAAATGGGCTGCAAATCTTTGTCTGGGAGCTTCCAGTGCCTAGGGAAGAGCCATTCCAGAAAGGTGCTCCAGCTGTACACGCTGATTGCCCACTAAGGACAGGAGAAGAGGTGTGGATGGCATCACTTACACCCCAAGGCAAGCACAACTGAACTGTTTTCTCCCCGACTAACACCAAAGACCAGCCCCTGCATCTCTTACCATTCCGAAGCTGATGGCTGCTGCCATGCTGCAGTGCCTTGTGAATAATTTTAGCAGTTGCTGAGGGAAACTTTACGATGCACAGCCTAAGTCCTCAGATGCACACTCTGAAATCTTGAGGAAGCAAATTGGTGCTGGAAAGGGAAATGATAATGAGATCGCATCAGATTTTTATTTATAGAAATGGCTTGGAAGCAGCTGGATCTCCTCCTTGGGTACATTTTCTTTCCTTTTTGTTTCCCAGTATTTCTGTGCTTTTGGGACCAGAAACTCTCCCAGAAATATTGGCAATACATGCTTGCTGAGAAACTCTACCTGCTGGAGAAAAAAGTCTCCTCATTTCATCCAAGTGGAATGCCTACATACTGCAATTAGACAATTAGACTTTATCATTACACATACACAGTAACATTCTTTATTTGCATTTGTGAATTGTAATTCATGACACACATGATCCCAATGCCTCATGAACACCCCTGCAGTGCTTCTGCTGAATTCAGTGGCCTTTGGATCAGGGCCTGTATTTGCTTCATTTCACCATATTTTTAGCTGCTTCAGTAATTACTTTACCTAGAGAAAGGTCTGAAAAATATTTTTTTTTAATATATATATGATATTCTATTTCCTCTTTTATAATTTATTGTCAGTAGTTTCTCTGGAGTGCAAAAAGCTTTTTAGAAATACTATACTTGAATCAGTAAAAGGAAGGGTGACTGCACTGTTGTACTGCTGCACCATAATATTTAAATACTTTATTATTTCGTAATCTGTCCTAGAATTTAATCATTCTAAGCAGGGACAGTCTCTTTATGTCAAAAGGGATAAGTTCCAGATTTACAAATATGCATATATGAAAAAAAAAGCCATGAAGATGTTGCTTCATTTCCAGTGTGATTCCAGCTTGCCAAAGGCTCCATTTCATTGCATAACCCTCCGGATGCAGATCCATTACTGCACTGTAAAGTGGGTTACTGGACAGGGTAAGGCAATTCATCTTCAGAAATGCAGAGTCTTGTTTTGCCAGTTATGGAGTTTATAATTATCCATTATCATTATCTCCCTAGTTATTTTTACCAAGGTTACAGATAGATGTGTTTGAAAGGTATTCTGTTGGGTTCACTTGGAGCCTCATCCTTCTCCTGTAGAGGTAAATGAGCAGTGCACACAGCACAGCCAAGTGAGTTCAAAAGGCATAGAACTGGTGAGGAAGTGAACAGATTAAGTCCCAAATTGCACACTTAAGAAATTGAACTAAAATTGTTTTGTTTATGGAAACCAGTCTCTGCCAAGAAAAACTGGGAATAGTGATAGCTTTTTTTTTTTTTTTTTTTTTAAGCACTGCTGAAGCCCCATGAATTATAAATCCTCAAAGCTCACAATCCTGGGACAGAGTCTCTTAAAATCATGTCCTGGGACAGCAAAGTTCTCCATTCTATTCCTGGCTCTGCCACTGACCATCTGCCACTTGTCCTCTGCCTTGCTTGAATTTACCCATGTGTAAAATGCACTTAAAATAAGTTAAACTAGACTTTGAAAATTACTTCAGTGCCACAAGCTAGAAATTTGGGGTAGTAACATGGAAAAAAATCGTTCTGTGGTCGCTGGTCCATAGAAACCCTGCGTGTCTCTCTGGCTGCACTCCGAGGGAGGCTAAATCTGGCTGCCAGGGCTCCACCCTGCACTTGAGAGGCAGCAGAATCCCACATGAAGCGTGCTTGGTGCCTGCCCACCTGCACTACATGCAGTTGTTTACTTGTGTAATTAGCTTACTATGCACAACAAGAATCTGATCCAACACTAACTGGAATTAATAAGTAGACTGCAGTGACTTAATGGTCTTGGGCTCGGGTCTTCGTGTGCAAGTAGAGATCCTTGCTCAGAGATCCCGAAAATCCCTGGGAAGGGAAAGGCTTTGTGTGACTGACACATAGACACATCTCTGTGCAATGAGCCTGGCAGGAGCTGGGCACACAGTAAATCTGTCTCTGCCTGTACAGTAGCACTATTCACTGATGCTGCTCTTTATTCACAAATAAATACAGCACTATAGTCACGATTTTTCATAGGCCCTTTCACACGTGGCTTTAGAAGAGCCTGAAAGTGGAAAATTGACGACGCAGGAAAGCTTTGCAGTGAGATTTGTTAGGAAAGGTGACTTGATAAAGGTGGTGACAAGCTAATAATGAATTGGAACATTGCAATTAAATGTGCTGGTGGGGAAGAAAGTGTGCCACAGCCAAGAGCACGAGCAGCAGGTAGGTCAGGGAGAGAAAGCAGCAGAGGCTTGATGGAACAGGGTGAGAAGGAGGGGGAGATGTAAGAACAAGAAAGACAGGACAGAGATAAGCACTGTTAGCTGTGATGGCAGTATTGGGCAGAAACTGCTTTGGTGTTTGTATCAGGCCTTGCAGACAGAACCCCGTCCCTGACCGCAATTTGTTGACATTGACACAATGTGTAATTAAATGCAGATAGTCCTCGAAGGACAGAAATGGTGGAGGGAAACAAATTAACAGCAAAACAAACACATCTACACAAAGTTTTACTTGTAAAAGAGCTCAAAAGTATGAAAATTGCCAGAGAATATTTGAGAATTCCGTTTCTCTAAAATCAGTTTCCTTGAGAAATAGTCAGAATATTTTAATGGTTATGAACTTGAACCCTGCAAAGTGAGCCATTCATACGTCAGTGCAGGGATTTTGCTCAGTGTACAGGCAGCTGTAACAATACTCTTAGAAGTAGGAACAGACCCATTCATCTTGGATGTTAACACTGAAGCCTAAAATTTATGCCTAGATGAAAAATGAGCAAGGGCAGAGAGCACAGAAGAGTTTGCATATCAAAAATTACTAACACTAGCCAGAAGATGGACTTCACTATTGCTATTTATTTGAAAAGCATTTCCAGGATTAAAATATGTTAGAACTTGATTTAGAAAAGTCTCTACCAGCACACCAAATAATTTAAGGACACGCTACAGAACGCAGAGCATTTTGCTGTAGTGAATAGTGACATTCTGAGTTCTTGGTCTCTCACTTACCCCACTGTGTATTGTCGGGAGAGACAAGTTCTTTAAGGGTGTGGCTAGAAATGCATTTCACGTAGAAACAAGGAATGGACAATGTTCTTGTAGTCCCTGACACATTCCTTACTCGGTTTGCTGCCTGTTGAGAAAAGAAACGAGACAGACTCAGCTCCCAAATATCAACCTTGGCAGAGCAGAGCTGTGCCTGCATGTGCAGGCTTGCACATGGGTGCTCCTGCCCAGGTACACACTGGCTTCTGTCAGCCACCACTTTTCCTACGTTGGGGGGTACGAGGAGCAGCATTTCTGCTATAAACAATCTAATTAATAAAGGCATGTGGGGAAAAACAATTTTATACTTCTTTTTTGCTTTTATATTCTACCAATTCGTCAGATTTTGAGAGGGATGAGGTAAACCAAGAGAGTAGCTTTGAACATATCTGACTGTTTATAGTTAATTTTTATAAATTCACAGTATTTACAAATTCAGAACTTCCTACGAATTTTATCTTCTTTAACAAATCACATCTAAACCCTCCAGCCAAACATCCAGAACTGAGGTAAGCCTGAATTCAAACTCAAAATTGTACGGTTGGAGCCTATCCCTAAACAGCACTTTAGTATAAAATTTGGAAACTCAGGGTTGCAGTAGACAAGGTGCCAGAAAAGTAGTATTTATTTCTGTGTTGGTACAGGCAAGAGGACTCGTTCTGTTGCGCTCAGCAACATCTTGACACGCTGCACTAATCTTAGCTGCACGCTCTTAAAAGATTATTTTTGTCTCGGGTTCTTTTTCTAGTCTTTGATGCAACAGCCTGCTGCGGGTTACATCAAGCCTGCAGAAAATCCCTCGGTTTTCTCATCCCTTGTTTTCCAGACAGCCGGCACCTCCTCCGGGTCCAGGCGACGGGCGCCGCAGGTGAGCCAAATCCCGGCCTATTTGGGCCGGAGATTAATTTCTGTTTAAATTAAGGATGCTGTCGGGATTAAAAGGCTGAGGTGGGGGGAGGCAGAGTCGAGCCTATGGTCTGTGCGCTGTGTTTTAGGCGCTTTCACTTAGGGCGCCTCGCTCCCCCCTTCACGGCTCAGAGCCGCCGGGTTCCGTGAGGGGGAAGGCGGGAGCGGAGGGGCCGCGTTCCGTGAGGGGGAAGGCGGGAGCGGCGGACCCGCGGTGCGAGGGGGAGCGCTCAGAGAGGACCCGGTGGGCGGCGGGGAACGGCTGCCTCCCCCTCAGGAGCGGCGAAACCCGGCGGGCGCCGTCCCGCGCTGGCCCCGCC
>VZRX01013602.1:239249-326605 GCA_013398075.1 Notiomystis cincta | reverse complement strand
CCCCCCCCCCCCGCCCCGTGACAGCCAGGATGGCGGCGGAGGGGAGGGGGGATCCCGCCTGAGCCGCCCACACGGCGGGAGGCGGCGGGGGCGAGCCGGGCTCCGCTGGGATGAGATAAGGGCGCGGGCACCGAGCGCGCTGCCCCCCGAACCCCCTTNTTCTCCTTGTGCCCGTCGGCTCGAGACTCCCGCCAGCCCCGGCTGGGCCCGAGGGGCTCCCCGGGCGGCGGGGGCGCGGGGCCGGCCAAGCGCTCGCCGCCGACCTGCCATGTTGTACGGGCTGCACGCCGGCGGGCCGGGGTGTGTGCGTGTCCCCGAATCCGCGCGTGTGAGTGCGCGTTCCCCAAATCCCTGGGTGTGCGCTCCCTGGAGCCGCTCGGTGCGTTCCCCAAAGCCCCGAGTGCGCGTTCCCCCGCTCCGCGTGTTGTGTGCGTGTCGCCCCGATCCATGTGCGGTTTTTCCGCGCAGCACCGCTGCGTCAGCCGGAATTGCCGAGCGGTGCTCAGCCCCACGGTGCGTGTTTCTGTCCCGACTTTCCCTTCGGCAGCCCGGGTTACCCTGTACCTGGATTAATGCGACGCGCTGGGCACGGTGGTAAAAATTAGCCCTGGCATTTTTATCGTCGTTCTGTCATGAGGTCTGAGTGTAGCACAAGTTGCTGGCCAGGAGATGATGGTATCCAATAACTTCCCAGTGATGGTTGTTATTCTGAAGTTATTTCAAACAGGCTGCGTTTAGAAATGTGCCGCTTCTCCTTCGCTAAAAATGAGGTCTTGACTTGCTGCCTAGTTCTGAAACTTAATTTTTTTGAATTAACTGAGTGGAAGTATGGTATTCTGGACAGCTTTATACTTCATTTCACAATTTTTTTTTCTGGAACTGTTGCTCAACTGGAGGTTTCCGTAAGAAGTGTTACATTACAGTACATAATATTTCACTTTTTGAATGATTAAACACAAATATTTAATCTTGGCAAGTGTCTGGTAGTTTAGGGAAACTAATTGAGTTAGTCTAGCCAAGGAAGGTCGAGGGGGAGTAAATGGATTATTTCTGGTTTGTGTGTCTAGCATGCAAGTCTTACTTTGTAAGAGTCTCTTGCTTTTCTCATATTTTTTTTAATATCATGTGTTTAGAGTACTGGAGAAACTTCATCTTGCTTTCAGAGTATTGAGGAGTCTGTAAGTTTATTTAAAGTGAACATTAAAGTGGAACTCTGGTAAAGGGAGCTGGTTTTTAGGGGCTATCGTGACTTGGCATTGAAATAGTGTAATTATTAAAAATATAGAGCATTAGAGTTTCTGTGGTTAGCTCTTGAGGAAAGGGAAAATTGCATGGAGCCTTAAAGACAGGACAAAAAAGATGAAGCCTCTACAGCCTCATGAGCTTCTGTGATGTACATGTTTTACTTCTGAAGTGTTGGGCTCCAGCTGGATGAGTACTTTCCTCAAGTTTGAGTGGCTTCTGCTCCTTTGGAACAGGCTTTACCCAATGGCCTTTTCTAAAAAGTGCATTTATTAGAAAGTAACACAAAATATAAGATCTGTTTCTATAAGCAATAAGACAAAAGGCACCAGGACTGTTTTCTTCACACAGGGACTTAGAAACGTTTTCCCAGTATTTGAGATTTTGCTACATCTGAGTGTTCATATTTTTTGTAGCCGTGTAGTTGCAGGTTTGTGTTTCTGGTGAGCAGTTTGTTCTATATGACATAACACCAGTATGGTGCTTAATGGAATTACTATGTGTTAATGGCAATATTAGCAGTTATCTAGTTAATATAGCCAGGGTTAATTATTAGTTAGAAAAAGCACAAATATTGACACAGCCTGGCACACACTATACTGCTCAGGTGAACAGAGCTGATGCAGGTCAAGCCTTAGAAACAATGTAAATAACCTACTTCTATTTGAAATAGGTGCTCAAAAGGGAAAGTAGAAAGGTAGAGAGTAAAGCCAGCTGGTCCCTAAAGGGAGTGAGGTTGGAACTAATACAGCTGTTCTGTGTGACTCTTAAAAAAAGAATTGTGGGCACCACCACTGCCAGAAGCCAGCCTGTCAGTTTTTAATCTGCAGGATTTTGCATTGAGGGTTTACTAATTTCTAGGTTAATTCCTGCTGTAGTGTGTGATAGCTGGAGAAAACTGTCTTGTGACTCTTCAGAGAGGAAGACAATTCCTAGACCAGGCTGAATGATAATGGGGTTTGGTAACCTTGAGGTTTTGATATGGGAACAAGAAATTTGCAGCGTCACTTAAATATTCAACATCCTTTTTTATTTCCATCGTGCTCCCTAGCAGCTGAGTTGCAGATAGTTTTGCAAGTCATAGTAGGCTGAAATGCTTTTTAGAACAGTGGCTGCAGAAACATTTGTGCTTCCTGGCCAAACACAGGCAGGTTGTGGAATGGGAAGAGTACAATAGGTACTTAGTCAAAAGCTTTCTCAATCTTAAATTTGTGTCCTGAAATGAAGAAGACCTGCAGGAAGCCTTCTTTCCATTTCTCATCCTTTCTTCAACTCTGACCTGAGTTTTCAAATATGATGTTGGCATGACCAGAAATTTGGAGGCTAAATGTTTCCCAGTTTATGGTGGATTAAAAAATAAGAAGTCAATATATCTTTGTAACGTTGTTCAAATGTATTTTTGGGGTATTGGTGATTTCCAGCTATGCTGTTGTGTGACAGGGTTCCAGTAGTAAAGGTTTTGATACACGTGTAGCTGTAAAACCAAGGTATTTTTTCTGAAGTTTCCTGGAAAGAACTGTAATACTGAATAAAACTAATAATGAAAGAACCAAAAAAAAAAAAAAAAGCCCAAAATAATTTCTGTACAGGTGCCTTAACAAAGCACAATGCAGTTTATGGTGATTGGTGTATTTCCAGTATGTTTATCCTGCTTGTTACAGTATTTAGTCAGGCCTCTCTGGGATGTATTCAAATTTCAAACCTTTGTTAAGCTGACTCTCATAAAACACCCAAACAAAAAAAGCCTAAAATCCAAGTCAGGCTATTCTCTCCCCACTTTGTAATCCCTCTCCACAATCAAACCTGTTAAAATGTAGGACCTTTGAAGAAATTTTAGGTTGAGCTTGCCCTCATGCCAGGGTGCAGGTGTGGTGGGCTGAGATTACCTGTCCCTTGTCCTCCTCCTGTAGCTTCACTGGGTGGTGACAAGAGCACAGAAAATGCCCTTGGTCTCCTCACTGATATATCAGTCCTGTATGTAAATAATATCTGCCACAACACACAAATCATGATATCATTTTTGCCATTCTAAGAGCAGCAAATCCTGTGGAAGCTGAAGCCAGCTATGCCTTGTTTTAATTGAGGGACAGCCAACAGGTAGGGGATGAATGTGTGTAAGCTGTGAATGCATCACCACTATTCAACTGTTGTTAAAAACCAGCTGTTTCTAGCACTGGTACTGACCAATTAATTACTTGAAGTTAATGGGGATGTTTGCTATTTGGCATAATAATTCTTGGATGTTTTCTGCTGTCCTTCAGTTCAGGTTTAGTGTGTGCCTAGTCTGAAAGCTTGCTCTGTGACTGCTCTGGAAATAGGCTGCTGATGCTTACTGAGTGCTCCCACAGACTCCAGAGTCAAAATTAAACAGTGCAGGGCAGTGATGCCCAGAGGTTTGATCTATAACACTCATTTCAGTAGCAGTCTGTGATGCAGAACTAGTCACTGGTAGTTCCCTAAAGAGCTCAGAAACAGTACCAGGAGGAAATTGAGAAGTGGAAATGAAAGACTTCAGAAAGTGTTGGCTAGCCTGGCTATTTTAAATGGTGTATTTTCACCTTTTCAATATATTAAATGTAAGATATATTGCATTATCTAATATATACATATATTTATGTCTAATGGATATATTAGGTAATGGTCACTTTAAAGGCTGAAATAGACTGAACTGAGTAAAAATGGGAGAGGAGTGAAAGGAGGAGGAACTGTGGTCTAAAAATAGGATGAGAAGAATAAGGAGTGTGTTAGAAGTAAGTTAGCCAGTTATATCCTCCCTGTTTAATATTTACTGCATATCTTGACTTTTAAAAATCTAGATCAGGAAAATCATTTATGCTAATTAATAAAATTATTTCAGTTTGGCCATCTGAAGTGAAAGTGGTCAGGCAGTAAGTGTGATGTATAAGTAATAAGTGCATGTATGTAAATAAAAAAGTCCCAAGAGAAAGCCCCCACCTTGTGTGCAGGCTTTATGCAAACATAGAGAAGGGGTTTGTGGGCTGGACTCTTTTTTGGTTTTGTCTTGAGCTTCAGAAGAAATTAGTGAGTCTAAAGAAATATTCTCAGACTTCCTAACTCTTCAGGATCAGCAGTAGTTACCTTGGCATATCATTGCTCTTCAGCTAATTTGCACTGATTTTTGGGGGAGACCCTAATATTGTTTTCTGTGGGTTTGCTGGCTGGGAAACTGTCCCGGCAGTGCATGGGAGTTGATCAATATATTTGTAGATGAGTTGGTAGTGGTACTTGCACACTTATTTTTCTGTGGAATAGATGCTGAATGTTTTGGTAACAGAATGTAGAGATTTGCTGGATGAGGGAGGTATTAGTGAGTGTTATCCCTCCATTAAACCTTTCCAGTGGGGTGTAGATGATCTGCAGGCAGCAGTTGCAGCCCTGCAGATGCAGTCTGTGCATGGCTGTCCCTGTTTATAATTTGCAGTGTGGTTGGTTCCCATTTTCTCATCATGCAGAACATTTTTGCTGGCCTAAGGTGAAAAAATCATATAAAACATTCTAAGTCTCAAAGTGTGTTTTTAAATGTAGCAAAATGTGTTAGAAACAATCCCCACCTGTCTTTTCTTCTATGACACCATGAATTCAAAATTTAATTTGGGTAGAGAATGGTTTCAAAACAAAACCGAAGTTGGTGTGTGTGTCCAAATGTGGCAGGGTGAAATCAGGTCACTTCTGTCGCTCTTGGTTGATGCACTTTGACATTTTCAGTGACAGATTTTGGGTTTGAAGCTCAATATTGTAGGATTTTCTATTTTCATTTGCCTGTATCTACTGTGCCAAGAACAACAGAACATTGTTTGGGGGACTTCTCTTCTTAAAAGTTGTTCTATAGTAAATAGTTGTACAAAACCACGGACGAGCCGCCCTCCTGAACTGTGCTTTGGATGAGGTAATATTTACATTTTATGGTGCTTATTTTGGCTTTCCTCCCCCTGATTTGCTACAATTTGTTTTCTGCATCCCTCCCTAGAAAACACAGTTGTATTTCAGAAATCTTTTCCATTCTTTGGTGGTGCCTTTTGGCCATAAATACTGTAATCTAGAAAGAAAAGCGAAAGTTTTAAAACTGGCCCTACTGAGATGTGTCTCTGTCGTGAATCTTGTGGGATACTTGAACATCACTTTCCTGAATTTTTGCAGGCAGGGTTGAATTTCATGGGATTTTGCTGTGGCACAACCAGAATGATCATTGGCTGTGCCTTGTTAGAGCCTCTTAGTGAATGCTTTTGTTTTATTGAGACTACAGACAGCACTGAAAAACAAACAAATAGAACACTTGGTGAGTGAGGCAGAAATGTGAAGAAGACTTGGGATGTGCCTGATCTCGCCCTCAGGGTGAATTCTATTCCTTCCTGCCTCCTCTCTGCCACTTATTCTGCTTCCTCCTGTAAGCTTTGATGCTGTAGATGGCCTGATCCTGCTCGCTTTACTGCAGTCATCCTGCTGAATCTAGATTAGCCTCTGAATTTAGGCCTAATCTTTCTTTCTTCCTCAGCATTGCTGAACAAGTCTGCTTGTCCCCCAGTTCTTGGCTACATTCCTATTTTCTTCTCCCAAATTCATGGTCTTTTGTTTTGTCCCTGTGCTTTTATCCAGGACTTTTCTGTTTCCCAGCACCTCTTAGAGATCCTTTGTTGCCAAGTTTTCTGAGCTGTCTTAATTCCTCAGCTGTTTGGATCAGAGATGTAAACCATGACTTGGTACAGATGATTGTGCATGGGCCTGCAAAACACTTGGTAGCATTTCCAGTCCAGTGATGCAGGGCAGAAAAATCTTATGTTTTCTTGTGGGTTTTTTTCTTCTTTTTTAACAAAAATTGATGCAGCATCAAAGGGAGCTTAGTGGAGGCTGGTGGCTTCCTGTGAATTATTGTGTTGTCTAACATCCCTGAGTGCAGATGTGTGAGTAGGGTCTAAGAAGTAATGCCATTTATCACTTAGCCCTGTTTTCTCAGTTGCTGTCATCTGTGTAAACTGTAGCAGGAAAAGGGAAGAAGTACAGGCAATGTCCTACTAAAAATGAAAATGCTATGAGAAGTTCTGTTTGTATTTGGGTAATAATGTAAGTCCTCTGCATTCTTGCTTCTTGAAGAAGTAGATCCTTTACTTCATACATAGAGGCCAAGAAATTAGTTGTAAATAAGTTCTGCCAGTAATAGAGAATAGAGCTGCAAGTACATTGCCAGCAGTGCTGGCTGTGTTCCTTGGGATGCCTAAATCTATATTTTTTTCTTTCATTTAAGTCTACTCACTGCTTTTCCAGAGAGTTGACTAGGAAAGAAGTTTTTTGAAGTGTCCATGGGGAAATTATTCATGTGTTAGTGCTGCCTAATTCTTTGACTTTTTTCAGCTGTGCAAGTGATCCCAAAATTTATAATTTATGGCACTCCTGGAAACTTGTTATTAACAGTTGTGTAGCTGGAGAAAATTGTTATGTTACTGCTGTATGCTTTGTAGTCTTGTGTGAAAATGTTCAGTCAGATACTGGAAAGTCCCTGGCTGTAAGAGGTGCAGGTCCGTGGTGCTGTGTGGGTTCGAGAGACCTGCACTGGGGCTGGATTTGCTCTCTGGGCTGTCAGAGTAATGAACTGACACTGCTGATTGCTCCTGTGTGATCCCAAAGAAATGGCCTTGCACACTGGGGTTATGAACAGAACCTTGAACTTCATGATCCCAAAAATAAAGTTCTGATAATCCAATTCCCAAGATTTTTCTGCTTCAGGAGTGGAAGCAAATCTTTCATGGTTTGCATCAACCCTCCTGAGAAGTGTTTTCTTCCCAGCCTCTCTTATGTTACACTTTGTTTGCTGCAGTCTTCTCATGGTAATCTTCTGAGAGTGTTCTGCAAGTCTTGGGGAATAGAAGCTTCCTCTAAACAAAGTTCACTTCTGACTGCAGCCTTGCTGATGCTAATGAGTTGTTCTGGGAGCCCGGAGTCTGAGTGTCTCCAGTGAGGTGCTATCCTCAGTCCTGTGGTGCAAAACTGCTGCTTCAAAATGCTTCAGTGTAGCACAGACTCCTGGGCTTGCAAGTGCCTCGGTGTAAAACACATGCTCAAGCTGTCCATGGTGATGCCAATGTTTAAAAGTGGCCATGCTGGTGTTCACCAGATCTGAAGAAAAATTACCAATTGTGGCAGTAAAGGGCAAGAAGACTGTATCACCCACTGCAAGAAGAATTGGGGTAAAGTGGCCAAATGGAAGAGTATGTGTGTTTTGCTGGATGTGGAGTAAGAAGGATCTGCTTAAATATCTGAATCTTGTAACACAAAAGTGGTTTGAAGTAGACTTTGAAAGGTTCTTGGGCTGAGAGCACACTATGATAGCTGGCTAACACCTAGGAGTGGACACAGAAGGTATTGATTGTCAGAAAATAATGGAAGAGTTGAAGTAATTTGAAGTGGGTGGCTCATCTCTTCTTTGATTTATTTTGTTTGCATTCTTAAAATACCAATGCAGCATAAAACTTGATATTTTGTTTCTTAGTTTTAAGGTCTGGTTTCATTTACTTTTTCAGTGGAGTGATATGTAACCTTATCTTAGCAAGCGAGTCCTACAGCAACCCACAGTGTTCATTTCATGTGACTGATGCAGTGAAGCGTGCAGAAAGTAAGTTTCAACAAATGTGTACATTGTTTGATTCTTATTTTTACTGTTTCTATAGGGAATGAAACTTTAACAAGACGTCTATGTTCAAGCCTGGCTGACGGCAAGAGAGGCAAAGTGTAGAAGCAATGCCCTGATGAAAAGGTAGGGAACACATTGGTAGAATTGTCAAAACGCTTGTGTTCTACCTTGGGAATTCCTGTGAAATTAGAGGGCTTCTGCTTTGTTCCCAGGATTGTTTGCTTGCTGTGAAGAAAATATTAAGGGGAAAAAGGCTTGTCTGACAATTTTGCCAGAGATGGGTGAAGTTTTTTCCTTGTGTAACTGCTGTTACTCGCACGTCTTGAGACTGTTGAACTCCCATGTGACTTGTGTGCTGTTATGTCTGAGAAGTGGTTCTGAGTAGCCAGAGCAGGACTGACTGATCCAGTTAACTTCACTTTGCTCTTGCATGCCCAGCTGACACATCCCTGTGGGTTGGTTACCTCAACAGGCTAATGTAGCAATACGCTATGAGATGCTGGGAGCTGTTAGAACTTTACTGGCAATTTTTAATAATTAGCCTCTGATTTGTGTCTCTGTTCATCTGCTCTTCGTGTTCCTTCAAAGGAAGTAAGTTCTTGGAATGTTATTGTATGATGAATATTTAAAAAAATAAATCACTAGCTTTAAACTGTTTTAAAAAAGGTTGCAGAGCCCTGCACTGGTTTCCAGCCTACTCTAGGAGACATTTGTTGCTTGTTTACACTTGGAACATCTTTGGAGTCAGGCTAACAAAGGGAAATATCACAGTTTAGACAGCAAATGGATCTAATAAGGAACTCAAATTAATAAGAAATTTAATATTCTCAGAGAAAAAATGCAGAGAGGAATGAGAATGACAATAAGGCAGATTACAAGGCAGTTGTTTTATTTGTCTGCCAGAGGTGGACTGGCAGAAACTCTTCTGATGGAGTCAGATGGTCCTTACAGCTGTCTGGGAAAGTTGGCTCCTGCAGAGAAACTGGCATGGCTGGAGCAGTTTTTCTGGTCTGCAGCCACTTACAAGTTATCTCTGCAAAATTCTGTGGGTAGGAGCAGGTTGTAGGAATTAGATCAGTATTTTTTTCCTTGAAAATGTTGCAGTGCATCTGTAGTAAACTGCATTTCGTGAAGCATCATGCCTGTTCCTGCTGCACAGATGGAATATATGGTTCATCCACATCAGTTCTGGTCATGTGATAGAGAAAAGCTGATGTGTGCTTTCCTCTTATAGTACTTGAATGAGGAATGTGATCTGTTCAAAAAGCTTGGACACTGAATGAATTACAACAGTGGTGACAAGCAGCAAAAATCTTTAATTACTATTTCCTAAATGTTTATGGAAAAATAGGATGTTAGAAAATTACATTGAATAAACAGTGAAACTGTGTTTACCCTTTGCCTTTCAGCAAAGTAATCAAGCTAATAGTTTGTGGATCTGAGAGATTATCTGATTGTTCCCCCGTTCCCATATTTTTAGAAATTGCAAAAAGCCCTCTCATCTGTGTAGTCATGATCTGCAAAGTGTGTGTGTGTTTAATGATTTTTTTACACGTGACTTTATTTGCAAGGATATTTTGATTCTTTCTGACCTTTCTGGTGTTTAATTTATAGTGGTATTAATTATATGACATCCATTAAAAATCATTATCATGAGATGGCTCAAGGACCATATATTGCACTTATTTCCAGGGACTTTTTAAGAGGTTATGATTATGATCCCATGGCATTGCCTTTGAAGTGCAGTCTTTTGTCCCCAGATTGCTGAAGAGTGGCAGTGGCAGCTTCTCAGTGTGGTACTCTTAATGTTGAATTTCCTCTGGAACCAGCTGCCTCAAGCAACCCTCTTGTGCAGTGTGACTTTTCCTGGTGTGCTTTTCACGTTTATCTGGTTTTGGGGGTGTTTTTGTCCCCAAAGATGACTTGCAGTATGGTGAGATGTTGTAGGGAGATGAGTGAGGGTAAAAAGATTATGGTATGGAAGTTGTAGGGAAAAATATGCTGCTCCCTGGCTGGAAGTTGGGCAGCATTCCTGACCTCCCACACAATACAATCCAGGGGGTGGAGTGGAGACCCCAGGGGCAGGCTCTGTTGAAACCTTTGCCGAGGAGGGAACTCTGAGACTTTCTAGCTGATAGAGCCACACAGCAGCTGAAAACCAAGATAAGGAGAGATATCCCACTGTGGAATCAGCAGCTGTGGAGAAATCTCCCTCCTTGGACTGACGTGTGTCCCCATCCCAGGGTTATCTCAGGTGCTGTCCTGAGATTCACACCCGCAACTCACTGGGAGATATGTGACTAAAGTCACTGTGGAATGGCTTCATGGTAAGAGTTTCTACAGAAATTCTTCATCAGTTTATGTGAAATGCTCTTCACAGAATGATTATTTGTCACTGAGTTAGCTCTCAATTTATACCTTCCTTCTGGGATCTATTAACATAAAGTTTGCATAAATCTCTCTCCCAGTAACCAGATGTTGAAAATTTGACTATCACAGTAGCACTAGTAAAGTCTAAGTCAGCTTTAAACTAAAATACCACTGAAGTTTCTCTCCTGCATATTTATCCCATTTTTAGCTGTAAGCCTTTGAATCAAAGACAAAAATCATAAAACCCTTGTAGAATCTTGTTGAATGGTTTGAGTTGGAAGAGATCTTAAATATCATTTCATTTCACTCTTGCCATAGGCAGGGACACCTTCCATTATCCCAAAGTACTCCAAGCACTGTCCAACATGGCCTTGGACACTTTCAGGTATGGGGCAAATAGGAAGGGATCATACATCATCAGCCAGGTCTTTTTTTTTTTCCTCTCTTTTGCAAAATCTGCACTAAATTATGAAAGTCTTGCTGACTTGTGTATTACGTGCTATAACCTTAGGAAGCAAATTTGTGTGGTAGCAGGTGTTTGTATGTAGGGGATTCTAATTTTAACAGCCTCTAAATGAGGAGAGCTTGTCCCAGTTTTTCTTGAAAGTGCTTTTGGGAATAAATGAATGTTTGAATTTAAGACTTTTGGTATCAACTTTATATGGAATAATGGTGAGGTTTAAATAATGCAAAGGTATGATTCTTCAATATAATATATATATATATACACACACACATCCTGTTTATTTGTAATGCTGTCTTGACTGATTAAACTGGAGTAGTGCTGTTAATACCCTGGAGTTATAAGTCTTGCTTGCAGTTTTAACAGCTATCATTTGTATAATTTTTGATTACTAAAGTGTTAGTTTCATTTCATTCTAAAAGGCATCATGAATCACTCCAGAAATCAGTGTAGTTTTGTGAAATGATGCTGGAGAGAAAAGGAAAAACCCTCATTGTTACAATAGCTATAAGGTAGTTTTACAGAGAGTTGTTGATGTACCAAAATACTTAGAACTTCAGTCATATTAGCTGAAAGATGTCAGTGTTTGGTCTTATGCCAGAGTTTAAGGATACTTTGTTTAACATCTCCTTTTCTCCATGCATTTGTTCCCAGCCTGCCTGGGTTTGCTGGAGCCAGATGGACAGTGAGATAATAGGCAGCATATGCAGAGGGTTGAGTTTGTGTGTCTTTGAATATATCACTCAGGGAGGAGTTTGAATTTTGTAGTTATTACTTTCATATATATGCTGAATAACATATTCCAGATGTTTTTGAAATAACTGATTTTAGGTTAAACTAAGCTCAGTTTTGTAACTGCATTCTCTCTTCAAACACAAGCTGAAGTTATTTTCAAACTGTTACTTTCCTATATATTGATGATTGCTTGCCAGTAATCATATTTACTGAAGTGTCCCATAGTGCTTATTAAACATATAGAAAAATAAAAGCTAAATAATTTGGGGGTTCTTCTTGGCATTTTCTAGAACAATGTAAATAAGCATAAAATAAAAACCTGTACTCATTTCCTTGCAACTTTAGAAGCTTGTTGAGCCAGTCCAGCAAAACACAACCAACCTACAAAATAAGAGCAGGAATAGGGAATTGCCTCTCTTGTACTGGTGGATGAGGTTGGGAGAGGTGACCAGGCACAGCCTGACATTCTTCCTGCTTGAGCAGGGGCTGGTGCTGGTAATCTGAGACCAGCTTGGAACAATTTGATTAAATGCACATTACCGAATTGGGACATAATTTTCAAAATTACCAGTAAGAAATATCTGAATTTATTATGTTTCAACAAAAATCTTGGTCAAATCCAAGAATCATGATGGCATGAAGTTTGGTAAGGCTTAATACTTGCTACCTAGAGCAAAAAATAAAGGGAGATAAAGGAACAGGAATAAAAGTTATATGAAAACTGAAGTCTTGTACCAACCATTCAAACTGTTTTACATTCTGATTGTTCAGTTTCGGAATGTCAGCAAGCTCTTGAAACTCCTGTGTGGTGACAGTTTCTCTTGCAATAAAGTTTTGCACCCAAACAAAATTAATTCAACAAAAGGGAGTCTTAAATAGCTTGTCTGGTTTAAAAAGTCTGTAACTTGATGACAGTAAACTTCCTGAAGCTACTCTAGCAAGATTCCAGCACATATGGGTAACTTGGAAAAACATTTTTCGCCCATTTCTCAATGTTCCATGAGAGAGCACAAAACATTTCCTTTATTTGCAGGCTGATTTTCTGCTTTTAAAAAACCACCATAACTTTCTAATTCCTGATCTGTGTTTGTTTCTGAGCAGCTGTAGCACCTTGTAATGGAAGATGGAAGACAAAGGGGCCCGTGTTGCTGACTACTTCGTTGTCGCAGGATTGACGGATATCTCAAAGCCGCTGGAGGAGGAGATCCACTTCAACGATGCCTGCCATAAAATCGCCAAACCAAAAGAGCCCATCACAGACGTGACAGTCCTTAATAAATCCCTGGGCGAGGAGGTTCCTCAGGGCTATAAGTGCATAGAGGTCACTCCCTCGGGCCTGTCTGCAGATCTCAATAACGGCAGCCTCGTAGGACCGCAGATATACCTTTGTTATCGCCGGGGCAGGGATAAGCCTCCACTTACTGACTTGGGGTGAGTGCTTTCCCTGCTCCAGTGGGTGATTTTCACAGTTTATTTAACTAAGGAGCAGATAAGGCAGGCTTACGGAAATGCCTTACTTTTTAAATACGAGGCAAGACTCTAAACAGGAAGATATTTGTTGACTTGAGCGTGCTGTAACCCAGTATGGAAGGGAAAATGCATGCTGAGTGGATTTTAATGACAAGTGTAATGCTTCCCATTTTGGAGTTTTCAAAGCCATTTGTAATTTTTAATGCATGTGTTTGGATTGGGATAAGGTGCCTGACCTATTTAATACAGATTGAAAAGAGGTAAATTATATGACATTCTCAGGATCGGGCAATGAATCTTTAATTGAACTGAAAATAATACTATTTTGCAGTAAACAAATGCTTAAAGGCAATTATATATAGTTTCATCTTGAAATTCTCCTGTTGGAATACATTTGGAGATAATGTGACCTGAACTTGTTGGTAAAAATGTTTTGCTCAGAGATGAGACAAGAGCTGTGAATATATTCAGGCATAATTCTTAGTACTCAAAGTGTTTTAAAACATGCCTTCTTACTTTTTTCCATCCTCCTTTTAACTAGGGTTTTATATGATGGGAAAGAAAGAGTGAAGCAAGGCTGTGAGATCATTCAGAGCACCCCGTATGGGCGGCCTGCCAACATCAGCGGCAGCGCCTCCTCACAGCGGGTGTACCTCACCTACCGCAGGGCCTCCGAGAACATGACCCAGAACACCCTGGCTGTCACTGACATCTGCATCATCATCCCCAGCAAAGGAGAGACCCCTCCCCACACCTTCTGCAAGGTGGACAAGAATCTTAATAACAGTATGGTAAGATTCAAAGGCTGGGCTTTGAGTACTTGATACTGACTGATGTGATGTTTGTGGAGGATTGGTGGCAGTTCTTGGAGTACCTGGTGAAAAATTTTGATAAGAGCTCTTCAAAGATAAAACAAATATTGGAAGAGTTGGAGGATTGCATTCCTAAGTTCCTGCTTGGAACAAAGTCTTTCTGGAAGCCTTAGAACAAATGTTTGGGTTTTTTTAGTGCTGACATCTTTGGTTTGGTCCTTTAAAACCTGTTGTATACATGTGTGTAACTGGAGGTTTTACAGATGTGGCTGTTTCTGACACTGCTTTTACTGTTGTGGTGGGAATTCCATATCTAGCAACCAGCTTCTGTTTTGTTTTCCAACTCTTCCCTTCACCTACAATGCTATTTTATAAATGTTATTCTCCTCAGTAATTTCACACATTTCTTATTTAACGAAAGTTGTATGTGAGTGATGTTGGAAGCTATTGACTGTAAGCATATTAAAATGTTTAATATGGTTCCAAAGCCTGACCTGCTAAAATACACAGGTTTCACAGCACTTTGATTTGCAGAACTGAATATTTAGGTGTCTCCTGCTTAAATCTGCAGCCCCATGTGCTGGCTCTTGCAGGGTCCTCAGAAGTGAAGATGCTGACTGCTCTGCAAGTGGGCTCATGTAAAAAAGATCATGGGAATTGATTTGTGCTTGTTTTTAAATAAATGCCTGTAGGCATTAACCAATGGATTTTTCAGTTCTAATAGTCCCCATACTGACTGGGGTATGGGAGTGCTGTCTTATGGAAGTTGTTACACCCTTCTCCCTTCTATAAAAGCTCTGTGTTCCCCCTGTGGGTGCTGGTCTTTTCTGTTCTGTGGCTTTCCTTGTTCTTTATTCTCATGTCCAGAAATTGAGAATTTAAATACTTAAAATTATCAATATTATTATTAATTATATTCTGTTATGTCCATTTGTTATTTCATCACTTAATCCAATAATTTCTTCTATTTTACAGTGGGGCTCAGCAGTATATTTATGTTATAAAAAGTCTGTGGCAAAAACCAACACCATATCATATAAAGCTGGTATGTAACTGTAGCTTTTTTTATCTTCAATTCAGGATGTACAGGCTCATTTGTAACGTAACATATTTTGTGTGAAAAAATTGATACTATCTTGCAAAATCCCCTAAAGAATTCTTTTAAAATCATGTCCAATAAGAAGCCTTAGAACTGGGTAGCATGACCATGCTGTTTTAAAATCTGCTTTTAATTGGGAAGCTCAGCTGTGTTTCTATAGGTTTCTGCAAACCTGTGTATCTCCCACCTCTGTTTGTGTTACTGGTAACTGTCTCTTAAGGGTGTGTGTGTGTGTACATGCAGAAGAAAATACTACAGAAATTATTTGATGCATTTTCATGATCACTTTCTTTAAGAAACATTTTGAAGAGTCCTTTAGACTTCCACACTGCCTTGAGCATCATTGGCACTGAGCACTTTAAGTATTTTTGGATCATGTATCATCTTTATTTTATTGTTTTATTTATAGGACAGAATTAGATTTGCTGTGACTGATGAAACGTGTTGGGTTTGCATTTGTTGTGTGGGTTTTTTTTAAACACTGATTTTGTTTGGCACACAAGTCATGAGCATGATTCACACTTAAGCTTTAATCCACTTACATTCCTTTTAGATGCTGCTCTTTGTAAACAGGAGTTCAGGACGTACTAAAGGGTGGACGCTACATTTGTAAACAAATAAAAATTTTAAAAGGCCCCACATCTGACAGTAACTTGCACAAAATTTTAATTCTTGGCATGATGGGGATCCACTGCCCTTTTTGATTTCAAGTTTTTGTTGCTTATTAATACTCCCCTTTCTATTAGAAAAATGTATAGTGATTGTGCTGTCTAATGGAGAGAAATCCAAAATCCTTTCATGCAGTATCTGTTCCCAGTTTGGAATCCCCTGGGCTGGCAATCAGACAGGAGGGATTGCTACAGCCTCTGATGTAACTGAGGACCTGTGTGCTAAAAGCCTCTGCCTCAGATCTTCATGTTTTACAGCTGTGTTTAAAATAAGTCTAAATACGTTGGTGTGACAGCACAAGAGCTGAGTCCTCAGTGGATCAGCATAATTGATTTGATTCTATTGATATTAAAAAACTATCTAATATCTAACCTATATTTTTCAGGGAATGTTTGTTTCCCAGAATTAATTTGTGTTATAGTTGAAAACTCAGTTTTATTTCTCAGTTATTCACATTACCTTTTTTTAAACTAGATTTTAAATCTTTGCTCATACTCGTGATGAATGTGAATTATTAAAATAACAGGTGAGATGCACACTGCCTGAAAGCAAGAAAAGATAAATCAGTTATGAGTAGTTTCTAGACTGGAAAGTAGGATTTCAGTGTAATGCTTTAGTCAGGTGATTTCTCCTTAGGCCATGGGAGTATCTGCCCCTTCCAGCTGTTCCCTGTGCCTGATTATTTACACCTTCACTGATCTTTTGAAGTTAGTGTGGGCTCATATATGAATTTTCTGGCAATTATTTTATGGAATGAGCTATTACAAACCTGTTTCTGCTGGCTTTTCTGTAACTGCCTCTTTGCACATTCTATTTATAGGTTTAATATGCAGATATCCCGAAGAAGATTATGAATCATTCCCATTACCAGAATCTGTGCCTCTTTTTTGTCTCCCTATGGGTGCAACGATTGAATGTTGGCCATCTAACAGTAAATACCCTCTCCCAGTTTTTTCTACATTTGTACTAACTGGAGCTTCTGCAGAAAAGGTATTTCAAAACCTTATTTAATTGAAAAAAAAAAAGGTTGTTTATCTGTTCAGGATGATGATAATGAATGTTTTCATGGATGAGCTTGAATCAGTTCTCTTGGGCTTGATTCCAAGACTGCTTTGAAGAGTGACTTGCAGTAGTTTCACTGCTGGACTGTTGGTCATAAACCTGTGCTCCTCTGCTTTCCTGTTAGCCTGGGAAACTGGAGAGCTGTAAAACTGGACTGAATATACATGCAAGTAATGCTGTTTTTATTGCAAGCATGGAAACGACCTTTACATGTACATACTTGTTCTGAAAAGTAAATTGGATGTCAGGGGGATATGGCTTTGAGTTGTGTATAAAGGATTCCTAAAATAGCTTTCAAGGCAATTGGAGGAGCAGTTGACTGTAGTTGTGTTCTTTACAATCATTATTTTTCTCTCAAATAAATAGTTTTGTGAATTACTCTTTCTCATATGACATTAAGTGTTTTAAATAAATAATAGGCAGTCTGGATCTTCACAGCCATAAGAATATTCCAGAATGGATTGCTTCAAAAGATGATGTATTAATGTATCTTTTCAAACAGTACCATAGGCTTGATTTTTTTGTGTGTTTGGGGTTTCTTACATTGCTTTGAAGGTCAAGGCAGAGTTATTGACTTTAAATCCATGCTGTGTTTGCAGGTATATGGTGCTGCTATTCAGTTTTATGAACTGTATCCTGAAGAGAACCTCACAGAGAAACAAAAATCTCAGCTGGGATTAGCAGCTGCTGGCGAGGGAAAAGACACGTGCAGAACAGTGCAGACAAATAAATGCATCTGTCTGCTCTCTCACTGGCCTTTCTTTGATGCTTTCAAGAAGTTTCTCACCTTTCTGTATCGTTACTCCATCTCTGGGCCACATGTCCTCCCCATTGAGAAGTAAGTTATTTCCAAAATTCATAAAAGTAATTTTAGTTGATATGAGGTTTTTTTTGTTCTAAATTTCCTGTAATATCATTTTTACTTTAGTCATCAAACATTAAATATAATGGCTGCACTTTTCTCCTCTGATAAACGTATCTTTACCTACTTCCTGAAAAAGTCTAGATTTTTATTTGTGATTTAAGTGCCTGCAAAGGTCTCTGAAAGCTGTTTTAATTAGCTTTGCACCCTTTAGCCATAGTGATTAGAAAGAGCAAGATTATAAATCCTTTCTTAATCTTGCACACATCAAGTTAGGAGAATTAAATGAGTAGATTTGCATTTTTTCAAATGCCTATTTGTAGTGTAATGAGATATGATAAAGCAGATTGAATATTTTGCACTCGTAATTATCTTCTATTTGTGATAAATAAACTTAATTTCCTTCTCACATAAAGGATTTCACATTATAAAATGCAGAGGAAATCCTTACACCAAGAAGTGGTCGATACCTGTAATTGATATGTAATGCCATGTAATATTTCTAGAATAATGTAATGTTTTAATGCAAGAGATTTCAAATACACTATTTACTTTTATTACACATCAGCCTTTTTTCTGCTTCAGCTTAAATACTAACTTTTAAGAGACTTTGACTTTGTGGATTAAGTATTTCTTGTGATTATTTATCCCCTTCATTTTTCCACTTCCCATCACTGAACTTGTTTGAAAATTCTGCTAGTGTAAACTTCCAGTGATGAAAACATATATATGTAATTTTTTTCTAAGCTGAAGGGTTTGTTGTTTTGAATTTTGGGAATGAATAAAATAAGTAAATATGAGAAATGCTTTATCAGTTTGGATTTTATGGATTTATTCTAATTTCTCTGTGAACTGGCCAGTTTACTGTGGTTAATTTAAATATAGGATTCTAATGTAGAATCCAGCCTACTCAGTGATGATGAGGGTTGTCTGTGCCATACATGGATCTGAACATTTTCAGTCAGCCCAGCTGCAAACAGCAGCTTTCCCTTGGTGTGTGACTTGTTCCATATTTTGGCCATCTTCATACACTGTAATAAAATAAAACCCAAATCAATGCTTATTTGTGGGTTTGTCTGAATTCCTTCACAATGTACTTTCCTGTGTCATAATATTGGTAACATTTGTAGAAATCCTGGTAAAGCATGTTCTGCAGGGAGCAGTTCAGGGCACAATACCTCTCTCATGAGTTTTTACTGACCCCATGCAGCTTCTTTTAATGTGAAAGTGTCTATTGTGAAGAACTACACTTCTAGAACTTGTGTCAGTTTAATCAATCCAGAAAACTGAGAACTTTAGCAAATTCTAAAAATATTTTTCTGTATTTGTAGTACGTGAAAAAACTTTAAAGCTTTTTCATCAGCAATTTTATATAACATTTTGTATTTAGAACTGAAGGAAATGGATGAGCTTAATGATTCTCCTTGATACTCAGCCATGAATATTTTTTGCAAGTAACCAGTTCTGGTCTCTGAGGTTTAGTGTGATTTCACACTCTCTCAGAAGCAGGATTTTAAAATGGGACTGTGATACTCAAACATCAATATTTCTACTTTACAAATGAAAAAAAAAATCTCCTTGTAATTTTTCAATCCCACAAACCAAGTTTGTGTTCTGAAAGAGAATCTTTCCTCCCATTTTCTTGGGACCAGTAGAAAAATAGGTTTTCAAGGCCAGACTATCCCAATAGGGTTTAAGTGCTGGGATTTTTTGCTCTGTTTTCTGAATAACTGTGTGCCATTTTTATATAATAATTTCTCTTATTGACAAAAATTTTGTCTTGAGGTAAAGTAGTGGAAGCTTAATTTCTACTAAATCAGTATTTTTCTTTTCCTCTAGACACATTTCCCATTTCATGCATAAAGTACCTTTTCCATCCCCTCAGAGGCCAAGAATTCTCGTTCAGGTAAGTGTAATTTTCTTTAATAAGTGTGTCTAAGGTGAAGATAAAACAGGATAATAAATGGAAAATGTAATTTTTGTGCTCAAATTATTTTTGTTCAGGATTTCTTTTTCCAAAATTCATACAGTTAATGTGAGAAATCAGTGAAAACTGTTTCCAGTTTAGTTAATGACTTTAGTGAGTTATTACAAGAAGATGTTTAGTGAGCTTAGAACTTAATTTTTTTCAGAGTATATGGAAATTGATGCAAAAGTACTCCAAGTCAGCAGCACCTGGTCTGACTTCTGCAGTAGCTTTTGAACTGTCTTCTTCTTGCTACTGTATGAAGTCTGAGTGTAAAATAAATAAATAAAACTAAAACCAGATGTGAAAAGTATATCTGTGATTGCCCCTCTTCCCAAAGGGCTCTGTGCTCTCCTCTCCACTCTCAGAACTGCACGAGCCACACCCAGTAACAGCCCCTTCATCAAGCCTGGCCCTTGCTCTGTCCTGTACCTGCAGGGCTGTGTGGGAGTGAAATAATGACAGGAATTGCTACCTGGTCTTTGAAATTTCAGCCCTGTCACTGTTGGTAGGAGAGAAAAAAATCCTGGTCTCGAGGACTTCTGAAGTGTTGCTAAATCTTTTTATTTCCTCCTAAAGAGGTGAAATGGGTAGAGACATATTAAATTTTTTATTACAGAGAAAAGAGAGCTCTGTTGCAGTCATAGTATTCTACCAATCCTGGGTTTGATTAAATAGTTACAAAATGATGCTATTCTCTGTTATTACTTGTATAACATAAAATATTGAGAGCCCTGAGCAGTTCTGAGCCTTAATTGTGTAGCCCATATGGTAGTGAAGTCTTTCAGAGCAAATACAATCCTGGGTTATGTCTTTATAGCATGTACTGAATATTGAAGATCCTCTTTAGTGTATTCTAAAGGAGTGATATTTATTACTGTTACTGAAAAGGGATTAGAGAACAGTTATACTGAAACTGTATCTGGCACTTCTGTCCCTTATGATTTTAATTCAAAACCCAGCATTTTTACTTCTTGTTTTAGGTTTTTTGTATTCATATTCAATAAAATATTTATGCTAGGAAACACTAAACGCCTATTTACAGAGATTGTAATTGAGTTCAGAGATAATAATTTAATGGGTTTAGTCTGAAATTTTAGGGAATTTTGTCCATGTATGTGTATGGGGTTTTTTCCTGAAACAAAGTCAGAAGACCCAGAAAGTGATGTGAAAATTGTGTTACACCTTATTTTCAAAATGTTTTGTGCATTAAATTAGTACAACTTTAGGAGCTGATAGTACAGATGGAGAAAACACTGCTTTTACAGTAGACAGTGGTAATTGAGGTCTGTGAAAAAGTTCTTCCTTCCAGCTGCTTCCAGAGACTAAAGTTGTGTTTGAAAGTGCACTGAATAAAATCTCAGGTGATTGTAGCTTAGACTGTTCCTCAAAATTAGTGTGAGCAATGCCTGTGTTGAAAACAGCAAGCTTTCAGGATCCCATTTCTCTCTGAAGCCTGTTAATGGAAAATGTGGTAGCCTTTTGCTAAGCAATTAAACTTTTAAGTTTCAAAGAAATTACAGCCATTAGTAAAACACTCTGGAATGTTCCCATTTGCCAGCTTCCAGCTGCCATTGTTGATGGGTTCCTTCTGACCTGAGATCTGCTGGACTCTGTGTCCTACATCCCCTCTTTGCTCAGAGGTTGCTGTGCTAATGTATCACAACTTGCAGACTTCCAGAGCCCTGGAGTAATGTTTCTCCTCTGGGGACTGGGGGTAATAAGTGCCCCTTCTGCCTGAGGGAGATGTGCTCCTTGAATAGATGCTTAATTGTGTTTATGTGCTTCTGCTGGAGCACAGAAGTCAGAGGACATCAGACTGATGCTTCCTTTCAGAGGGTGGTTTATGAAGGTTTGCCTCAGGCTGAAAAAATGAGTCCTCTGAATTCTTGCACTGAACGAGCTAATGGTGCTGGTGGTCCCAAGGTGACTTACTTGACAAATGCAGCCTGTGGTGTGGCCACCCTCATTTGTCAGGCAAGTGGGATGTGAGAGATGCAGGGAAACAGCACTGCAGACTCTCCTTAAATTCCCTGTGTTTGAGGGGACTCCAGGCACAGCATTTAGGGTGACTTTGTGTTTCTAAGTCAGTCTTGTCTTCTGGCTTCTCTACCTGGTCGCCTGCAGTGGGTCTAACCTGAAACACACTCAAAGCCAGGATGTTACTGGAGATGCTCTGAACATGCAGCTTAGTTGTACAAGTTGCTGTGACTGAGTTACTACTGCTTTTGTACAACAGAAAATGCAGGCAGGATTAAGGCAGCTGGTATCTTGTTACCCTGGATTTACCATGGCTGAAAACATCAGCTGAGCTTTGATAAACTGATTGTCTATTGCTGTTCTTGTACTTACGTGAGTCTTCCTATTCATGCTGAATATGTGAATGATTTGCTTGATGCCATGTCACTGTAAGAAAGAAATGTGATTTAATAAGATCTTCTCCTTGCATCTTCAGCTAATGCAAATTTTAAAGATTCTATCAGAGCTGAGCAGTTTCTACCAGCAAGAGCCCCATTCTCATATGTCTTCTGAAGAAGATATGGCTTTATTTTATGACCTGCCATCCCTCCCCTTCATGAATTTTTATCCCTGTCTTTACCCCTAAATCCAGAAAGAATTCCCCTCATCTCTTGAAAGCTGTGTATGAACTATAGGTCCTCACAGCCCTTAAAGTACAGAAGGCTTCATTTTTCAGCAGTTAATATATTCAAATTTTTGCAGCATTAGCTAGTTTAAAGTCCTCTTTATGAATATGCAATATATTTAGCTCTGGCCAAGAAAGGAAGATTGTGCTTTGCCCAGTTTTTACTAAAAGATCCTGATGCATATCATTGCACAGCATTTTTTACAATGCTACACAACTGAGGTGTACAAGATTCAGCTCAATTTGAATTTTTAAGTTTTCTTTGTTATATTTGTAGAATTTCTAATAAATATTTCCAAAGTTCAGAATAAAAAATAATATATTTTAAAATCTTTTTCCAGCTATCTCCACATGATAACCTGATTCTTAGCCAGCCTGTGTCATCACCCCTCCCACTGAGGCAAGTAGTATCTTGTTAATTGTGAGTTGTATTCTGATTTCTGTTGTGGAAAAGATTTGGTATTTTCAGTTGCAGTTGTGTAAATTAGCTTACCTTGTCTGGTGCCTTTGGAAGCTGGTGGATCTGGAGTTTACTGGTGTGATTAGACCTGCACCCTGACAAGGATACATAATTAACAATATCTTGGGGGGAGGTGTTGAAATAATTTTAGTGGTTCTTGAGCAAGAATACAGATTATTAGATCCCTTTTCTAGGAGTTGATCCCTGGGCTCCCAGGATGGTTTTTGTTTTGGAAGGGAGTTGAAGGAATTCTGTGACCGTCTTGACCTCCATGTGTCAGAGCAGGAGACTGATTAAAGAAACATATCTTGTCTCCCTGTAAATTGCTTCTCAGAAAGAAAAGTTGTCATGCCTGTGTCCTGAAAAGAGCCTAGACTGAGTTGAGTCTCAAGGAATCATGGTTACTGTTGGGAAGTAACCATTCCTCACTGGACTGTGAAGTGTGCCAAGTATTCTACCAAGTAATCTTCTCTAAAAGGAAGATTTGCAGATTTCCATTTATTTTATTATTGAACATTTCTTTTTTTTATTGTCCCTTGTAACTCTCCACCATGTTTATGTCCTGTAACAGTGGTGGCAAGTTTTCTACACTACTTCAGAATTTAGGACCTGAAAATGCAGTAACTCTGCTGGTGTTTGCTGTGACAGAACATAAAATCCTCATCCACTCATTGCGACCTTCTGTCCTCACGAGTGTGACAGAGGCTTTGGTCTCTGTAAGTACCAGCTTTGTCATACACCTGTAAAAGGACTGAAAGAATGCTTCTTAGATTAAATCTAAATTTAGTAATAGTGCTGTTAGGCTTAAAGGTTACTTAAGAATGAAAATAAAGATCACTAGAGAGAAAAATTACTGTTGTAATGATATCCTGTGAAGACAGAAGAGAAAATGTTGTTGATTCTTTATGTGTAAATATTGTAAATAAGTGTTTGATCATCACAGGGCCCTAAATAAGAATTCCTGATTTTCCCAACTAGTGCTGTATCTATTCCTATGGAATTTTAAATGCATGATTTTCCCTGCCTGTCATCACTAAGCACTGTTTGCTGCCTCCTCTATCTGCAATCTGTGATTCTGAAGGGCTTTTTCCTACAAACTGAATTTTAGAGAAATTAGTACCATTTTTAATTAATAATCTCCATCTAGATTCTCAGTAGTAACAACCTGCCATGTTAAATAATTTTGAAGTTAGTGAAATGTGGTTTATACTTGCACAGAGTGTACTGCACATGTTTAACCTGTGTTTCTGTCTCTGCATGTTTTCCAAGATGATATTCCCCTTCCACTGGCCTTGCCCATATATTCCTCTCTGCCCCTTGGCACTGGCAGATGTGCTGAGTGCCCCGTGCCCCTTCATAGTGGGAATTGATTCCAGATACTTTGATCTCTATGACCCCCCACCTGATGTCAGCTGTGTTGACCTGGATACCAACACGATTTCTCAGTAAGTTTTTATCAACAATTTTTCTTCTCTGTTAATTTTCTTCTGCTTCCTGTTTCCAAAAGCAAAAACTGGCTTTTTGGCAAAACTTGGAGGGGTATTTCTTTTAATTTTTCTTTTAATTTCTTTTTCCTCTGCCCATGCCAGTTTAAGTAATTAGAGCTCANCATTAAAAAAAAAAAAAAAAGCAGAGTTTCTATGAGAAGGGAGTAGGAGAGCAAAGCTAAGAGTAGGCCAGGACCTAATAAAGACTTTTTTTACATCTTCAAAGTCTGCTCAAAGTTTTCTGATGTCTTGGCAATTGAAATTGAAATAACCTTGACACTCAAGCTAATAGTACCTCACCTAAAAATTTAAGATGCAAATAACAAGTATTTTGTAAACTTTAGTGGTTTAAATGAAAGGCACAATTACTGGACATCTCTAAGTAAAAATTGGTTGTTGATAGAATCCTCAAATATTGCAGAGCAAGGTGTATTGAACCTTGATATGAGAAGCAGAAAAATGGATGGGGTGGTTTTAGTGAAATTCATTATAACAAAGCACTTCTTTTAAAAGGCTGTTTACACATTCCTGGCTATTGAGGTCACTCAAATTTGTGTCCTGATTAGAATGTACAGAAACACAAGTTTATTGGGATGTGCTGATGGGTGATGAAAATTATCTGATCCTTCAGGATTTTAATACATTTTACTGCAAGGGCTTTTTTAGAAAAAAATTCTAAACCTTATGTTCTGTATGTAAAAATAGAGTGGTAGTGATCTTAAATCTTATTACAGAGTAGGTTGCTTAAAAATGATGTTGAGGTAAGGTTGGCTATAATTATATTATGTGCAAAGACAGTGATGAAACCATCCTTTCACTTTCCTGAGACATTATTAGAGTGCTACCAAACTCTGTGTGGAGCAGTGAAGTCTTAGCTAGAGTTCTGATGGCTTTAAAATGTGATACAAGTACTTAATTAAAGAATGCTGGTTTTGCTAGAGCCAGCTTTTTGTCTGTAGCAGCATTTTGTAGTGTTGTTTTAATGGCTTCACTTTGCCTCTAAGTGGTGATTTTCTGTGTATTGTAGGTATTTAATATGAATCATCTGCTTTTTGGGAGCACTTTGAAATTAATCAAAAAAAAATGCATCCCATCCATGTGTTTGTCCTGAAAATATGCTTCTTTAATCAGCTCCTGTCTAAACTTTCACATGATTTTATAAACAGCTTTTGTTGAGGGCTTTTTAAAGCTCTGTCCACACTGGTGCTCTGGTACTGCAGTAACATGTGCTCACCAGGCCAGTGCATTTTTGGTGTTACCCACAGATGTGTGAGGTACAGAAGGTCAAGCTGAATCCATTGTCACATGAATCTGGGTATATTTTAACCTATTTCAAATGTAATGGAGTTCAGTAATCACTGAATTTAGTCAGATAAGGAGAGTATTTTTGACCAATATTGAGGGGGGAAAAAAGTAAAACACTACAATGTTGTTTTGTTCACAGTGCAACAGCGACCAAGAGAAGATGCATTAATGGAATTGGCAATGAATGATTATGATTTTAATTCTGGGAAGAAATTGCATCTGATAGATTTGGAGATCCAGGAAGCATTTCTCTGTTTCATGGCTTCAATCCTAAAAGGTTACAGGTCTTATCTCAGGCCAATAACAGAGGCACCCTCTGAAACAGCCACGGATGCAAGTTCTCTCTTTGAACTACAAGGTGAAGAGTTATAAACTTGTTTTGTATTTATTAATTTATTATTTTAGATTGACTCTTATTTAAAGAATAAAAACATTTGCATGTTTTAAATGATGGTGGAAATGTAAGTGCAGACAAAATTGCACAGTAGTGGCAAAGATTGCAGAAAGCTCTTTGCACATAAGTAGAACCTACACTGATTTCTGGTGAGGGCTCTTCCATTCTAGACATTCTGACAGTGCTGCTGATTGCATTTTGCAGGGTTCCTCAAAAGCAGAGACCGTTCCCATCAGAAGTTCTACACCCTGATGACCAAAACCCAGATGTTCATTCGCTTCATTGAGGAATGTTCCTTTGTCAGTGACAAGGATGCCAGCCTTGCCTTCTTTGATGACTGTGTGGATAAAGTAAGCAAGTCTTGGTGTGCATACACTGTTTAACTTCTGCTGTTGTCTGCCTTATCTGACAAAGTACAACCAGAATGTTTTTGAAATGCAAGTTTGTTTTTTCTTTTACTTTCCTGTTTTCTCATCATTGTAGCCTTCCATTTTCCATTTTTGTTGGGCTTCATTCCATTTATTGCTTACAATTCTTGAATGTAAATAAAACATTGAAAAATTCAACATATGTTCAACATAGAACAAATTAGAAGTGCTAATTTTCACATGTATGGAAACTTCTGAAGTACTGGCCTGTTGTAAGAAGTGCAAGAAGGACTGAACTGAAACCCAGAATCTTATACCCCTATTTTTATGAATATTATAAGAAATTCCACACCTGGTTGTCATCTCATTGGCTACCTGTACCACTCTGTTCTGGGACACTGCTGTTCAAGCAGGGTGCAGTTGTCTGGGATTTCCTGGAAAGTAGGTCACCTGCTGTTTTATTCCATGGGAATTAATACTGAAGACTGATATCTGCTATTTGCAATTCCTATTTATGGCTATTTTTCTCATGGAAGTGCAGAAGAGCTAAAAGGAGCTGTTCTGAGAAGAAATCTGAAAACAATGAAGTTATAAAGAAATATAAAAGCATGGTATACTAATATTTGATGTTCTTTATAGCTTTTGCTAGTCTCAATATTTTAGTAGCAGCAGTTTTCAAAACCCTGCTTCCCAGTTCTATAGCATGACATGCAGGTATTCATGTGTTGTAAATTGAATTAATTACAAACATTTCTGTAATGTTGAGTTAATCCTCTAGCTCTGTTAGAAACCCTTCAACATGTAGTGCTTGCTTTGCCATGTGCCAATTTGTGCACAAAGAGGAGCTCTCCTGGACAGAAATAGACCCCAGTGACTGAACTGCTGAGCAGCACTTGGTTTCCTTTGTGCTGCAGTTTGGTTCTCTGGCTGATGTTAAATAGGGTGTTTATTCAGAATGCAATGACTGTGGAAGTGTCAAATTCTATCTGTTGCATTTCATTTTATAGAGTGGTTTATGAAGGTGCTGAAGTTGATGCCCTAGGCTAAAGTTATCTTGTCTGGGACTTCAGACATCTCTTTCAAAAAAGTCATGCTTAAGTTGCTGATGTCACTGTGAGACTGCACATAATCTGTGGAGCTGTTGGAGCTTTCACCTTTTAGAAAAGGTTAAGTAGCCATTTATACAGCTGAAACAGAGACTTGTCTGTTCTAGTGCCAGGTATTTCACTGCTTGATGCCCTGGACAGCTTCTTTCCACTATAAAAACTGCTCATGACAGTTTGATGAGAATAAATTTTCCAGAATGCACTTGCACTTCTGCAACTTCCATTCCTGGCAGTGAGGATTTTATTCAGGTTTATTAATAGGACAGCTGCTTCTGTTCCAGGGATAACTGTGGGGAAACTGAGGCACTGGCATTGCAATGCTTTTAGGATTTGCCATGGTTTCAGAATTGCTTGGGAAACTGGCTATTCACTGACATGAGGGAGCAGGTTCCCATGCAGGATTTCTTTGAGCAATTGTAAATGTGCCTCATCTTCTCTTTCCTGCTTCTTCTCCCTGATTTCTCCTAATTTCTGCTACTGTTCTTACCAGTAAAATACAGAGTCAAAATATTGAAGTATACTAAGAACTGTTGTACCAACTAGAGCTGTAGCCAAGCCCAGATATCAAAATTGAACTGTTCCAATAAAGCCAGTGTTTGTATTTTAACTTTTATTAGGTGAGCCAGCACCCACCAGGGTATGGATGAAAGAGTGATGTCATGAGTTGAAAGGTGATACAGTGCTTTCTTATGGGCAGTTATAGACTACTGGCTTGAGACAAATTTTATGTACTGTGAAATTACTTATCTATAAAATATCAACTAAGCCCTGCCTTGAATAATTTGTGAGAATAGTTTAAGCTGAAGAGTAATCTCTTCTATGTTATTTGGTCCCAGACAGCAGCAGCAGATTGTAATTGATTATGCATTTTGTCAACTGAAAGATACAATGTAATTGTCTCACAAGTTTTCATTTTTCCAGGAATTCCAAAATTACCTCAATTCGACACACATTTAAGCTACTGGCTTTATTACATTTCACTGGTAAAACTTGTGGCTCTGGGTTTTTTACATCCTTAGAAGTATTTAAATTGCAAGCAAGGTTTCGTTTACTGCTGCTTCTCAGGGGCCATATGTTCTTGCTACTTGGCTGGTTCAATTTGCTAATGCTTTCCATCTGTCTCATGCAGCAAAATGTGTAATTAAGGACACCTCCTTGTATGTTTATCAAACTTTAAATATTCAAGAATTTTACTGAAACTACTTGATATATTTGCACCTCACTGGAGGGGGGAGAACTGTGGAATATATTTCTTTTTATACATTAACTCTATGTTGCCAAACTCTTAAGGCATAAAAAACATGCATTCTTGGGTTCCACAGGTTGCTTATTAATTTCTTTGAAGTCTTCTACCATTTGGCTGTCATTTGGTTGCCATTTGAACCATTTAATAGAAAAACAAAGCTATGCCTGTCCCCGTTTAACTTCAGCAGGGTCACACATTTAAATTCCATTCTCTTGAAGTGCCTGTGAATTTCTGCAGTCCCTGCAACCTATCAAGACATGAAGTGCTGTGTAAGTGGCTGCAGTCATGGATGGTGCTGGTAGTACCTTCTGTATGCATCAGACAATTTGATAAAACTTGGTATTGTTTCCAGTGGTTAAAAGAGAGGGAAATAGCTCTTATTTTTATATTTAAAAATAAATTTCAAGTTACTGCTGTAGTTGGAAACGTAATTCTAGAAATGATTGTTTTCAGAAGGATTAATCTCTTCATACTACTTAGAACATTCACCTGAAAACAGATAATTCAAACTATCCCATTAAACACTGGTTATTGGGTTGGGGTAAAGTTCACAAAATACAACACTTATCATTGTCATTACAACTTTGCAAGGTTTCCTTGCTTTTAAGATGCTCTTTGATGCTGATGCAGACTCTGGCCTGTTGATCATACAGCTGTTAACAGCAGAAAATACAGTGCCCCTGGTAAAGACTTTTTCTTTAACTTCCTTCTCCAGGTAGATATGGACAAAGCTGGGGAAACACGACTTATAGAGCTGGATGAGTCCTACAAGAGTGAGCACACAGTTTTCATAACACCACCTGAGATCCCTCATCTGCCAAATGGGGAAGAGCACCCCCTACAGTACAGGTATCCTAAGGAGACAGAAGGATGCCAGCAAAATCCTAACTTGAAGAGTTTAATTTCTAGGTTCTTGTGAGAGTCAGGAAGTACAGATTTTTCCTGTCCCTTTGTGTTGTTCAGGTAAAAGGTGTGTGTGCAATGGCTGTGGTGCCAGTTCTTTTGAGGTTTTAATTTTGTGTGTGTACACACAGAAGCAATAATACTTAATAAAGCTGGTAGTGATCACATTACATTGTGCTGGCTGTTGACACCTTTTAAACTGAACTGAAGTTAATAGACCACTTACTGATATTGATATAAACTGCAGATACTCTTTGGAAAGAGAGAGTACAAAGAACCACTGAAAATTAGTGTTACTAATTTAGTAATTATGTCAGATGAGTTTGTTGGTTTCTTCATTAATTCGGAGAAATATTTTTATATACAATCTGATTTAATCTTTTAAATGGTTTGATATTGTACCTATTGATTTTCATAACACTCAGTCATGTGATGCTCACTGGGGACCAAGCCACACAGATTATTTTTTTAGTAGCTAGAATCAATACTAATGCATTTGAGACATTAATTAAAGAAAATGCTATGACAGTGAGTACATTTATCAATTTAAGTTGCTTACCTGAATAACAGGTTAAGAGGCTGTTTGTGCAGGTATATGGAACCATGCTGAGGGATTAGTGAACCACTTGGTCAGCAGTGTCTTTAAAGGTTTTACTTTTATTTCCAGGGAAATGACTGGTGCAAGTGTGTAGTTGATTTCCTTTGCTATTATGTGATGTGTTTGCTTTGGAGCTGACTTACCAGAACTGACACTTTTCTCTTACAGCTATAATGGGTTTCCAGTATTGAAACTAGAATTGTTTGAACGGCCTGAAGGATTTCTCACAGCACCAAATAACAAACTGTCCTCAAAAGCCAGTAGCCCAAACAGCCCATCACCAATGTTCAGAAGAACTAAGCAGGTACTTGCAGGTATTCTTGGAGTGTGGGGTGCTTTGGAAGGGGACAGCTTGAGTTTGGCTGTCAAGCCTGACTGGCAGTGGCTGCAGCCTGATGGTTCTTCAGTTCTTCACTGATCTGGTGACTGTAGGGCCACTCTGCCAGTTCTTTGGATGTGCTTCTTGCCTACACCATATCCTACAAGGGCCCCTGTACAGATTGTTACTTGCTGTGCTGTCCCTTCCCCTTTCTTCACACCCTTCTCCATGAGTTTTCCAAATCCACTTCTAGATTGCTTTTCACTGCCCAGGGCTTTAAGAGGAGCTCCACCTTTCAAAGTAATAGAGATTTAAAGAAATGCAAGGTTTTATCACTGGAATACTGCACAGTGACTGTTTTTGGTATTGCTCTCACTGCTTTCCTATTCCTTCCCACTTTATTATAATATTACTGTTGCAGTTTCTATAGATATAATGGTACAGTTTTTAACATGTAGCTCTGTGTAATGCAGATGTAAACACAAATAATCTCCCTGTTTCTTTCCAGGAAATTAAATCTGCCCACAAAATTGCTAAGAAGTACTCCTCCATCCCCCAGATGTGGTCCAGGTGTTTACTCCGCCACTGCTACGGCCTTTGGTTCATCTGCCTCCCTGCCTATGTGAAAGTCTGCCACTCCAAAGTCAGGGCTCTGAGAACTGCCTATGACGTGCTACAGAAAATGCACACCAAAAAAATAGATCCACCTGATGAGGTAAAAGAGCCCCCAGGTGCAGAAGGAGCCGTGGGTTTGAGGGTGGGGCAGTGCTGGGAGCCCAGGGCTCACTGGTGTGTGTTTGCAGGTGTGCTACAGGGTCCTCATGCAGCTGTGTGGGCAGTATGGGCAGCCCGTGCTGGCAGTCAGGGTGCTCTTTGAAATGCAGAAGGCTGGCATTGACCCCAATGCCATCACCTATGGCTACTACAACAAGGTATGTTTTAAAGGGGATGGGGGGCACAAAAATGCTTTTTTATCCAGGCAAATAGAAGGGAGAAAAATAACAAAGCAGTTCAGGTGTGATTGTGTCATTTCTTGTAAGTCGAAGAAACACAAGACAGAATCATTTTGTGGGTTTTGTTTCTGTAGGTTTAGAAATTGACTGAATTACTGCCAATGTGACTCAGTCTGAAATGTAAGTTACTGTTTTCACACCTGACTGTTCCTGAAGATGACTGCTTGATTTTGGTATTTCCAAAATAGGCTGTTTTGGAAAGCACCTGGCCTTCAAGCAATCGAGGTGGCTATTTCCTCTGGATGAAAATACGGAATGTCGTCTTAGGAATAGCACAGTTTAAAAAAGCATTGAAGAAGATACCAGCAAGCACTGCACATACATCTGCTCCTGGTAGGGTATTCACATCCTTCTATTGTTTTATTTTCATGCTGATGAGAAAGTTTATTTCAAAAAACATTTTTTGTGTGTTCGATAAAACTGTTTGAGAGGAAAAAAACCAATAGATCCTGCATAATTTTTAAAAAGCAGTCTCTTCTTTTTGCCTTTGAATATGAAATAGTCTGCTGTTGACTTATTGTATCAGCTATTCATGAGACAAATGGAAGCAAAATATGAACCTGAAATTTGTGATAATTATTCTAGTTCATCCAATAACCAGTCTTATAATTGGCAGAAAGTTTTGTCCAGCCTTGCCTTATTTATTTTCCCCTTTTTTTGATGTTACCTAAGAGGCAACCAGAACTAGTCCTTGAGTTTGCAGTACTTATGATGGCAGGTTCTGCATATCACCTGCAATGATTGTTTGTTTCTATTTAGAATATAAGTAAAATGTGTGAGGCTGTAAATTTTGGGGCTCCTTTCCTTTTTTTTCCAGTAAAGACTTAGAAAATGTGACCATCAAATGGTCATATGGCCATGCCTGTAATTGATATTTTTAAAGGTACTACTTTCCATGGTATTTATAACTTCCTGGTAAGTGAAGCATGGTAGTGAATTGTAAAGTAGCAGCAATGCAGTTTAGTTTAGTTCAAACTGACCTTGGAAGACCTTTACAACATACTTTTATAAATGTATGTAGGTCATCTGACTCAACTTTCAAAGTCCTTCCAACCAGAGCTGTTCTGTGATTCCAAATGTGTACAAATAAATCTTTGCCCTGACAAACAGAACAGATATGATGGCCTTATGGTTAGATTATTTCTCTTAGACTCCAGAGACTCCAGTCCTACTTATGGATGACCTTGAACAATTTTGCTTTATTTCTGCCTGTTCTTCATGGAGCTGAGCTTCCTGATAAACCACTTTATTGAAAGCCAGCCATGCAAAGCACTGTACAAGAGCTTGGTTGCAACTCAGACCATGTTAACTAAGGAAGCATAAATAATCCTTAATGAAATACCAGTCACTTATACAATTAATAGAATTTGCTTTTGATATCACCTGATTTTTCAAGATTATTTTGCATGAAATCTCATAGCTGAAATGTGTGCTGACTCCTCAGGAAATGCAAAAAACTCTGCCATAAATTAAATCCCAGAATTTTTGTTTTCATCTTTACCATAAAAAGGTCTTTACCCTGTCTGTAGCCATTCAGTGCAGCATCTTTAGGGAAAAGAGGGAAAGAAACTTTCAACCATGCTGGAGACCCTCTTGATCCTGGAGAGGTGTTTGCTGATACCTCCTAAAGTGTATGAGATTGAATAATTCCCTGATGCTGTGGCACTGCTGGGGATTTCAGATTCACCTGGATAAAGGATATGGAATGTGTGTGACATTTATAATGAATAGAGATTTCCTTACCTGCTTTGTTAATTTGCTTTATAACAACCTGGTGGATTAACTACCATGTTGGTGTTAAGTAAATTTGGGATTTGAAACCAATCAGACTGTATTAATTTCTCCTGGGCAGTGTTTTGGCTTAAGAATGACCAGATAAGTGGCTTGAATGTTTGCAGAGGGTTTTGGGGTGATGCTGGTTATTTTTATTTTAATCTGATTTCACAGACAATTTGCCACTGCATTGTTTAATTTTTTTTTTTTTTTACTTTCTAGAGTAAGACCATGAGAATCACATGCATTAACTCTGAGAAGCATTTTGCCCAAAAATGAAACCATGTTTAGATGCCTCTTAGAGTTCTTGAAAAGATGTGACATTTTGATCAAATAAACCAGGCAACAGAATCAAAGTCAAACACTGCTTTAGTTGAGATTTTAAAAAGAAATGTTGCCCATTACCCCTTTAATTTCATCCTCTAAAGCATCACTTCAGTGTTTGTACTCTAATAAGTCAATCCTTTTTCTCTTCTGGGTTTGTTTTTTTTTTTTGTGGTAAAATGTTCACTGTTAATTGGAATATTCTTGATAAGAGGCCTTTGAATAACTGTTGGTATTCAATTTATTCCCCTGAACAATGTCACACTATTAAATACCATAATTGTCTTCATTCTGATGTCACCCTGCAATGATAGGAGGACTTTCAGACACTGGCAATAACACATCACTCAAAGAAGAAGCCAAGCAAGGGAAAACTTGTCTTCAAGACATCCAAGAACAAAAGGAGGACAAGAGAGAGAGTGACTCCAGTTCTTGTATGTATCTTGTGAATACAGATATCTGGTTCATTGGGGATAAATAAGGATTTCAGCAAAAGCTAAGTGGGACAGCTGATTCGTCACAGTGAGTGTGTGTGATAATGCCAGTTTATGCCACTGCCTAAAGTTCTTTCTCTAAATGCAATTTTCTGGATGTCTAATGGTTTCACTTGGAAAATTACAGTTCTTTTTTTCTCTCCTATTTCAAATAAGTGATAATGGTAACATAAAGGCTTAATGATAATTATAGCCTAATGTTTTTGTCTTTTTGAAAAATGAAATTGCCTCATAGGCATAATCTACAGAAAAGCCTTTTCTACCAGTATGGTTTCTTTATAAATCCTATAAGAGGAGAACAGCTGAAATTTTGCAAGTCTGCGAGGTCTAAATTACTCAGCTCCTTGAAATTCTCAAAGTTTAGGAGATGCATCAGAATGGGAAGGGGGTTTTTTCTTCAGGTTTTGCATCTGCTGCTCTTGATTCCTTAACTGCAGTTGAGCAGCATCAACTTCATGCAAGAACATAGAAGATCAGATTGTAGTAAAATTGTATAAGTACTACAGATTTCCATGTATATTCATGGAAAATACCCTTCTTAGTAAATGTTCCCCTAATAATATAACTGTTTAAATTTTTCAATGGGCTTTCTCCTACTATTTGAGTTAACTAGCCCATTGTCAAGTGATATAAAAGTCTGAGAAAATATGGAATTAGATAAGTTACTTCAGTTTTTTCACCACAATCTTCCTTCTAGCACTAGTATTTTTTTCTTCAATTTGCTTGAAAAGTTGTCTATGATTATAAGAACAGATATATAAGATTACAGACAAGTTATTTAGGTTTAATAAAGCTTTTGAAGATGCAAAAAAATGTGAATTCTGCCTGATTTATTATTTTTGCTGATAAGACATTTGTGACTCTCTAATAGTATCATGTGCTAACAAACATGTGAAAACAACTTGATAATATTAAAGTTGCCTGAAATCCCTTAGAGAAGTAATTCTCTATTTTGGGTAGTCACCTGCAATGGAGTTTTTGTTTTATAATCTAGAAGAGGTGAATATGAATATTCACATTTACTTAATTTCTCTGTGTAGTCCTGGGGGAAATGAGATCTGTGTGAAGCTGAGCTCTTGCAAAAAGCAGGAGAAAATACTCTTACACCTCTTCTATGCAAGTGAACAAGGGTGGTCTTAATCTTCACAACCACCACAAATTCTGGAATGATTTTTGAGCTCTGTGTAGAGAAGCTTATGGAACTTCCAGAAGTAATGCTGGGAGTTAAATATCCATAGTGAAAACCTCTGCCCAGGCAGGTACCAGCCTATTTATCATGGGATGGGTGCACGATGTTGTCACTTAATCCTGTATGAGGTGTCCAGTAGGTAACAGGGACTTGACATTTAAGGGGAGTTCCTTGGATTCTACCAAACTCTGTCCTTTTCTGCCTGCAGTGTCTGAAGTGGAGAGCACAAAAGGGAGTGGGGACTGCCTGCCTCAACTGAATTACCAGAACTCCAGCAATGACAAAGCCACTTCCAGCATCGTGCGGCTCAACGGCACTGTTGACAACGCAGTGACAGAGGGGAGCAGGGGTGAGTGCAGGGAAAATACACATAAATAAAAATATGAGAGATACAGTTACTAATGAGCTCTAAGTAGTGTTCCTAGGTTCTGTTGTCCACTAAACTTACAGGATTTTATTGCTGTAATAGCAGTGAAAGGGAGTTTAGGTTGGAGTCAGCATATGCTGTGTCAGGAAGATGCATGTGAATATTCTGCATTTCCAGCTTTTTTTCTTGTTTGTTCTGTTTTCTGGCTGTAATTAACATCTGCTTGCAAAACACCAAAATCTTGGGTCTTTTCATGTAATCTCCAGCAACTAATTAATTCCTTCATGACAAACAAGGGGTTTCTTTGCAGTAGAATTAAAAAGACAGTTTCAGACATTTTCATGAGTCTTTAGTAATGTCAGATCTGGTTATTCTAACACTGTCAGCTACACTTGAAATATTGTAATATACTTTAAAGTCTGCATCTTTATGCTCTGACAAAACAGTGGAGATTTCTCTGACAATAATTCCTTTTGTTGGCTCTATTTCTAAATTGTTCCATTAGAAAGTGATGCTTTTTTGCAATTTCCTGGACACCTGTGCTATCCTTACCTTTCAAACCTTGCAGTAATGTCTTCAAAATACAGTTAAGACTTGATGATGTCTCTCAAAATTCTCTTTAGTTGTATAGTTTTACTCCCTTTTAGGTGTTTTATTGTCTGTCCCTTCCTAGAAGTTATGACCACAGTCACCTCAACGTTTCCAGCACAACACAGGGAATTCCATCTCTGTGTTGTAAAATGTTTGAAAGATGAGACAAATTTGCATTCTTTTGTACTTCTGTTTAGATTTCTTGTATAGCAACAAATAAAGCACCTTGTTCCACCTGTTTTTCAGAGAGTTCTGTAGGCTTGCTGTTTACATCATCTTTTGAGGATGCCAATGAAGCAGAAGTTATGAAAAATAAATCCTTGAGAAAGAGACATAAAAGTGCAGTGGATGCTGACTTAAGGGAGATTCCATGGGAAAGCAGGAACAGGAACCTGAGTGGAGATGGCTTAGTGGGACTCATGATAAACAGAATCAACCAGGAAGCAAACCCTGGAGAAATTGTTGAAAAACTGGGAGCTGATGCCAAAATTCTATCTAGTGCATTACAGAAAAGCATAAGGCCAAAAACTCTTAATATCAGAAGTTCCTCTTTAGACTCTAAGAGAGAGAGCCTGGAGAAAGAATCCAGTGATGAAGATGCAGCTTTTGATTGCAGTTTTACAGATAAAACAGAGTCTCCTGTTATCTTTGATCTGGAAGACCTGGATGCAGAACCTGAAACACCTACAGCACTGAAAACTTCCAGTGAGAAATCTAAAAGGCTGCAAAGAAGGAGCAGCTTTCCAGTAAAGCCAGTTGAAAAGACAGATGTTGAAACTGGATTTGATCCATTGTCTCTGCTGGTTGCTGAGACAGAACAGCAGAAAGAGGATGAGGAGGAGGATGATGACAGAAATGTTTCTACTCCATCTGCAAGAAGAGATTTAGCTGAAGAAATAGTTATGTACATGAACAACATGAGCAGCCCTTTGTCCAGCCGTGCCCCGAGCATTGAGCTGCAAAAACCCTTCGATGACAGAAATGTGAATAAAAGGAGCCCAACCATTATCCAGTCTTGTAGGAGGTCCAGCCTTCCCCCAAACTCCCCAAGGCTACCAAGTCTTACCAAATCCAAGAGCTACCATGCAAAAAATGAAGAAAGGCCAAGGGACAGGCTTTGGTCTTCCCCAGCTTATTCCCCAAACAGTCCAGCCAAGGAGCAGCCCCAGGACACAAGCAGTGCATTGACACTCGTGTCATCACCGTCATTTAACTTGGACACGCTGTTAACTCCCAAGTTTGATGTTCTGAAAAGCAGCATGTTCTCTGCTGGAAAAGGGGTTGCAGAGAAAGCAAGCAAGTGGTACTCCAAATTTGCAATGTATGCTGCATCTGCAAAGGTAAATGCTTAAGAACCAATAATTTAAGAAAAAAACTTTGTAAAGGTTTAATTACGAACTTCATGTCACATGTGATGAATTCCTTGCATGACATGTCATTGTAGACTATGTACATTAAGTTGTTTTAATCATGTTTGATACACCAGAACCCTAATTTTTAAATCCTGAATAAAACTTTAGTCTAGCTTGGGTTCTGAATATATTTAATGGGAGAACTTGTTTGTTGACAGAACAAAGACTGTTCTGGCTTCCCTTTATAACCTAAAAAAGAAACAGTTAAATAAACAAATACTGGTTTTAAGTCTTTATTGCTTTTTTGAATAAGGGAAAATCTGGTTGTATTGGTTGCCAAAATAATTTAAACCTAGTTTTGATCTGAGGTCATTTGTTAGAATGTTGTTTGCTGCTACCAATCCAAACCAAAACTACTTTTGTTCTCAGCCCTTGGGAATGAAGAGAGACACTTGCCTTGTCCATCCTAATGTGTTCCTACAGCTGCTGATAACTCTTGCAGCAATGGGGCGAAAAAGTTATAGGATTCAAATGGTTCTGATTTAATTTAATTATCTTCATTAGGAGACTCTTTAAAAAAGAATCCTGATGTTGCTGTTTAACCCAGAATGGGACTTGCCTTGTCTGGCATCAGTTCTGAACAGGAGGGTCATGCCTGGAATTTACTGAGAAGGCTGCCCTTTTTTTGGAAATATTTTTGCTTTCCTTTCATTCTCTCACTGGAACTTCTTTTCTTCTCTCAGGATCAAAATTCAGACCGAGCAAGTGTTTCATCTCTTGGAGCTCTAGACTCAGAATCTACTTCTCTCACTGATGAAGATGTCTGCAATGATTTTGAAAGTGCTTCTCCTCAGGAGAACACCACATCAGAAATTAAGGGAATTAGCATCAGCAAGACAAGCCTGGAAAGCTCAACTTCCCATGATGGCTCAGCTAAGCAATTTGACCAGTGTGGTAAGAGAGAGCTTTTGCTTGGCATTCATCAACCTGAACAAAAACATTTCAGTTTTAAAAGTTGTTTTCCCATAATTCTCAGTTTAGGGTCATCCTAGTCATTGGTCCTTTTTGTGAAAGAAGTAAATTTTTATTTTCCTACCTGAAAACTCTTACTCAAATAGGAGTTCTTGAGTATTCATGTAAATACCTTATTTGTCTAAGTTCTACAGCTCCAGAAAACATCTATAAAAACATTGTAATGCTAACTTCATTGGTCTGGTTCTATTTTCTAAAAGCAGTAAAAATACTTTTAAAAAATCTGTTATCATTTTCTATAAGCCACTGTTGAAGCTGATTATCAGACAGAATGTAGATTTTTTTTTTTCTTTCCCTAATCTGTGCTGGATAATTGGTCATGGTTGTTGTATCAGTTTCTAATGTCATTGTGGGGTACAAACAGCACCTCTTGTCCTTCCCCAGTTTTTCTCCACCGAGAAAGTGTGGCTACAAATTACTTAAAATTTGTTCCCAAGCTACCAACTGTTGTTAACAAAGAAAAGTGAACATATGGAAATTGTTTGTTGGTAGCTTTTATTTTTGTCTTGCTTGGTGCTGGGCAGATGGCAGCCTCACACTCCACAGTTCTGTACCAGTGTATCTCATTTGTTGCATCTTCCATCACACATTTTATTATAACTGCTGTATTGTTTGAGCAGAAAACCAGGGTGCTAAAAATACATTTTCTGAATAACTGGTACTTGGGGTTTCTTCTGTTAACAGGTTCTCTTTCCAAGTTCCCTTTACCTGACAAATCAGAGCTGGTGTCTTCCTGCAGCACAAGCAGTACCAGTGTGTTCCAGAACTACGCCATGGAGGTACAGTGTGATTTAGTGATGTTAATTGATGGACTTGGAGCACATGTCTTTAAATATGAATATTATCTGCATCTCTGGGAGAGTTCAAAGCTTCAAACTAATACACTGAAAGACAGAGGAGTATTTCTGTCACAAAGTAGATTTAATTTCAAATCCTGCTCTAGAAAGGTCTTTATTTTAGTCACATCTTTTGGTCCTTAAAGCTTCAGTTCTCAAGAGTTTGTTACTGGATGCAATTGAATTCAGGATCTAAATCCCTTGTGGAGATAAATTTGTTCAAAGTGAGAATACCAAGTCTGAGGGTAGCACTGTTTAAAAATACAGAAGAGAGAACTACCTATTTCTTGGTGTAACTTCTAGTAAGATCACTTTTCTTTTCATCTTGGGATGGTTTGGGTGGCTCTTCATTATTTTCTTCCCTTTTTTCCCCCCTCTAAGTGGATTTAGGCTAGTGACTGTTTATCTGCATCTTTTTTTTCCCATTTCTATAATACTGACAGTCACTACAAAAGTGTGTTTAAATTCCAATCATAATTTATGTAGCTGCATAAATATTCCTTTACTTTTATGCTTGCAGATTACAAACAACATGTTGTTGTTAATAGAAATATTCTTAAATAACTGGTTGGTTTTAATCTGAGAATCAAAAAGAGGATGAACTTGTATGCAAGTGGGAGGAATGTTCATCAGAGGGCAAAGATTTTTGCTGTAGTTTTAAGTGCTCTGTGAAAGAAAAGTGGCTTTGAGAAGGTGTTTTAGTGGGTTCTGTTCCTGCCCTGTGCAGGTCCTCATCTCGAGCTGTTCTCGGTGTCGGACTTGTGACTGTTTGGTTCACGATGAGGAAATCATGGCAGGCTGGACAGCAGATGATTCAAATCTCAATACCACATGTCCCTTCTGTGGCAATTTATTTCTGCCTTTTTTAAGCATAGAAATCCGAGATCTTCGGCGGCCTGGACGGTAAGGGCAGCATTTGAATTTTCCTCTGTTGGGAAGTGCTTTTGGTTGGGGTTTGTTTTGGATGTGTTGGGTTTTTTATTGGATAATGTTAGGCTTTTGCTTTCCCTGCAGGTATTTTCTGAAGTCCAGCCCTTCTACAGAAAATATGCAGTTCCCATCCCTTTTCTCCAATCAGAGTGGGAAATCCTGTAACACCACAGCCACTGTAGGCCTCACTACATCCCTGATGTCTGTCCAAGAGGATATCAATTCAAATAGGTAAAAGTGCATTTCCTGCCTGGAAATTCCTCAGCTCCTCTGTGGATATACATGTATTTTAATCACCTGAAATAAACTTATATTATATTCTTTGGAGAGGAGAGATTGAGTTGAGACAGGATCTCTCTGCTGCCTCTCCCTTCTCTCTCAGCTGGCCACATCATGGTTCCTCTGCCTGATATGCACCATTTCATCCCTAATATAAAAATTCATGTTAGCATTTGTAATTCTGTAAGTTTTATGAACTCTTTTGAGGACGATTGTGTTCATCATCAGTGCAAGGGGCAATAAAACTTGTGCTGTAATGTGCATGAATGTGATGGCAGACAAGGCAGAATTCAAACTGTCAGGGTGTTCTCTCCTGTTGATTTCTGTCTGTCTGAGTACATGTTTGAGCACTCAGAGTAGAGCAAAAAGCTAAGGTTCTTTTTTTCTTTTTTTCCTCTGCTCTAGCAAATCTAAGCAGCATGACAATGTTTATGCCAGAAGTATCCAGATCCCCTCAGGAAGAAGACAAAATACCTCTGGGTCAGAATGTACAAGTCACCCTGTAGCAAGGAGCATCAATACTTTTGGTCCTTTGGAAGAAGATGAGAAGGAAAACCAGAAGATCAGCCATATCATTCCTACTGGTAGCCTGCCTGCTACTTTGCAAGGACCAACAGTGTGTAGTTTTTCTACCTTAAAAGTCATTTTTTCATGTGTGCCATAGATTAGAGAAATGTATAATAGCATTAACCTTCCTAAATTACAGTAAATGCTAGGTTGTATTCTTTAAACTAATTCTAGTTGTGGCTTTTAGATGTTGGTGTGTCTCACAGGGAACAAAAGCATTTATAAGGTCCAAGCAATGGCATTTTTCCTTTGTTACTGCAGGATTCCTTGGGGCTGGAATGGCGCTTGCCTAGTCCTGATCCTGTAACGGTTCCTTACCTCAGTCCTCTCGTGGTCTGGAAAGAGCTTGAAAGCTTACTTGAAAATGAAGGGGATCATGCAATAACGGTGGCAGACTTTGTAGATCATCATCCCATCGTGTTCTGGAATTTGGTGTGGTATTTCAGGCGCTTGGACTTGCCCAGCAACTTACCAGGATTAATACTTTCTTCTGAGCACTGCAATAAGAACTCCAAGGTATGGGGTCTGATAGGAACCACTGACACATGAGAAGTGGTTGTTTTCCCATATAGGAAATCATTAGATAATTCAGTAACTCTTAGAAATGTGTCTAGCACTATGTTGGGCCCAGTCCTGAATTGGTAAAGAATGTGTCAGCTGAAGGAAAATATTCAAGACTCTGGAACATGTGCTCAGCACTCCTTGGGGGGGGGCAGTGTTTAGCTCTTACTCATCACACTGCAATTTGTGGTCCTCAGTTTCAAGGAGGATGAGTTTCTAGTTAGTTTTGTTGCTATTTAAGTAGCTAAGCAGTAGAAGGAGGAAGTTTAGATTTTAGGACTGTAGAAAATAAGCAAAGCATTCCTTTGCCATGTCACTGACAATCTCGTTCAGATTTAGCTTTCTGTAGTTTTAATAGCAAAGCTTTTTACCTTGAGGCCTAGAGATACATGTTAAATACAGAACTGCTTTGACATGCCTTTGTAATAAAATATCTTTGTGGGTATTCTCCTGTTCAGATTCCACGGAACTGTATGTCAGAGGACAGTAAATATGTTCTTATTCAGATGCTTTGGGACAATATGAAATTGCATCAGGATCCGAGGCAGCCTCTGTATATTCTGTGGAATGCTCAGAGTAAGTTTTTTTCCTTGCGGATTTTGGTGATATTTTTTAAGAACAATTTTCATTTTGAGCAACTGAAGCATGTGTGTTGAGAAAAGATGTCTTTGTGGCTAGTTCACACAAGCTCCAACACTGATTTTTGATCATGCTGCTTTTTGTCTTGCAGGTCAAAATCGCACTCTTTTGTTTGAGAGTGAGTGTTAAGTTTGGTGTTGCTATTCTCAGCTTGGGTGACTTGTTTTGGGAGGGAGGTTGGTTCTGTGCTTAGCAGTAAACTGCTTGAACAAGTTTTAGTTTTGCAGCACTTCTGTTTCAAATCATTGACTGGTATTGCCAGTGGCTTTTTCTTCACTGGCACGGGAGGAATGAGAGGGAATCCATTTCATTGATGCCGTTCATCCACTTAGCTCATGTTCTTATTTTTAGAATTTGCTTACTCAGAGTTTTGTTGCTGGTGTTGGATCACACACCTGAAAACAGCTCATGGCCCATTGCATCTGTTGAGTTTTCTTCTGTGTCTTTTGTGTTTTGCACTGATAATTTTTTGACTCTGTTTTGTTCAGTACATACATGTCAATATTTTCACAGTTTCTGTAGCCTTCAACCTTTTTTTAACAACTTCATACTTGCTACACAAAGAATCTATTTATTCTTACAGCCTTTCTGATGTTTTTCAGCCCAGAAGTACCCAATGGTCCAGTTGTTGCAAAAAGATGATGACTCCTTTAACCAGGAGCTCTTGAGGAGTATGGTGAAAAGCATTAAGATGAATGATGTGTATGGACCAATGAGTCAGATCCTGGAGAGGCTCAACAAGTGGCCACATATGAAAAGACAGAGGTAAGAGCAGCAACGTGCCTAACTGAAGCACAGTTGGGCAATAATCAGCTTATTAATGTGAATTATATTTTCCTAGTGTGATTTTTTTAAGAAAAGTAGCACTTTTTTTCCACCAGTGTTGTCAAATTTGTCACTCTGGTAATTTTTTTTTTTTATGGTAACTTTCACAAACTTAGTTTCTCTTTTTTTTTTTTTTTTTTTTTTCCTCTCCCACTTCCCTTTACAGCCACCTCTTTCTTACCTCTGAACAATGGGAAGTAGGGTGTGTGTATATATATATGTGTATAGTTTGTTATTAAATGTTATTTAAATATAAGTAGGTGTTTTAAAATAAAAACCCTACACTTGTTTCTAGGGTGTATGGGTAGATTTGGGAGTTATTTTTAAGCCTTCAGTAAAGGAGCTAAGAAAGGTTATGTCTCATAGTTAGGAAGGGTTGGGTTGGTTTTTTTTCCATTAGCAGAGGAATTGGTGAACATTAATTCCTATGAATTTTCATTTCTTGCCTGGATTTTCTGATTTATATTAGGAGTACAACAGTCTTGTCAACAGCTGGAGCATTGACAAGGTGTTTGTTTGCTTGTCTGCCTGCTTTTTCAAGCTAAATTTTCATGTGAAAATGCAGAAAAGCAAATTCCTTGCCTGGTTAAATTTGGTGGAATTTGATTAAGTGTTTAAGTGCTTGTTTCTCTCCACATGCACTTGGTGCAACTTCCAGGGCATCTACCATGGGTGATGTCCATATGTGGGGAATCCAGGGCACTCTCCAGAGCTCAGAAATTACAATACTTTAGAGGCACAATCAGGAATTATGTTCAAAATGCCTCTTTTTAATAAATTATCTTTAAATTATCCAATCTATTTTTAATAGAGATTGTTTTGTGCTGTATCAGTGCAGTGTATAAACTGAGGTTTTTCTACCATTTCAGGAGCCTTTACAGAGAAATACTGTTTCTTTCACTTGTTGCCCTGGGAAGAGATAACATTGATATAGGTGAGTTCTGCCAACTATTTAAATGAGCAAGGATGATGGATTTATGCAAACTCAGTTGTTCAGCTTCCAGAAAAAAAAAATCTGTAGATTAGATGTGTGCCAGTCTATGGTAAGTGCCAAATAAAAAGGACTTGACAGATATTTTCTGCTGATAAATGCAGCTGTTGTGGCATTTGGGTGGTGCTTTTGAGCTCAGCATCTGAAGTTGTTTTTCCCTCCCTGCAGATGCTTTTGACAGAGAGTACAAAATGGCCTATGATCGTCTCACTGCTAATCAAGTGAAGAACACTCACAACTGTGATAGGCCACCAAGCACTGGAGTGATGGAATGCAGAAAGATTTTTGGAGAACCATATCTTTAAATATACCTGGCTAAAGAGGTGATATCTATGACGTATCCCTGTGTAAAATAACCACTTCAGTCACAAGGAACATCTCAGTCTTCAGTGTTGAGGAACGTGTGTGCGATGGACTGTGGCAGGAGGCCTCGGGAAATTCGGCCTGGCTACGGTTGTGGAGGTGGACAAAGAGCAAAATGGGCCAAATATTATTTCCCTGTCCCTTGTCCTTTCTGCAAATCAGTGTGTGGAGAGGCAGGCTCTAAACAAAATCAGTTCTCTGACTTGGGACGACATGTTACAGCTCCCTTAAAAAAAAAATAAATTAAGTAACAGGTGGACAGAAACAATGCACTGAAACTAATGTGAGCGAAGGAAATTCTTCAGAATCTATTGTTTACATAGAATATTCATGATGTTATGAAGAGCATACAAAGTTGTATTATACATATTTTAAATTGTTTATAGTAAGTTGATATTTTTTTAATTTTTTTAAATTACTGGAGTGAATTTTAAATGGACTTGCTGCAGAAGCAATACAGTGCTTATTTTTTTTGCAGTACACTGCTATTTATAGTAACTTGTCCAGTTACCTTTTGAAGAGTGATTTGTTTTTAAAGCAGAATAGAAAATGTTAACCTTCACCTAGACAGTACTCGAGATCCAGGATTTCTCTCATGCACACTTGGAAAACGTTGTTACCACAGCAGTCAGAAGGAAGGTATGGTAAATTCTGCAAAACTCTAACGAACACACTGATGTCTCTGTGAAACACTTCTGTAGAAATCTCCTCTTCCTCTCGTGTTCCCTTCCCTCCCCACTCCCTAGGAAAGGGAAAGCATACTGAAGAGTCCTATGGATTATGTAATGGAGTCAGCCCATCTCAGCTGCTGGCATTTGCTGGTGTGGCCTCACCCCAGACGTGGCACGGAGCAAATGGCAGCCTGCAGTGATTCTCCAGAAACACTCAGAGCTCAGAGCCTCGCTGGCTGTGTCAGACACTCAGTACAGCCCCACACAGCCACTCCAAAGCTTCTCACTCAATGCATCCAGCAAACTTGCTACAGGGAATTAATTGTAGGGAGTATAACTTACTGGGGCATATTGTGCTTAGTTGGTCTCTTTCACAGGCAAAACAACTATTTTTTTTTTTTCTCTGAAGAAAACTGCTATATCACTCCTTGTGGTGGAGTCATGGCTTTTGCCTCATGTTTTCTTGTTCTAGACATTTAAAAAAATGTTCTGTGCTCTCAGTCACAATAGCAACTCCTCACCAGAAGGTAGGCTACAGGGAAAATATCAGAAGTCTTGCATGGAGGTGGGAAAACAGACATCAAACTGTATAAAACACCCTAAACAAATTTAAATCATGCTTTAACAAATAGCTTTATTTTAAGTAATCTTAATGATTTTCCAATTCTAGTGGGTTTTTTTAGTTGTTGCTGTTATAATACTTCCAAATATTCAACTGTTACATTAGATTTTATATTGCAGTCTGCCTACCAGTAGGTGTTTTTAAAAACATCTTTAGTTTGCAAGTATAATAAACCAGCAATATTTAGTTAGGCAGGAAGGTGATTAACTTTAAAGCTCACATTTACTTTATTAAGTGAAATAGAGTGAGCCTCAGAGGCTTAAATGAAAAGTAATGCTGCTATGAAGCTCTGTAACTTCCTCCCAGACCTCTGTAAAGTTGTAAGAAGAAGCTGCCCTGAGAAGAAAGGATTTAAAATGTGTAGAGCTGCAGGTATGTGCTGTTGATAATTGCAGGATGTAGTCTTGGATACAGCTTCCATCAGGTAATGCCTCTTCTCTAATGTGCTGCTAATTATGTAGCTGACCTCTTTGAAGGTATCCCCCCACCTGAGGTGGAGCTAGAATGCTACACTTACAACACCTTTCACATTTAATTTATTTTAACAATCTGTGATGCTCTTTTGTACTGCCACGCTTGTACAGTGTCCCTTGTGCATGAAATGGAGCTCCTTTTTTCACCCAGGTACACGGTAGAGATACCCTCTTCATTCCTCTGAACTGTTGTGAAATAAACAGGCTATTTTTGGACACATGCCCTGTAAGTACCCCTTGGTGTGCACGGCTGCTCTGCTCTGTACAGTAGGAATGCTGCATTACCATGGAAATCTTGCCTCCAGTAGTTGCTGTACTTAAGCTCATAGCTGGGTGTGCCGTGGGGAAGGTCGTGTTCCCAGCTCCCTGCAGTTGTTTCCCATTTGCCACTGGGGCAGCCACTGTTCTGTAGGACCTTCAAGCCATGAAAGGAGAGAGATCAAGTGCTTTTTCCAGAGCTGCCGTGGGGGTTCAGGGGCTGAGCTATGACCCAGCTGCCCAAGCAAGGAGCCCAGCCCTGTCCCCAGGACACGGCGCAGGTGTGGGGGCAACAGTGCCACAGTGCCCTTCCTCCCTCCCAGTCCCAGCCTCCTCCCAAGGACTTCCCACTGCCTCCAGACCTATAAACCCAACGAGTTTTACTTCTTCCCAGTGTCCCCCAGCCCTGGGTGCTGCTCTGGGAACAGGACTGTCCGTGCAGCCTTCACAGGGTCCCTGCTCTGCAGCCCCGGCAGGGCACTCCCGAAGCGTTGCCAAGGTTAATTTGGGTGTGCTTTTAAATTACTCTATCATGTAGTAGCTCATCAAGTGAAATCATTATACTTAATGAATTGTTTTATAAAGTCTGTTGCAAGTCAGTCCACAGTAGAAATATATAAAAATAGAGTTGGAATAACAATATAAAGTAAGTGGGAAATTTTCCTCATTCAAGTCATAATATTCTAAATGTATCCTGAGGTCGATAATTTTTAAGCATCATACAATTCAGTGTTGAAACAGTTTTCAAATCTCACTGTCCTTTATTAGAAAAGCAATTTGACTATATTTTCCAATACCACAAAGATGAATAAATAAAATATTTGAGACATATTTTCAATTTAAAATTTTGTATGAACTGAATTTTCTCCTTTTGTGTACTAAATAACGCTTATGTCCAAAACCTTAAACAAAGGTTTTACATTTGCAGTGCAATATATATTTTGCTTTACTTATGGTTCCACTGGAATAATTATTGGAGATGAAATACTGAAATGTGAATAGAAATTGTGCTGTTTCTCTGACACTGCTGTGTCCCATTTGAGAAGGTTTGCTGTTGGCACAGCTACAGCCTGATGAATTTGACTTCCACTGACAAATTAAATAATTTGTATCCCAAGAAAGAGAAAATTCCTGCATGTAAAATCTTTGTGTAACAAATGGGAGATGCAGATAGTAATAATAGAGAGGGGTATTTCTGGATATTATCTCACTGGGATTTAAAAATGGTACTTTGTTAGTCTGCAAGCAGCACTTTTTAAATGAATGGTTGTAGATTTGTAAATATGTAATGTTTAAATTTTATTTACCAAAAACCAGTACGTTGGATGTTTGCTTTGGTTTGTAGTTCCTTTAAAATATGCAAAGTCAATGTTCACAATGTTAAGGTTTTTTTCTGTCTCATCCAAAAAAAAAAAAGAAGTTTTACAGTGAGTCAATAAAAAGCTTAAAATCTTTCTGGTTATTTTCATTAACATTTTATTAGATTGATTAGAGTGACAGAAATGTCTGCAACTCTTAAACCACATTGTGTGCTCCCATGAGGTTTGTTGATGTCTGTGGCATTTTTTTTCATCTTGTTTATGTAGAAGACAGTGCTAACAAGAGGAATTGGTGCTGGTTAAATAATCTGTAATTGTCAGAGATTAGTGTCAGGATGAAAACAAACCCCCAGCAGTTCAACTCCTTGTGTTTGATTCCTGCCTTTAGTTTTGAGCAGAGGTCATGTGCTATTCTAACCCCTGAGCCTTTTAGTCTTGTTGCAGCAAGAGGTTAAACCCAGGTGCCATCACATTTGTACTGGTGGCACTTCACATGAGTTTTAGGCACTGCACTGCAAGGTGAGGTACAGAGCTGAAAGGAGCTCAGTGCAGTTTGAGGAGTTCACTGCTGAACTGCAGCCTCTGTCTCCCCACAGGGATTTTAAGCAGAGCAGTTCTGTCAAGGCCCAGCCCCATCAGTCTGATTCTCTTCCCACTGAAGTAAAATTCATTGATTCCAGGGAGTTTGAGCAGTTCACTGACTAATTTAGTGTGTTCCTGAAAATTTCCTATAATGAGTAAATATTTTGTGGTGAAAATCAGCTCCTTCAATTTGAGAGGATCGGCCACAGTGAAAATTGGATGCATCTAAATTGTATCAGCCTTTCCACAAGTGCCTAAATGTGTTACTTGATATTGGTCATTTCAATATCTGTTCTGATCCTAAAGAAAAACAGTAGAGGCTGACACACCACTTAAGACTGATTTATTTTTTAGCATGTTAAAGTTATCTTATTTCAGTACATTTGTTACAATTCTGGTTACTTTTTTCAGTAGAATGACTGCTACCTCAACCCCCTTTTGATGCTGCTGGATCCTCACACACATCTTGAAGAGTCCACAAGTCACACAGATACTGGGCAGGATATTATCTTGTCCTCTAACATCACACTGATGATCAGAAACACAAAGTAAAGAGCAAACATGGTGAGCCCCAGCAGTTTGTTCATTTTCCATTTACAGATGGCGATGGAGATAATCACAAACAGGAGCATGAGGAAAAGGAGAACAATTGCACAAAACAAACCATTGCTGCTGACTGCCACGGGGCTGAGGCCATTGAAGATAGAAAAAAGGAACCAGGGAACTGGCAGGCTGCAAGGAGAGGAAAAGTAATTGAAATAAATGTTTTAAGGCAGTTCATTTTCTGCGTTGTAACTAAGCATTTTTTTCCCAAACTGTTGCAGGGGAAAAAAAAATGCATGATTGTATTCAATATAGCTCAGCATAAATCTAAACTGGATGTTGTTCCTGTCAAAACTGCATTTGGATAATGCTTGCACTATCATAATGCAATCCAAGAGTAAAATGGTTTGAAAATAATGCCTAAGAATTAAGTGCCTTGGTGTGCTATAATAAAGAAGTGTCCTGATGGTTTAGGATGGGAGAGCCAGGCACTGCTCTTCCCCAGGAGCTGAATGTCTCTGACCAGATACAGTTCCTGCCTGTATCTCTTTGACATTAGCCAAAGATCTCTTGTATTTTTGCCCTGCAAAACTTGGTAATTTTGAAATGAACTGAGGCACATTTGGTTTCAAACCAGATAACTTCCAGAAGAAATGCACCTCTTAGCTTTGAGCTGCTACTCACCCCACAGTGATGTCAAAGATGTTGCTGCCCACAGAACTGGACACAGCCATGTCCCCATAGCCCTTCCGTGCCACGATGACACTGGTGATGAGGTCAGGGATGGATGTGCCTGCTGCCAGGATGGTTAACCCCATAATTTCCTCTGATATCCCAATTGTTTCACCAACCTAATCAACACAAAGTTGTTACCAATGTTAGCAATGGAACATGGAGCATAACTGCTCTGTGCACTGTGTTAGGGTTTTGTGCCATGTTTGAGTTAAAATATTCTGGGTCCTGTAAATGTTGGCAGCATTTTGCTGCTTTATAGGATCAAAAAGTTTAATTTTACAGGGCCTGTTGATTCTGGACTTGCTCTATAGTGTAGGGAATCTGCCCACAGTGATGCCAGCACTGAGCCAAGGTCAAGTCAGCTACAGCACAATTTTCCTGTCCTCAGTCCTCCTCCTCTGGATGTTGTCTACCTTTCCAAATTTAACATCAGCTCTGCAAGATCCATGGACCTTTGGAGACAAACAGTCCTTGGATTTATGGCATGATCAGCTTCACTGTGCATGTGCAATATATCACTCAATAGAGACTGGGGGCTGATCCTACAAGATGGAAGGATTATTTCCCAGAATAGCAGTGAACATCAAGAGAGGGGCATTGAAGATCATTTAGCAACTTCCAGAATCAAAACCTATATTTTCCTAGAATTTTAATTAGGTAATGGATAATTATGTTCTGCACAGAAACATTCATCAATGAAAAGTCAGAATTATGATAAATTTTGATGGTACTGTTCACTGATGCACAAACTCCCCTGGAAGCTCTCAGAAATGAATGACTCTTTGTCAAATCCAAAAAAAGGAAATCAAAAATTCCCTTTTGGGTTCTAACAAAACAAAATTTCTACTGTTGTGATGGGATGACTGCAGCTTTAATTCATCAGATAAAATGCCACAGTAACACTGTTCCCTCTCTCCTTGTTCTGAAATGGTGATTTGCAGAAAGAATAAAACCTCTCACCTGGTGAGCCCACCACACCATGAGGTAAGAGAACACAGCAATCCAGAGGATGGATCCAAAAAATGTGATGACAAAGAATTTTTTTGACTCCTGTTGAAATCAAGTTTGAAAAGAAAAAAGAGAAGTCTCAGGGAAGTTAACAGTCCCCACTGAAAACTCTTCACCTGAAACACCTCACTGCAACTGATTGCTTTAACTTGGACCCTGGTCTCGATTTGCTCTGTTTTTCAGCTTGATTATGTGACCTGTAGTTGCTAGAATTTGTGGTTTATTAAATTAAGTCTCTGGAATGACATTACACTGCAGCTGGGGCTGCTGTCCCACTCCCTGCAGCAGTAACAGCACTTCAGCAATGCAAAGACTCCAGACATGGAAAAATGGACCAGGGACTCTTGCCCAGAGGAAATCTATAGCTCAGCTAATGGCTCCAGTAGCAGAAGGAAGATAGATTCTTACTGGGTTTCTGACATCAGGCAGAGTGCTCCAGAGAGGAAAGACAATGGGAAAGAGGAAAAGGTAAATTGCTTGTTTTTTCCTTGATTCTGGCCATTCCAGAGATAAGGGCTCGTCGTTTTCATCACCCTCTGTGCTGCCACCAGTGCTGTCCTCCTGGCTCTCAGAGCTGCTGTCCTCTGAGGTGTCACTGCTTGACAGGGGCTGCACATCAGGATAAAAAATCAAAAAGCCAATATGTTTTCACACTAACAAGGAGCTGCAGTTACTCACTGTGGCCTCACCTGAGCAGAGCTCACATTTGTCACCTGCTGAGGGCAGCCACAGCTCATATGGGATGGGATCCAGGCACACCCCACCCCAGGACCTGTGTATTGTTAACTAATGGGCATCCATTAACTAGAACCACCTTTTAGGCACAAATTAAACATTTTATGTCCTTGAAAAACCTTTTCTCGTCACAACTGCCAAATAACATCACCTGAAAGGGATTTGGGGAACAAAACAGAACAGTGCTGGTCTGCACAGGACAGGCAGGTGCTCTTATCACACATGAAGGTCAGCCTGGATGGGCACTTAGTGCCTGTGCTCCTGATTTGGATACCTGTCCATCCTGTGGCACATCTGCCTTCTGTCTGTCCTTGCTGGAGTCAGAGTCACTGGCAGGAGTTACCTGGATGGTGCCTGGTGCTTCCTTTTCCTCTTCTGCAAAAAGCAATAAGAAAGAATGATGGCTTCAGTCATCCTGGATGACATCAAGGGGTCACCTTCCCTGTGACCAGCAGGAGCTCTGAGCTCCCCACCACTGTGGTGGCAATTTCAGGTTAAACACCCTCAGATTGCTTAGGTTTGTTGTGTGTCCTCCCTGACTGCTGTGATTGTGTTTGGTAAATCTGGGCAGAATTTGGCCCACCTGGAATAGAATGAGACCTTGATGCTCCTCTGAGCTTCTATCCAGAACTGCTGTAAGGGGCACATTTATAACAGGGAAATGCTAATTACCTCATCTACAGCTGATGAGCATTTCTTGGTTTCTTTCTGGATTCTGAAGATTGTATTAAAACCATCCTTAAAACCCAGAAAGGACATAAAGCTTTGCTTCTTGGGTTCTCCCCTCACTCTCCCAGTAGAGCACAGCATTCTCCAGGGACCTGATATTCTTCAAGGCTTCTGAGAAATGACTGGGATGTGCTGCCAGACTTTAATCCCTGATCGTTTGGTGGATATTCAAAAGCAAATAGGAAAGTGCTGACACATACAAGGAAATAACTGCAATGTCCTGCTGTCCCTGCATTAACCTGCACAGCCAAGAGGAACACGGAAACCTCTGCAGGAATGGAGCAGAAATATGGATAACATGGAGCACAGGTGAGGGGGTGAAGTCAGTGTGGTGTTTACAGCATGCACCAACAATATACTTGGGTTTTAAACAGTGTTTTTCTCAAGTTTGGGCTCATTCACCTACATGAGGCCCAGTGTTGGGAGGTGCTCAGGTGTCTGTGTTGTGTGGAGCTGGGACCTTCCACACAAAAGTTTCTTTTCAAAACCTCCAGCCTTGCTGGCAGCACAAACCTGTGTTGTAGCACAGGCCAGCCCTGGCTCCAAGGCAGCTCACAAAGCCTGTGTGTCAGGAGTGACACAGAAAACCCAAAAAATATTAAACTGACAGAGGGCACATTTAAATTAAATGTTAGGGAAAAATTGTTCCCTGTGAGGGTGGTGAGGCCCTTGCCCAGAGCAGCTGTGGCTGCCCCTGGATCCCTGGAAGTGTTCAAGGCCAGGCTGGATGACGCTTGGAGCAGCCTGGGACCGTGGAAAGTGTCCCTGCCCATGACAGGAGCTGGATGATCTTTAAGCTTCCTTCCAACCCAAACCATTCTGTGATTCTTCTAAAGGAAAGGTGCACAGCTCCTCAGAATTGACATAGACACAGTTAGTGCAGCTTATTCCCTCTGGAGAAACCTTCTGTGCCCTTCTGCAAGCGTGGGAAGGTGCCCTGTTTTAACAAACCCCTCATTTGCACGGTCTGAAGATCAGCAGCACCCAAGTGCAAACAGTGCTGGCTCTTCCTCCACTCACCTGCCTGGGAGCCTTGTCCTTCCAGGGCCTCAGCCCTGGCATTGCTGCTCAGGATGTCAATCAACCCTGTCTTTAAATTGTGCTGTGAGAAGGACACAGTCATCAGGGGCTGTCACTGCAAAGCCCCCCTTGACCTGCCTCCCCCAACACACACGTGCTCCTGCCCCCTTCCTCCTGCAGGTGCTGCAGCCAGCACTGCCCAGGGCTTGTTCTGGCTGTGACCCCAGGGCTGTGACCCCAGGTTCTGGCTGTTGCTAGTTGTTGGTAGCTGTTGTATTTAACTGCTTAGTGCTATTCCACCAGCAATTCAACATGCAACTAACACCATCCTGTTTAAAGAGAATCTAGGGGGATGAGAAATCCTTCCCAGGTCAGTCATACAGAGAATATCTGTACTTCATAGGAGGAAAATGCAGAAAGAACAGAGGAGGAGTTTTGGTGCAATACCATCTTGTTCCCAATGGACTATTGATTTTTTTCCAGGCTAGATTATGTGCAAACTAAAAATGACACCTTCCTCCTGCCATGTGGCTGTTGAAGAGGCTTTAGGGTGCTGCTTACAGCCTGGGAACCTGATGGGAATGGAAAATAAACACCTTTTATGTTCCAGTTCCCTGGAAAATGATTGATTTTTCTAAGTATGCACAAGTGTCTCCTGCTGGAGCTGATCTAAATTCCTGGTATCCAGGTTCAGCATGGTCCAGGCTGTCTGAGAGATGATCTTCACCAGCACAGGTCTGGTGCTCTATTTCTGGGACAGCTGAGGGCTTCTTCCATTGTAAAGCAAGCTCTGCTCTACTCAGCTGAGATGCTTTTTTACTGGATTACAGCAAACTGTGAAACTGTGTCTCCATAGTTGTTTTTTGCTCAAATATCTTACTGCTGACTCTCAGTGAAAGTGAACAAGAATGGGCTCAAACAAAAAGCCCCATTTTGTTCTAATCCATGTCCTCTCTTGAGCTGCACTCCCAATGACTGAGGGGCACTGGGTTTGCTCATGGACAGTAGCCACAAGGAATTGGCCAATGCTGTGCTTGGCTTGTGTGCAGGGCTGTAAATTAATTTCCTCTGAAGGTTTTATCACACTGATTTAATCTACTGTGCTGTGACTATGCACCCAGAAGGTGCTGCTGTCATTTGCCTCAAGGGCAGGGCCCTGCCACTTTATTAATCACAGTGACATTGAGATAATAGAAATAGCAGGTCCAGCCATGTGGGCAGAACTACTGTTGTGAGCTGAACCTTGTGAAAATCAGTAAATTCTGGTGTATGTCCAGTAACTGGGCCCAGCTCAGACATAAAGACCTCAGGGGACAAGTCTTGTTCTGGTGAGATTCCTGTTACTGTCTGACAGAAACATCTTTCACCAACTGGGATTTCCACTGAGCACTGGAATGGCTGGAATGAGATGAGAGGGAGTACCAGAATGGTTTGGGTTGGAAGGAAACTTCAAGGCCATCCAGTCCCACCCCTGCCATGGGCAGGGACACTTTCCACCAGCCCAGGCTGCTCCAAGCCCCATCCAGCCTGGCCTTGGACACTTCCAGGGATCCAGGGGCAGCCACAGCTTCTCTGGGCACCCTGTGCCAGGGCCTGCCCACTCTCACAGGTAAGAACTTCTAATCTAAATGATAATTTCTTTTCCTTTGAAAAGCTGGCTGGGGTGCAAGAGCCTGACTCTTCCATGCTCCTTGTCAACACTGAAGTTACTGCAGGGGATGTGAAGTGCTGGCTTCCTCCCCCTGTGCTCATGCACAAGCACATCCCTCAATGCAGGGGTCACCTTTTGCTCCCAGTCTCCTCCAAGCAGTGGGCAGTGCATCCTTCTCTTTGGCTCTTCCCAGAAGCTGCTGCAAAAGCTGCTGTCAGCAGGGTCAGGGTGCTCAGGCTCAGCCTGGGATTACAGAAATTGCAGCTCCTGGCTCCCTGCCCTCAGCCAGGCTATGGGCTGGGAGTGCTGAGTGGAGCCTGGAGCATCCCTCTGTCAGGATAAACAGCTTAGGCCCAGGCCACTGCCCAGCTCTCATGAGATCAGCCTTGTTTGAAGGGTGTCAATTCCTCTGACACACAATTCCTGCAGCAGGGACTGAGACTGGAGGCAGAGCTGGCTCTAAGCTGGCAGATCTGCAGGTCAGCATGGAGAGGGAGGATGTCCATGAGCTCAGTCTGTGCTGGGCTGGATTAACTGTGCAGGGCAGGGTCCCCCTGGGGCATTCATTGCTGACAACCCTGTCCCCAGGGCAATTCATAACACATTCAGCAAGGATGATTTTTTCTTTACAATTTGGCATGAACCTGAAGGATTTGGAGATCCTGCTGTCTAAAAGGGGAAGTATAAAAAAAAAGTCCTGTGATTCCTTTTGCCCCTCTGTATCACGATTCTCTTACAACAAATGATGGAATGTTAATGAAGCAAGGAGAAGCTGTAGCTGCCTTCAGCTTTCTCCAGCCTGCACCAGTGCCCACTGCTCTGTCTAATTTCCAGAATCATTACCTTGTTAACTGGGGCATAGTGAGGGCAGGCAGCTCTGACAACCTCTCTGCTGGAGCCTTTTGCTTCATTCAAAAGGAAATGTAGGTTTCTGCTTCTTCCCTGTGTGACTAGAGTTTAAAGAGTCTGATGGTAAGGCTAGAGGTTCAGAAATGAGAGGGTTCCTGAGCATTTCCAAAATCCTCACTCCTTTTAATTCCCCAGTAGTTCCCTCTGGTGTCTAATGGGATGATCTTGAATAGATCTCACACTCTGCCTCCACTCGCTTTCACAGACAGTGGGGAAAAGGACAAAAGAACAAACTTGCTAGAAATTCCTACTTTTAAAAAAGTCACATTGAAAGCAAGAAGTCACAGCAAAAATATCACTCAGGATGTAAATATTAGAACTTCTAAAGTAAACACACAGTCTATCTGAGACAAAGACTTGAGTAATGATACCTTCCTAATACAAAAAGAAAAAAAACACATTCTGAACTCAATCCACTCTTCAAATGAGAAATTTTGTTTCACACAAAGGGTGTTGTTAACTTTGTGTTTCACACTTCTGTATTTCCAAGACCCCTGCCCCTGAAATTTGGGGTTGGAGGCCCAGTGCTGGCAGCTTTTCTATGTTTTGGACCTTGCTGCCCTGAAACCCCTTCTGTGCTGCCCAAATAGGATGCAAGGGCAGCAGAAAGAAGGAAACCCTACAGAATCCTGCCTGCAGTAGGTTCAGTGAGGAACTGCTGAGCAACTGTTGGCAACCTTTTCCTTCTGTTGAGTGTTCATTACCACAGCCTGGAAGTGCTGATGCTACAGGCCTTGGCAAGAAGGAGCAAGGGCCCTTGAGGAAAGATAAATTGCTTTGGGATCATCTTTTATGTGGCAGCCTAATTACAGAAATGTGCCTGGTACAGACAGTGCTGCACACACAGCAAAGGCAGGGATGGTGTTGGGGATCCATGGGAAGCAGGCACAGCTGTCCCCAGGGTCCCACAGGGCTGCAGGGCTGTTAACACAGGACTAGTAACTATTAACATAGCAGAACACAAGTCCTGATATGCCTTGGCAGGGTCAAATTCTTTTCCAGAGCCATTCCATCTCTTTGGCCAAGCTCCTCAAGGCACTTATGTTTCTCAGGCTATGCAAAAATTCATTTTCTCCAGACTCTCTTTTCTTTAGGTAGGAATTTATCAGGGTAAGGAGTATCTCCTACAAGCCACATTGGCTCCCTGATTTTGAGTGCTGAACTGTTGTAATAATTTAATTGTTATATTTATAAGGCACTGTCTCTGTATTCACAGTCTTGAGTGGAACAGGCAGGTACCTGGGGCAGAGGTTTTGCCATTAACTCAGTGGCATTAGTGAAGTAAAGGATCTAGGAAATAAAAACCTCCTGGAGAGGCTGCTGCAGCCCATCCCCGCGCGGTCCCTGCGGTATCAGCCCCAAATACACACGGCCACACTCCCATCTAGTGGCTGCCAAAGGCACTCGGGCACTCACACCCTGCCGGGCCACCTGCAGACGCTTGGCTGGGATATCAGGAAACATTTCTGCACCCAAAGGGCTCTCAAGCCCTAGAACTGGGAGTCACCATCCCCGGAGGGATGTAAAGGTGAGGCACTTGGGGACATGTGGCTTTGGCAGTGCTGGGACAGCAGGTGGACTTGATGATCTTAAAGGTCTTTTTCAACCTAAATGATTTTGTGATTCTATGTAATGAGTAGGGAATTCTCTTTGAGAGAAGATCCAAACTGGTCCCCAGTCCTGTTTATTCAATGCTCATAAGGCCTGGGAACAGCAGCCTCTTTAGCAAGGACAGTGACTTGAAACTGCACAGAAAGACCTCAGCAGCCTACTCTGAGCTGAACTGGCTGGGGCTCTCCTTGGCCTGGGCTGCCAACCCCAGCCCCCACAGCTCTCCTGCTGAGGGGTCCCAGAGTTTCACCAGGGCACCAACCTGGACCAGAAAGCCAAGCCTGTGGTGGCCTGGGGTGGGCAGATGCTGTACAGAGACATTTAGAGCTGTGGGAAGGACGAGAAGGTCTCTGGGTGGCAGCAGCCCCTCAAGTCTGGCACTTTCTGAAGCTCATGGCAATGCACATCCTCTTGGAAGGTTTTGGGTCTATCCTGGTGGTGTTGACACAACCTTTTGGAGGTCCAGGAGGCAAGGAGCAAACCCTGATGAGTCTGGCTCTTGTTGGGCTACTGTTCATAACACATTGGGTGCCTCCACTGGAACCTGTCAAAGCAGACACACACCTGCCTTGCTGTCCTCATCCAGCCTCCTTTGTTCCCTCAATCAGTTTGTGCAGCTGGGATTCTGATCTGGAGAGTCCTCTTTGTAACCTCTGTGAGGGACACGGGAGGTGTTGATCTGCTTAGCTTCAATCTCTCTTTGAATGGGCAGCAAATAATCTCTTTAGAACAAGTAGGGCAGTGGAAGGGGTGCTGAGCTAGGAAAGAGAATCTTAAAAACGTCTTTTTTTATGTGCTTCACTATTTCTTGGAAAATGAAGCTCCACAGTGTGATTGGACTAAAGTTAATATAAAGCAACATGTTAAAAGACTGTCTACAGAGATCCTGGGAGATGAGAAGATAAGTCTGGAGATAAGACTTCTCTGCACTCTGGGCAGTTTAAAAGAGGTCTTGGACTTCAGCTGGTCATTCCCTGGCCCTGGGGAGCTGCCCATTGCCTGGACAGTGCTGTGGGCACTCCTTGTCATGGCAGTGGTACCACAGTGCAGGTGGGCTTTTAGAGGTGTCAGTCTGAATCACATAGAATTGGCCTCACCATCATGATTGGAATCTCAGCTGGGATTTTAACCATTGACAAAAAGACAGTTTTTCAAGGGTTTTAACCTCTTTTTGCACCTGTTTCAGGGCTGGAATGAGGTCTGAGCTAAGAAGAGGAGGCTGGGACATGCTATGGGACAGAGGAAGCCACTAACTTACATTTACTGCCCCTGCAGTCGGAGAGACAGCAGAGATGGGGGCCAGCAGGGACTGCAACCCCTTTCAGGGACCCCAGCAGCAGCAGCTGCCACCACAGCAGTGACCAGCTTGGCACAGGAAATGTAGATACAGCAGGAGCAAAACATGAGGGGTTTGTCCTTGCCAGCCACGGGATCAGAAGGGGCACATCCCACTGTCACAGAGCTCCCCTCACCTGACATATCAGGGATACCCAGCTACACCCCAAGGGTGAGTTACTGACCCCAAAACACTGACTGTATCCCCAGTTAAACCACTCAGGGCTGTGGACCCAAGGTGTGGAGCACCCACTCACCTTCTGCCAGGGGGTCCAGGGTGTGGATCGTGAGCTGGACGCTGGTGCCGCGCATCTGAGGGCTGTGCAGGGAGGCCGAGCTGCTGCCCCGCTGCAAGGCTGGCCCAGGCTGTGGGAAGGCACAAAGCCAGTCAGCTCCAGCTTCTTGGCCACTCCATCAGACAGGGCCTCTCCAGGCCATGGGGCAGCCATTCAACAGCAGCAGAGGAATGAGCTGTTTAGTGTTTGCTGTGGGGAAGGACGGACCCTGCCAGCCTCTGCTGTGAGAGCCCAGGAGGAAATCTGGCCATGACACCAGGTAAGAAGAGTCACTTTCTGAATTTCTGTATGCCTTTTTATAGCAGAGAATGAACAGCACTCTTCTTAAATCCACCTGGGACACCAGAGCTGTCTCTTAAATTTTATACAAATTCCTTTAAGGATAGGACTCAGCCAGGTGTCCTCTTAAGCAAACTGTGGCCATTGTGCCTGATATGATACAGGCTTTGGTGCAGGTTTCTTGGCACAGGAGTTGACACCTTTATTTATGACCTGCCTTGGGGAGGGATCCAAAACACAATGACTTCAGATCTCTGTAAGGTTGCTTAGACCTACCTGCAGCTTCCTCACATCTGGTGGCTTCATTGTTCCATCATCTGCAACTGCCCTGGTGCTTGTCTGCAAGCAATGAGGAAGAGAAATGACTGATCACCTCTGCTGCTCCAGGATCTAATGATCCTTCAGGCTGCTGCCTGTGAGGAAGTGGGGCAGCTCACACAAATGTCCATGGATGCTACTGAAAGAGCCAAAGCCATGGGCCTCCTTAAAATCCTGAAAAAGAGAGCTCCCCAGTGGGGGTGCAGGCACCTGGGGGAGACTCACAACTGATTCCTCTAGCTACAGACAGACCCAGACTTCACCCACAAACATCTCATTTTCCAGCAGACTGGAGGTGCAAATGGGGATTTTTTTTTTAATGGTGATTAGCATTACTTTTCATAATTTATAATTTCTGTGATTTATTTTCCCCAATGGTTAGGCTCAGCAACTCTCTGTCATACTACCAAACATTAGTGAGAGTCCTCTGTAAAGTTCAAGTGCAGGGCTGGATTCAGTTTGTGATGCTTGGTGATGTCCACAGTGATATGTGTGTGTCACTGCAGTTTCTTGCACATGTATCCCCCTGGAATGTAAAACAGGAGCTTTCAGGACTCCCAGCTGTGAGCAATGGCTGAACAACAAACCAGGAGTAGGAAAGAGAAGCAGTTTCTTGATTCTGCACCACTTCAACTATCCTCTTTATCTGCTTCCTTCCTTCCTTTCCTTAAATGATGTGGAGTGCCAGGATCAGAAGGCAAAGCATGCTTGAGAGCCAGGGACACATCTGACTGGCACAGCATGCAGTGCCAGGGACAGTTTGAAATCCAGTGGTATGGAATTGGGTTTGGGCACTTCAATCTGGTTGCCAAATGCTGCCCAGTGGCTGCTACAGCTGCCAGATGCCTTTCTGTGCTGCTGATCAGGTAGTGAGTGATACCACCAGCATCCCAGCCACACAGCTGGCTTCAGAGAGGGAAAAGAGAATCTCCTCCTACACCTCTCAGCTGCAAAAGGCTGGGATGGAAGCCTTTTCCCCTCTGTTTAGCAGAATTGGCCAATCTTATTCCCAGACCAAGAATGTGTTCCTGCAAGTGTTCTTTCTGAAATTCCTTTACAATAACCAAGTAAGCAAAATTCCACACATCTTTGAAACCACATAAGCAACCACAACTGAGACCTTTAGCAATTGCACAGGTAGAACTTCCTTTTAGAGAAGTTCTCCAGCTTCTCAGAATCTCCCTAGTTTGCATTTCACTCATTTTAAAATCATAATTATTGACCAGTACCTGTATTCTGAGGTTCAAATATGTGCTTTGTGAAGGAGATGCAGTTTTTCTTTGTGGTTTACACTAGAAAGTTATTTCCAACTTGCCCTCTGAACTCTAAGGACACCAACCTTCTGCACATGCTCTGCTGATGCTGCCTGCACAGCATTTAGCTTCACTTTCAGCTCCTGCTTCACCCATTGCTCTAGGAACACGTTCTGTTTCATGGTGAACACGTAGGTGGCATAGGCAGTCAGTAAAAGGAGGCTTTCCCACCAATCAATGACACTGTCTAGGAAAAACAGGATGAGCATCAGTAAGTCTACAATGTAGAATGAGATGTCTCTAAATAAGGGCCACCATGTCAGGTGGAGTATCTCCCTTGAGAAGAGGGTACAGGTGCCAATGACAAAGAGGATATTAAACACTGCTGAGCCCACAATGGTGCCGATGCCAACGTTGCTGTGGGAGATGAAGACACCTATGAGGGACGTGAAGAGTTCTGGTGCTGATCCACCTGCTGCCATGAAGGTGGCTCCAGCCACATCTTCAGAGATCTGCAGCTTCTCTGTGATCACTCCCAAAGCAGGGACAAAATACTCATCACACACTATGGCCAGGGCCACAAATACATACATCATGCCAAAGATGTGAAGTACAACCCACCCTTGTCTGCGTTCTTCCACACTGAACAGGTCCTGGGGATATTCTCCTTTGGACTCATAGGGTGGTTTTGCATCTGGGGAGCTTTCAGTGGCATTTTCTTGCTGTGGTGTTGTACCCACTGGTGTAGTGATGGGCATGGCTGGCTCAGGATCCACATAGATACAGTGCCTTATTTTGGGTGCTGTGGCATTGCCTCTTACAGCAGTCTTGTTGCTGGGGAGGTCCCTGGATGTCACTTTGACAGGGTCTGTGGGTTGGGGTGCTCTGTGTGATGCTGGAAGGGCAGAGGGGCTGAACTGGAGCTGGTAGAAAGAGAGGACCAATACTGTGGCAAGCAGGAAAAGGATTCGGTTCCTTTGTAGCCGCCTCCTCCGTGGTAAATGCATTTCCTAAAGGTTCAAAACTCAGAGCCGTGTCCAGAAGCCACTGAAGACTTCACCTGGTCAGCACTTTGCACTTACATCCAGCATTGGAATTTCCAGCTGATCTGGAGCATCAGGAATGGGACTGCAGGGCACAAAAAGGGGAATCCTGCAAAAGAAAATCTGGTGTAAAAAACAAAGTACTGCAACTTTCCACCATCTGGGCAGCAGCACTTCACTGACTGCTTGTCTATTTTTCAATAGAAACAAATTAATTTAAATGAGTAAAGAGAGATCTAGATCCAGGTCTCAGCCTATTTTTTTATATGACTGTAGGCTATGCTGATTAATAATCAAAGGTTTGGCTTAATAGGGAGGAGTTGGTTGGCTGAGACAGTCCAATCCAAGCTGAATTCTGATTCCACCAAATGCCCACATCCAGGAGCTTTTGAGGACTGTGTTTTTACTGGAGTCCAGTTGTTATTCTGTAATATTATCAGCTGGGTCAGTGTTCTGCAGGAGGAGTGGATACAGCTTCTGACAAGGAACCAGCTTTAAATTGCTAGAAATGATGCCCTGAAGACAAGACCAAGCAGTTCAAACCTCCCACCTAAATCAGTTATTCACCAAAATAACCTCAGCAGGAGAATGAAAACTGCTTGAGAGTTCCCAGTGATGCTGCTCTGTGGCTTTCCAGCCTTTCACTCCCCAGGAAGGGTGAGTTTTCTCCTTCAGTTTGAGCAGAGGGTGAGGAAAACACGGTTCTAGTAAAACTGGGGGTGCTGAGCAGCCATTTGTTTCTATGGCTACACTTTTTCAGGGCCTCCTGTAGAAATCAGAACTGGCAAAGTGGAATTATAATCATACCTTTTATTAGGGGAAATTAGCATATCTTGCATAATTATGTGAACAGCATTTAGAAAGGGAGAGAAATTGCAAATGGCAGAGTGACAGTGCCTGCAGCTGTGACAGACAGAGACAGGGATTTGGGGCTGGACAGAATTCACCCTTCAGCTCTGCCTGAATGTTCTACCTTGGAATGACACTCTTCATGGATTACTTTTTTCCCCAGAGTGGGCATGTTACATTATTCTTTAGCTGGATGTGAATCATACTTTTCTAAACCATTCTCAGACAAGCTCTTCATGCAAGTTATCACACACCTACCCTCTTGCATAACACCCAGGGAAGTTATCAGCCTAAATTTCTTGCAAAACAGGCAACATTGATTGAAAGAGTTGGGAGGATCACTAAGGCAACAGTAAGAGAAGGTCATAGGAGTATCTAGGTAAATAGATGATAGAAGTTTTGCTTTTCATATAAAAAAAGAACATAAACATGCATGTGGCAGAACTGCATTTTCCCTAACAAAGATAGGAGAGTTAAAAGGGTGGCACAGAGAGCACAGATGAATGCACACACTCCTGTTTAAACACTGGATTTACTCCTTCTCTCCAAAATGAGCCGCCCAAAAGACTTTTTGCAAGCAGAAAGACATCCAAAGCTAGGCTCAGTTCTAAGAGCTCTCCAGCCTTTCACAACTCCTGACCAGAGGAATTGTTTCTCCAGTCTTGTGAGTTTAGGTCAGCTCCTGATAAACTCCTGCCTCAGCCACACGAGACCCAAAGCAATCAAAGCAAGCCCCCAGCCTACCTTCCAAAGGTCTGTCCAGGAGGAAGGGGAGGTCCAGGGGCTGGGGGTGGTGCTGAGAGCTCCTCTGGTACCCAACAGCCCGATGGGAGACGCTGCTGCATGCAGAGGCAGGTGACAATGATCCCATTTTCAGGATGTCTCCTCTGCTGCAGAGTCCTAAAACAAGAGGGGGTCAGGTGTGAAGGACACATTAGTGGGGGAAGAACCAATCCAGTTTAACACACACAGCCCCTAAGAAGATTAAATAGTATTGTATAGATTTGGGTCTGTCCCTGAAGCCAATACCTCTGTCTGCTGCCACAGGTTATCCTCAGTGGGAGGCAGGTGATTATGCCCTTCACAAACCACAGGACTGAAGCAGCAGCCATGGTGGGGATCACCCTCCCACACCGGCGGTGTAAATCACATTTATAAACCCTGTTAAACACAGCAACAGAGCTCTGTGTTGGGGCACCTCCTGTGGCTGACAGGCCAGGGGCCAGACAAACAGCTCTGCTGGCCTTGCCACAGTATGTGCCTACTCTGCCGTGCCACAGGGAGGGCTAAAACTCCTGCAAAGATCCCTCAGACCCCGTGCCAGGAGCACGAGGCAGAGGGAGGGAGCAGGGACCTGCTGGGCACCTGAGGATGGGCACCGTGACTCCTCCGTGGCACTGAGACGGTGCAGCTCCACAGGGGGAAAAATAACAACATCCCTGGCCAAGGATTTAACCACAGCAGTCTAACAAATAACCCCCAACAGTCTAATCCTCAGATTTATCACAGGGGAATTAGAAAATTATTATTTGCTTTTGGGTCACTCATGCCAAGAACGACACTGAGGGGCTGGAGGGTGTCCAGGGAGGGGAATGGAGCTGTGGAAGGGTCTGGAGCTGCTGAGGGAGCTGGGAAGGGGCTGAGCTGGAGAAAAGCAGGATCAGGGGGGATCTTCTGGCTCTGCACAAGTCCCTGACAGGAGGGGCAGCCAGGGGGGAGTGGCTCTGGGAACAGGGAACAGGGACAGTGCCACGAACAGGATTAAGGTGGCTTTCATTAATTAATTAAATTGTTGTGGACTTTAATTAGTTCTGGAGGTTAAGGAAATTATTAATTAGTTAATAAAGGTGAGTGCTGTGTGTGTCAGAAAGAGGCTCCAGCCCGGGCAGCCATCTTGTTTTGGCGGGAGAAGCCGCCATCTTGAGGGACTGGCAGCCATCTTGTTTTGGCGGGTAAATCCGCCATCTTGAGGGACCGGCAGCCATCTTGTTTTGGCGGGAGAAGCCGCCATCTTGAGGCACTGGCCACCATTTTGTTTTGAGGTGTCCACCATTGGGGGGCCGGCAGCCATTTTGAATCAAGGATTGTTATCCTCCTTCAGGCAGACAACCAAAGGTTACCTGAAGGCATCAAATTAAATTCTAAAAGGACATTCAACATTCCACAAAGAAAATCAGAAGAGATAAGTGACAGAAAGAAAAGGAAGAGCTCATTCCAGACCAAATGGGAGGAAAGACAAGCACAATAGGCAAGAAAGGGAGAGGTAGAAAGGGCACCCCTCCATTCCCCCGAGAGCCCTCTAGGGGCCATGTGAACTCATTGGGAGGAGAACCCATCTACAAAAGAGAAGAACAGAATCAAGATGATTCAATGTTGTGTGCTGGAGTGGCCTCAAGAAGGAATCAGAGAAGCCACATTTCCTGGCCCAAATACGGCTCGACAGAGGCAGGGCACTGTCAGGCTGTAAACACAGAGTGAGAGCGAGGGAGGCTCCCAGGCAGAGGGAGATTGATCCTGTGCCCTGCGGGCTGGAAGTGAAAATAAGATGCCAATAACATCCCCTTGATGGGACCTGAACAATGAGAGGGGCAGGAGAGACATGAACAACTACTGAAACCTCATAATAAGAGGAATTAGAGAGGCAGCCCCACGAAATAATTAAGAAAGTTTTCAGGAACCAGCAGGGGAAGGAAGAAACACCAACTGAATGGCTGGAATGTCTCAGGCCAGACTTTATACAGCATGCAGGGATGGATCCTGATGGGATTGCTGGACAGGTCCTGTTAAAGATACATTTTGTATCAAACACTTGACCAGACATCCAGAAAAAGCTGACAAAAATAGAGGACTGGCAAGGGAAATATTTGGAAACTTTACTGAAGGAGGCACAGAAAACTTCTGTCAAAAGGGATAAGGAGAGGATGAAACCAAAAGCAAAACTCCTGATGGCTCCTGGAACTCAGAACTAAGACCTCAACATAGAGAGAAAAGGAGGGCAGGGGAGTACGGGAGGGCTGAGACCTCAGCATGAGGATCAGGAGGCACCAACGTGTTATTGCTGCAGGGAGGAAGGAGGGACACTTCAAAAGGAGCTGCTGGAAATTCATCAAGGACAGTGAGATTCATCAGATGACCCAGAGAGAAGGTTACAAAGGGTAGGGGTGTCAGGGCTCTGCCAACTGGGACTGGAACATCACAGTGAGCCCCTGATAAATTTATTGGTAGGACCCCAGCAGGAGGACTATGAGTTTTTAGGAGACACTGGGGCGGAAAGAACGAGTGCAAATAAGATCCTGACAAACTGGATTATAGAAAAATCTCCAGTAGAGGTTACAGGGGCCAGTGGAGAACCCTTCCTGGTCCCTGAAATAAAAACCAGAACCATCAAGGGAAATAACCTGTTGCAACAGGAACTAAACTGTTTTTACCAGAGGCTGGATGCAACCTATCAGGTACAATTAAATCTGGGAGTAATTCCCCAGGAAGGGAGAATGGTGGTCTGCATCTTATGCTTAAAACCCCAAATGAGAGATGAATTATTGAGAAAGCTTGGGCCAAGCCAGGCAATCACAGAAAACTTAACATCTCACCTATTAAAATTAACATCAAGGATGAGCGCTGTCCCATCAGTATCAGAAAATATTCCATCTCCACAGAAGGGAGGAAAGGACTGCAACCAGTCACAAAGGAAACCCCAGAGGAAGGAATTTTGGAACTCCATCCACAACACTCCCACACTCCCAGTCAAGAAGCCAGATGGGACTTACAGACTGGTGCAGGACCTTCGAGCAGGAAAGAAAAGAGCCCTGGCCTGGTGTGCAGTGGTGCCCAACCCCTTCACCCTCTTCAGCCAACATCTGGTATGGTGGGATTCACGTAAAGGATGCCTTTTAGCAACGAGCAGTCGAGATATAAACCCTTCTCCACGCATTTGTGGTCACGTTTGATGTGAGCACCACGTTCCCACAGCACCCACACCCAACATTCCCGCGCGGGGCCACCCTCACAGGCTGCGTGAGGCGAGGCGCGGCCCTTCCTGCCCGCGCCTCGCGTTCCGGGGGGACGCTTTCCGTGCCGGACGCATGGCGGCGCGGCGGGCCGGGGTGTGCAGCAGCATTTCCCTTCCGCCGCTCTGCTCTCTGCCAGCCGCCACCGCCGCCTCACGGCCCGGGAGCGCTCGGGGAGAGGCCCCGCTGAGGGCGAAGGTTGGAGGGAGGGCTGGATCCCTGCCGGATCGCCCTCGGAGCGGCCGGGCTGCGCCCTTTCCCCAGCGAGCCTCAGCTCCTGCCGCCTCCAGGCCGTGCTCCGCACCCGGCTGGCGATGCCGTGTGGGGCTGGGCGCGCGTTCACCTGAGCTGTGCTCAGTCCCACGGCGTGAGGGGAAAAAGGGTAACTGGGGCTTCTCCCCGGGGTCAGCGTGAGGGGACGCGACGCGTGGCTCCACAAGTGCAGCTTTGGTACTGATTTGTGCCTTCTCCTCGCCCTGCAGGGAGCTGAGCCCGGCTGAGCCCGTCCGAGAGGGCGGCGGAGGAGCGCTCGCCATGCCCACCGTGGTGGTGATGGACGTGTCGCTGTCCATGACGCGGCCGGTGGCGGTCGAGGGCTCCGAGGAGTATCAGCGCAAGCACCTGGCTGCCCACGGGCTCACCATGCTCTTCGAGCACATGGCCACCAACTACAAGCTGGAGTTCACGGCCTTGGTGGTGTTTTCGTCCCTCTGGGAGCTGATGGTGCCCTTCACAAGAGACTACAACACGCTGCAGGTAGGGGGTGTGAACACTAAAGCAATGAACTGTCGACAGTTTAAAAAGAAATCATCCAGTTGCACCACCAAAGCACGGTGAAATTGTGGGATTTGGTGTCATCCTGAGCACAACATCTTGAACTGAGTGGGTTTGTCTTTATTTGAAGGGTAGGTGAAATCAGTGTGCTTGAAACATTCTGCTGCTTTGCCAGTTGCACCTTTGCAGGTGATACTGGAGTGTGGCTGATTTGACTCTAAAATGGGCTGGAGTTAAAAATGGGCTGGGTTAAAAGTGGGCTGGAGAAAGGGCTGCCTGATGGAGCTCTGCAAGTGGCTCTGTGGTGTCCCTGGTTTGCTCCTGAGGAAAGGTGCAGCTGACAGGACCACTCAGAAAGGTTTTGGGTCAGGTGATTTGGTAGAGGGAAGGTGCTGGTGAGAGTTTGTAGAAGTCAAAACAGTGCAAGAGTGAGAATAAGGGATTTTAGGCCTCACAGATGTGGTGCAAGTTGGGGGAAGAAATGGGAAGGAGGAAGTCCAAGGAGGAAATTTCACATGAATGCAGCAAGGCTCTGAATCCTGTAAAAATGGGACATTTCTGTTTGAGGAAGTGACACTTTGCTGTCACAGGGCACCATGGTTTAGGTTTGTCCACTGGACAGAGAGACTTCAAAAGAGACTCTGTTATTTTTGCAGTTTAGCAGGTGAGTGCCAGTGCATCCTCTCTGGTTGATTTTCACTTCCCTAAGAGTTCCTCTGAGGAACTTTGCAGGCCAAGAGCCCAACCAGGCTCCTTCAGCAAGTTCATCCCACAGCTGCACCCTGGTGATGCTGTGTCTAGTGTGAGGTTTTCAGCTGGTTTATGGATGCAGGTGTGAGTTTCAGGTTTGTTACTCCCTACCAAATAATTTTTGTGAGACAAACTCCTTGTGAATGTCTGAGAAGTTGGAGCTGCTGTGACACCTGTGAGGATTTTCTCAGCCAAATGTTTCACGTTAGACATTGCCTCAGGTTTCCACTTCAAATTAAGACAGGCAGAGGTATTTTTTACCCCTTAAAGAGCTGTGTTTCTGGCATCTCAGTGCCTTCAAAGCCACGAGTGACTGTTAGGTGTGCCCTGGCAGTGACTGTGCTGTTTGTCTCTGCAGGAAGCCCTGAGTAACATGGACGATTATGACAAAACCTGTTTGGAGTCGGCGCTGCTGGGGGTTTGCAATATTGTCCAGCAGGAATGGGGGGCAGCAATTCCTTGCCAGGTATGGCTCATTCCACTGGTTTAGGTTCACTGTATGTTTAGTTATCCCTGGCAGGGAGATTGGAATTTGGTGATCTTTAAGGCCCCTTCCAGCCCAAACCATCCTGAGATTGATTCTCTGCCCATGACCACACAAATGGAAATGTGATTTCAAAGCTTGGGATGCTCTCAGGCATTTGGTGCTGCAAAAACACAGAGAATTAGTATTTTGGCTAAATCTGGAATATGAACAGAAGGTGATCTTCATAATAATATTCAGCATGAAAAGAAATGAGGCTGTTTCCTGCCCCATGTGTTGTTGTGGTGCAGTGGATTATAAAATGTGGCTCGGGAGCACCGTTGTGCAGGCCTGGGGTTTGATGTGGATGCAATCTGCTGTCCCAGGAGCCTCACTCCATCAGGAAAGGGTGGAGTCACACCTGCAGGAGCCTCTCCCCTCCAGTCCTTGATTGTTTCCTGGGCTTGTAACAATTCCAGCTGCATGGGGCTGCTGCTGAGTGTGTTTTGATCTGACTTCTTTCCCAGATGAGTTGTTTGCCTTGCAGCTGCTCACACACCCCCTTCAGCCCTCAAAGCTCTCAGCCTTCCAAATCTGCTGCCTCTTATGGCAGAGTTTGCTTTTAACCCTCAGTTTTCTGAGACACTTGATTTAAGTTCAGTAATTTTGCAGCTCAGTGAGCTGGGAAGATGCCTGAAGCAATACTCCTTAAGGAGAAACGAGATAGAGGTTTATTGGTTAGGCAGTGCTTCATCACCCAGCATGGATAAAAGGCACCTTGGGACAGCAAAAAACATTCAGAGCAAAGAACAAGAAAGATGTGAAAGCCAAGCAGAGATTAGACCTCAACAATCTGGTCTCTCATTTGTGTCATGGCTCATTTTCCTGGCACTTCAGGTGCTGGGGTGGTGAAGAGCACTGGGGAATGTACTGTGCAGCCTTGGAGTAGTGGAAAACATCACTGGTGAGCAACAAGAGAGCCTGAGGATGAAGGGAGAATACAAATCTAGCTGTAGCAATTACACATGGAGTTCAATTGGATTTGATTTTCCCTACCTGCCAGCCAGAAATCACACCTGCTGTTGCCATGCAGCACTGAAGGAGCAGCTCTTCTACTCCTCTGGAAGTAGCTGGGTCACAGCTGAGTGTAAATAATCCCATTTTTCAGTGTAACCTCTCAGTGCAGGTTTCCACCAGGGTTGAAGTAAATTGAAGTAAAAGTGTTTGGTTTTGCTGTAGTAGTTCTGCAGAATGGGAGCATCCTGCAGCTGTAGTGGCAAAGAATTAAAATCACTGATGCTACACTTTTTTGAGGTTTCTGTGGCTTGTAGTGGAAGTTGAGTTTTCCTTCAGATTTTTTAGAAGAAATAGGGCTTCCATCTGAAAATAAACCTGGAGTCCTGGAGTCCAACAGCAAGAGCCTGGTTTTTGGCTGTGTAGTCACTGTGCTTGTGATGTACACTTAAAAATAAAATGTAGGAAATTCAAATTTTAGTGCAATTACCTAATGCCAAGAAAATGTTTATTTACCATGCACACAGTGTAAACCACAAGGGTTCAATCTTCAATTTCTCCTTTACTGGTATTTTTTTGTTTTTGGAAATTTTGCTCCCAGTTCTTTGCCCAGCTCCGTGGAGGGAATCAGGAGGGAGTGGGGCTTTTCAGTAGGAGCTCGTGCTGCAGGAAGCCCTCTGCTGTGTGTGTGGAGGGCTCAGGTGCCCCCTGCAGCTGGAAGTGTCTCCCATTCCTGCTCTCTGCAGGTTGTCCTGGTCACCGACGGCTGCCTGGGCATCGGCAGAGGCTCCCTGCGCCACTCGCTGGCCACTCAGAGCCAGCGCAGCGAAAGCAACCGGTTCCCGCTGCCCTTCCCGTTCCCGTCCAAGCTCTATGTCATGTGCATGGCCAACCTGGAAGAGGTGATGTCTTGTTCTTTGTTGCATTGGATAATTGTTGGTCTTCTCTGAGCTAAGGAGCAGGTCAGCACAAAACGTGAGGGGATGTTCTTGTGCTTAAGGTTCAGTTGGTGTTCTGGTGCTTGGTTATTGGGTGAATGGTAATTTAAGGTTTATTATTGCACTGTTATTATCTACTGCTGCCATATTCTTTATAAATCCTGTCACTTTGTCCCTGGGGAATGGTATGGAATTTTAATTTCTCTGTTTATGTTATTACTGCATTAATTACATTGAATGCTTTTGGGGCTCTTCTTAATCTACAGTTAAATTCTTAAATTAGTTACTTGTGTTGTAAAGATGCTCAACACTTAAAACACAGTAGCTGTGTATAGAAATATATATATAATAGAGAGGGCAAAACCAAAGTCTCCAAGCCAGTGTTCAAAGCAGGTTCCCTTAGTTTTGAAAGAAATGTGTCAATTTTCTTCCTCCTTTCTCCTCCTCTTGCAAATTCCAATCCCGGCTTTAAAAATCTTCACAGGAGTTAGAATTCTGCTGCATAAACCCTGTTTTAAAAGAAACCTATTTGACTGATATTCCTTAGATTAGTTTTTATTAACAGCAGTGCTTTGGATTTGACAACTGTATTCTTGTGTCCTTCACAGAAGGGTTTTCTGTTCAGGCATCCATTAGATATCTCAGCTTCACAGTCTCGGTCAAGGATGATCCTTTGGATTAAGCTGGTGGATTGAAGCACTGTTTACATATCAAAATACCTGGGAAAATATTTAAAATAAATCTATTTCTGACAAGTAATAAGAGAACATTGCCTGGGAGACAAAGAATGTTGGTTTCTTTGGAAAGGAGAGAGATAACAAAAAAATCATGGGAGCATCCAGTCAGATGCTTTCTGCTGAGTTGTGTATATTTGCTTTAAAAATACTGGTCAGTACAAAAGAGAATAAAAAGAACACTCAACAAAAATATTTCCCTTTATTTTTTTGCAGCTTCAAAGCACAGATTCCTTAGACTGCTTGGAAAGGCTCATTGATTTAAACAATGGGGAAGGGCAGATTTTCACCATTGATGGCCCCCTGTGCCTGAAGAATGTGCAGTCCATGTTTGGGTGAGTACACTTGAAGATAACAGGCCTTTGGGAAGGGTCCCAGTTGATATCTCAAAAAGAAAACAAATAGAATAAGAAATCTGGTGATGTGAGATGTTCTAATTAAATTCTTTTTTTTTTAAAGTTTATGATCTTGTTAGCTGTAATTTCATCTTGGCCTTCACTGGTTATGGTCAATATTTATTTTAGTCATTGTAACCAAACCATAGCATCTGTTTCTGGTTGGCAGAGAGAAGACAGTAATTTCCATAATTATTGTTCATTTGCCATGAGTGGGATAATGCTGCTTTGTTTTCTAATTTAGCAACACCAGAACTGTTGAATTAACTGTAGTTAGAAAAGGTTTGGGAGCTAAGCTACTGTGCTTTAGACAGCCTATTCTCATTTGATATGTATTATGTTTTCCTTAATTAACTTTGTTCTAGAAAGCTAATAGACCTGGCTTATACACCATTCCATGCTGTCCTCAAGTGTGGCCACTTAACATCTGATGTGCAAGTATTTCCCAGACCAGAGCCTTTCATTATAGATGAGGAAATAGACCCCATTCCTAAAGCAATTAATACAGGTAACAAATCTTTGATTGCTTTTTTACTAAAATCCATTTGATTTCTGCCCTTTCTCTACCACCTCTCATCCTCTGTAGTTATTGCTTCATTCACTTTGTCTCTGCAAGCATCAGCTTTTTAATTTTTTTGGTGTATGTGTGGCCACCAGGGGACAAAAATATCATCCTGCTTCACCCATGTGTGCCTGGTTAAAGGGCTGGAGTAGGGTAGAGGCACTTTCAGTGCCAATTTCTAGGGGTAGAGACTGAAGACAACCACAGGCTGCTTTCCATGGACACCCTCATAAGCTTCAGGGAGGAGAAATTATATTTAAAAACAACTGTGCAAAGCAAAACCTTCCCAGCCCTCCCATTAGTGGACACAGCTCCCATGAGCAGCAGGTATTTGGTTTTCCTCCTCTGGAATTTAAAAGCAATGGATTGTGTAGAGTGTAAATATCAAGGTGCCCAGTTCTGCAACTGTCCAGCAGCACAGCTCATGGGCAGCACTATTGTGTGTGCTGAAATTCATCTTCAAAAGTTGTGTGTTTTATGTATTTCTAACTTATTAACACCTTTACACTCCAGTTGAGTTTGGGTTCCCTTGTGCTACCTGTAGTCACTGCTTCAGAAAACCTGGTGGTGTAAGAAGTGGTGATGTTAAGTAGCTTCTGAATACATTTCAGCTGTTTCCAAATATGATTTAAACTGTCTTAAATCTCGTTTAAATCTGTTGTCTCCCTGCAGATCTAGAAATTGTTGGGTTTGTAGATATTGCTGACATTTCCAGCCCTCCTGTCTTGTCCAGACACTTGGTACTGCCCATTGCACTTAACAGAGGTGAGCAAGTTGGGTTTATTTCAGCAAAAACTACTTTAAGCTCCCCTTGTAATGTGGTTTAGACTGGAAGCACAGATTTTCTGCATTATCAAAGTACCAGATGTCCTATTTGTGTGATTGCATTAGAATTAAAGCCTTGACCACAAGCTCTCTTATTTTGCATCCTGTGTTCTTTGGGAGGTTCATAGAGGGACCAGGGTCCTTACAACATCATTATTAATAGAACATGCTAGACTTACAGCTCAGAATAATAATGAGCCATGAAATATGTGGTGCAAGATGAATATTTAATGCCCTGGAGTACAATGCAGTGGAATATTTATGTATCATTATTGTGCCACTTTCCCCAAGCAGTTCATTCTGCAGCTGTTAGTTTTACAAAAGTATTAATTAACTCTTGCAGGCAGCCAGCAAAGGGTGGTGTCATGGAAACAGAACTCTTGTGTTTGAATTTATTCTCATGTTTTCTCTTTGTTTGCTTTGATTCTTCCCCAGAAGGGGATGAGGTGGGACCTGGGATCACAGATGACACTGAAGATGAGAATTCAGCTAATCAGATTGCTGGGAAAATCCCCAACTTCTGTGTTTTATTACATGGCAGCCTGAAAGTGGAAGGCATGGTGGCTCTCGTCCAGTTGGGGTATGGAGCTGGATGTCTGCCTGAGAAATCTCTTCCTTTGCTCATTTAGGCTTTATTTATAAATTATGTTTATTTTTATCTGTATTCTGTGCAGAACTCTGCACTGCTAGACAAAGCTGTGGATTTTTAATTGCAGATTTGTTTCTGTCAGTACAAATTGCAAACATTGAGCCTCCACACAGTGAGAGAGAGGTACATTGTAGGCAGAGGGGTGGGAGATTTTCAGCCTTTGTGAATTTGCTCTTTTCCACAGGCCAGAGTGGTATGGAATGCTTTATTCACAAGCTGATAGCAAGAAGAAATCAAACCTCATGATGTCACTCTTTGAACCTGGTCCTGAGCCCCTCCCGTGGCTGGGGAAGATGGCCCAGCTTGGCCCCATTTCAGGTACTGGTCACACTCCTCTGACTGACTCTTACACATTGAGTGTAGTGTGAATGATCTTGCCAGTTCTTAGTTGCTAAGCCTGTCTTTTCTTTTTTTCTCCCAGATGCAAAAGAAAATCCTTATGGGGAGGATGACAATAAGAGCCCTTTCCCTCTGCAGCCCAAGAACAAGCGCAGCTACGCTCAGAATGTCACTGTCTGGATCAAGCCCAGTGGCCTCCAGGTAATGACTGGTCCAGGTTGTGCTGGAGCAGCAGGAGCCATCTTAGCAGGAGTTGCACTCTGTGCATGTCTTGCCCATTTAATGTAATTGCTTTATTGCTTTTCTTTCATTTTTATAAACACTGCCTCTTTACAATGTCATGATTAAAATGCAATCAGAAAGCATAGCTTGTTTAATGAGAGCTGTGTCTCCAGTGGAGCATCTGGCTTGGTTTATTGGATTTAGTGTAATTACCAGTTATGTTTCAGCCTTTGTGAGCTGCAGTCTTGTCAATGGTCAGGATAATTTATCCATGAAGAGTTGGGAGTTGTTCTGCAGCTTCCCCCAGAAGCTGCCAAGATATTTGGATTTTTTTTTTCCTCTTTTCTGCAGACAGATGTACAGAAGATCTTGAGAAATGCAAGGAAACTCCCTGAAAAAACACAAACCTTCTATAAAGTGAGTAACATTCCAGTTACTGGCCTAAGTTTGATCCATGGTGATGGTGGTGCATTTGACAGAGCAGCCACACTGAGTGTTCTGTGCAGGCTGGTAGTGCTCTGTAAAAGCTTACAGCCTGAGACAGGGGGTCTGATTTCCATGGTCTGCCACCATATTTCCTCTCAGGGTGGCAGAGACATGTCATGTTTACAGGTGCCACTCATGATCCCTGCTATTTCCATGGTGAACTTCTATGCCGTTGTCCAGGCAGAAATAAACTGAGGGATCAGAGAGGAATAGGAACACAGATGTCATTCTGAGTCTGAAAATGGCTCCTTCATTTTATCTACAAATGAAGCAGAGAAAGACAAAGTTCCAGGCACATTTGGCCACACCATTATAATCCATAATCAGACTGTAGCTGGAGGTAATTATTCCTCTTGAAAGCTTAGTGCTGAAGCAGTATTGCAGCCTCCAGAGACTTGAAGAATGAATACCCTGACTAAGTGCACATAAGCACTGTTCAGTTTATAGGGGAAGAAAAATCAATGTATCTGCATTTTACTGGACACTGGTTAAAGGCAGCAGTCAGTCAGTGGAGCCCTGCTGGGACACAGACAAAGCAGGCAGGTACAGTAGCTGAATGCAGAAAAGGAAGAAATGGAGGTTTATAGGAAAAGATCAAGGGAAAACCACTATCATCATCTTCAGCCCTGAAGCATTTTCTACCCATGAGCAGCTGGGCAGTTCCAGCAGCTGCACTGTGAGTAACGTCCCCTTTAAACACAGCCATAAGAAACCCACGCTTGCTGTCAGTGCTTGGAGTGGCTCTAAAAGAGATTTTGTGTCTGCAGGAGCTGAATCGTTTGAGAAAAGCAGCTCTGGCCTTTGGCTTCCTGGAGCTGCTGAAGGGCGTGGCAGACATGCTGGAGCGGGAGTGCACCCTGCTCCCCGACACCGCCCACCCCGACGCCGCCTTCCAGCTCACACACGCGGCGCAGCAGCTCAAAGTGGCAAGTACCGGAGCCTCGGAATACGCTGCCTATGACCATAACATTGCTCCTCTGCAGACAGACTTTTCCAGTAGCAGCACTGAGAGAATGTGAAGTCTCCATTTCGGGAGCTTCTCTAGATTAAGGCTCAAGGTTTCTTGTTTACTTTTTAGGGCCTGTTCGGTGGTTTGAAGAACTTCCTATCCAAACGGGGAAGTTTTGCATCAGTGCTCTCTGAACAAAGGTAGCTCGTTTGGGGTGGCTTTAGTCAGACCTGGGAACTGTGGAAAGCGTCCCAAAGCCAACGATGGTGTTGGATGCTGGGTGGAAGTTATTTGGTACATGTGAGGAGAGAAAAATAATGCCATTGCAGGCAGCTCTTGGGTTTTAGCCTCCCGAAAATGCAGTTACTACGTAACTGAGCTCACTGGGAAAGTATCCTAAAAGGCAGCTACTACACTTCAAACATCAACTTGATCAGTCCAAAGAAAGGTGTGAGAAGCACCCTGCAAGATCAGATCCAGAGCTGATTTTGGGGTGTTGGCCCTGACTTTAAGCCCAACTTGACAGACAGTCTGTACTGAGCATTATCACTTGCATTGCAGTGCTTATGCTTGTAAAAGTAACTTAATCTTGGGACACACGGTTTTTTATTTGCATAATACAAATAAAGAGTAATTCTTCATGAAAATTTAAGTTGGATTTGTTCCATTTTCATAGCAACCAGGCTGTGTGGCCCAAAACAGTGACCTGATGAAGGCTCAGCTCCCAGCTATTTATCACAAGTTAAATATCAAGTTATACAACTTCTCAGAAAGTTGTATAATTTGAAAGAACAAACAACTGAACCAAAGCAAAATTTGGTTGTAAATCTTTATTAATAGAAACACATTCTTTCTGAAGGACTAAAATTCAGTAGTGTAAGATCCATGACAGCTTGCACTAGGTACCACAATTTCACTGATGAATACATATGGATTTCATAACAGAGGTTTAAATGCCCAGCGGAGAAATTAAAGTATGAAAGTGATTCTTTGCTGTTCTGTTACTCAGCTAATTCAACCCTTTCACATAGGTCAAACATAGGTACAGTGAGTGCTAAGTGAAATACTGTGTAAATAGTGCTCATCTCTCCTGAGTAAAGTAGGCTGTGCTTCTCACAAAGAGAAATTGTATCACGCCTCTCCTTGACAGAACACAATTTGTGAAATGCAGCGTGGAGCTTGTACTGCTTCTTTGTTAAAGTCTCCTTTCAACACTTCCCTTTCCTTTACAGTAACAAGCACTGGGTCCATATCACAAACTGATGTTTGTTACTTTTACAATATATAAAATAATTTTCTGAAGGGTTCATATTGTTTTACAGTAGAAAAAGATAAATATTAACATGGCACTAAGCTAATCTCAGCTTCAGTGTCTGTTCTGGATTGCTGGCATTGCTCTACAGTGCCCTGGGACAGTGGCAGTTGGGAAAGAACCTGTTCATAACCACAGTACAGTTTAGAGTAAACTTTCTGTACATTTCTAAACTGGGTTAAGGAGGCCAGAGGAATCTGGGATTAGCTACAGGAGGCTCAGTGTGAAGGAGGACATGCAGAAATAAAGTCAGCTGAGCCAAAGGTTTCCAGGTGAGAGCAGATGACCTGAAATGTGAGGGGAGCTCCTCTTCGTTTGTGGTGGTTAAAGCAAGCAAAGAGAAGAGGGTCCTTCAAACCCTGTGTGGGATCTCCCTTACTAAGATTTGATATGTGCTATCTAAATACAGTTTATTTGCCCCCTGTTCCATGCCCCCAGGGGCCAGTCAAACCCTACAGACCAATTTCTCTGCTGCACCCCTAAATGCTGGTAGAAAAGGGATGTGGCTGCCTTGTTGAAGGCTCTAAATACAGGAGCCACAGCCAGGAGGGATCAGAGGGACCCCATCTCCCATGAGAATTCCACATTCTCCCTTTGCACAGGTGGGATGGAACTCTCTTGGGGTTCACATGCCAGGGGAAAGCTGGTACCTATGTTCCTTGTTTTGTTACATGTCAGTGCTTGCTCTACCAACCAGGAGAGCACTTCTGCCCTCAGTGGCAGCTTCCTGTCCCTACTGACTGGATAGGATGTGTTGCTACAGGAAAACACATTGCTATGGTCCACACAGAGCTCCTAATCTGTTCAGGCTCAGCTAGAAACAGACTAAGTTGGTAGCATTTAAATCAGCATTAGCTACTTCCAGTTTTAGTTCTGCACCAGAAGAAAAGGGGGGGTATGTGCTGAGCAAGTTTATCCCAGTGGTTGATAAACACCCAAATGCTGCACAGTGGTCTCAGACTGTGCCTCCTCCTGCCATCAGGATGCATCCCAGGAACAGCACAGGCCAGCTAAGAGCATATCCCAACATCAGAAGCCCTATCTGCATGCAATATTGAAAGAGCAAATCTCCAATTAAAAGATAAACACTACTGCTAGTTAGTGCTGCTCCACTGATTATAAGCATATCATATGCAGATAAAAGGATTTCTAATATGCTGGTTGACAGGATACAAGTTTAAATGTTCAATGGTAAATGCCATGCATAGATGGTGGAAAGGGAACAAAATCCAGTATAAGGGAATGTTACCTGAATTCACTATGAAATCATGAAATCTAGCGTGGTCATTTCATTTTACAAAATTCTTTGCATTACAGTGGGTAAAACCATAAGAATTTGAGGCTTGTCTTGGCCTCAAGTGAGCTAAGAAAGCATTGCAGTCCTCCTTCACTTCATCTTTCTCTTCTTTGGTCCAAGGTGCTGTTTCCTTTGCTTGTAGAGGTGACGGAAGTTTACAAATATCCCTGGAAGAGAATGAAGTGTTTAGGTAGGACATCACTGCATCTTTTTCATGCTAGATAGCTGTACCAGCTCTAAAAAAATCAATAACAGAACCCAACCAACCACAGAGAGAAATAAATTATTTAGGGGTGTGTATAGCAGTGAAAGCTAATGCAAGTGTTTTCCTGCTAGGTGAGGCAGGAGTTGCTGCACAGGCTCTGTGGTAAAGGGCTGCTCAGAAGGTTGGGTTGTCACCTTTAAGAAGTTGTGACACCAGCTGTGCAGAGCTAAGGAGGATGAACCAGGTATTTCAGGGTGCAACTCGATGGAAGGGTGGCTCTAAGCAATGTCTGTGAGCAGGAGAAATCTAAAAGTACAGTTTAAAATTGTAGGGTAGATTGTGGTGAGTTCTGGATACTCAGACTGCTGGATGTGGGTACAAGGAGTTTACAAATTAACAACAAAAACCAAGTATGTCTCAAGCAGGTTTTCTTCTTTAAAAATACTATTTAAAGAGGCTTGTATATTGTTTCCTGGAAAAACATGACTTCACATTGCATTTCTGATTATACTGCAATATTTAACTAAATTACTTTAATTTGAAATGATGTTGAGATTGCCACAACATCATCTCAAAGCTCAAATACCCCATAAAAGGTGAAATTAAGTATCCTATGGTTATAAATACTTGTAAAAATTATTCTTTTAACTCAAGTTTATGCTGCTAATTTGTTACCAAGATCACCTTCTTGGAGGGCTAATTAGAGCTCATTAGAGGTGTGTTCCCTTCCATCACTGACAAATTTACATGAACAATCCACAAGGATAAAATGGTTAACCTCAAGCAATTTTGTGTTGCCATGGTGCCCAAGATACAGGAATTTCATTTTCTTTGAAAAATCAAATTATTCAAGGGAAACTGGCCTTTTTATTTCAATACTGAGAAACAGAATTAAACACTTACCCAAAAACAAGGCTATAAGATATATTTGAAGCACAAATGGAAACTGGATTGTGACGTTCAGTGGATTTGGCAATCCCAGGCTAAATTTCCCTGTTTCGCTGAAGATTGGAATGGATTGAACAATACAGACAGCTGAAAGCAGAAGGTCACCATCATTACCAAGCACAGATAAAATATACAATTACACCAGCCCACACCAACTATTTCAGCATAGTCCCTTCATTTGCCAGTGCTGATTAATGACAGCAATTTTGAAGGCGTTGAACATGCAGGAGGGTGGGAAGCACCTGGCTGAGGGGGTGCAGCAGTGAACCTGCCTGGTGAGACACTGTTCTCACACACAGCTGCAGCCCCAGGGCCTGTGCCAGCAGGATTTGCCATCCAGAAACACCCCCCAGCAAGAAAGAGGCACAGTCCTCCCCCTGCTCGGTGTTGGGCAATGCCCAAAGCTCCTCCTGGCTCACAGACACGGGAGTGCAACACAGGGATATGCCCCTGCCTGTCCTCTGCAGTGATTTACAAGATACTACCAAGACCTGGGAGCCAGGCCAGGCTGAGCAAGTCAGGTTCAGCAGAGGAAAGTGAGCACTGGCATCCTGTGCAGCTTGTTCTTGTTCCATTTGTTCATGCAAACTTCTGTTGCCTTTACTTCTTCCCCCTCCAGAAAAGGGAGTCTTTCCTCCAAAAGGAAAGGTTCTTTTCACATCAAATTGAAAATAATATTTGATTCAGCATGAAAGACAAAATGCTTATATTTGGTTTACCTCAAAGCAATTCTATTTATCTGTTCTATTTTACTATTTTAAGTCCAGCTGCCAAAAAAGAGATTGATTTATTTGCCCAGCCTCAAATACATTATTTAGTAAACTGTGTCTTAAGGAGATACCTTCTGCCAAGCCCCCTAAGGGGTACAGAGGGATCCAGACAGTGTAACGGAGCCAGGTGAGTGGTTTCCATTCAATTCCAATGCAGGAAAGCATGTAATAGGGATACCTACAGGCAGTGCAGTGAGGAGAAACAAACACTTTAAAATGGAAACTACTACTAGAATTAGTCTTGTGTATATACCCTGTGTGCTCAACACAATTCCCAAATGACACAAGAATATTCAAGGCATTGTCCCTGTGGATGGTGATGGACACACCATTATTCAGAACACAAGGATGAAGGCAACAACTGCCTGGCTGCCTAATAAACCTTTCAAAATAACTTCTGTTCAAAGATAAAGACCTCAGTTAACAATGGAAATTCAAAGCAACAATCCCCTCAAGAAATAAAGCAACAGAACCACTTTCAGACTCCAGCCCTGCCTCAGCTGTTGGCAGATGAAGGAAGGCTGTGACAGTTCATGACTCAAGGAGCTTTTACCCTCTGGGGCCAATGCACTGGTGCCACTCTTCCAAAAAATACAAAGATCAAACTCTTCTTTACAGAGTTCTTGGGAACAAGCACTTTGTTCTGTGCTTAGTAGGAGGAAAATCCCACCAACCTGAAGAGCTCAGTGATACTCCAGAAATAAAATACGAAGAACACCACAGGTTTGCTCTGCATTTCCTCCAGGCTTCCGAGGATAACAAACAAAACAAAGTTTCTTCCAAATACCTGTAAAAGAAAAACATACTAAGGAACATTCCCTCTTCTTCAAAAGAAAGGGCAAGTCCTTGCTGTCAGAAACACAAAGATATCTACTCCTCACACATCTGAGCACACAACTCACTCACAGCTGAGCTGTGACCTGCTTCTTACAAGCAGACATCTTGCTCTGTATTTAGGTACAATCCAAGAGATCCAGTCTTAAATCATCCATCCTCATTTTTATGCACAACAACCACAACCAGGATAAAAAGGACTCTGACACCAAATCAAAATCATGTACTTTTTATCAGCTTCTTGCTTTTGCTGTCCTGCACTCCCATACTCAGGTGATGGAAGGAGACAGACAGCCTGTCACAGCCAAGACTGGGACGCATGGATTCCTGCCTCTTGAATAAGAAATCCTCTAGTCCAGTGCCAGTGAGGTTGCATGATTTATTTTAAGAGAGTCTCAACACTTGTGTGAAATAAACATTTACTTTAAATGTGAGGGCAAGGAGATTTTAAAAGTATTACCTGCACTACAGAAGGTATCAGTGGTGATCTGACCAGTCCTATTAGTGAATTCACAATCTCCATTAATGCCAGGGTCTGACAGAAATACATCATATCAGAAATAGTGTGAAATGTGTCATAGAAGGAATCTGTAAGACATGGGAAACCAACCATTTTAGAGAACAAACGAATTTCCATGCTCAGGAAGCTGGTGCAGCAGCACAGCTTGTGATAACAGGATTCTAGTTGTATTTGAGAAAAACATGATGCATAATTACATAAGTTCTTTATAGGCCTTATCTTGAACTCACAGCAGTTGGGTCAGAAACACTGCTCCATTGCACACACAGAAGGATCAAGAGCTATTTCAGTAATTGCTGTACCAAAAAGGCAATAGTGCTGTACCTCAACAGAATGGATTGTTCTTGCTTCAAAACCAAAATATTCTGTCCAGATCATTTTCAAAAACATAAACATTGCAGTAAGTGAGACATTTTGCTTCAGCTGATTTTGTTAGAAGTGATCCTGGCAGAGCATAAGTATCATTTACAGAGTACACAGCTGTGATTTACACGGGGACAGTATTTTCCTGCCCTTGACACTTTGATGACCTTTGAAAGGCTTTTGTTGTGCTCTTTGGCAATGCATTCATGGGTTTGTTCCTAAATATGTCTCCCTTTAGATTTTGCTATTTAAAAAGTCTTAAAAACAACATTGAAAACCAACTCAAGCCCTCCAATATAAATAAAATAGTGCTCATTACTTGCCTTTTCCTAAGATGAACAGTCGTACTGTCATGTTCACAAAAATCCAAGAGAATCCCAAAAACTGTACAAGATTATACATTATTAGGTATCCCTTCTTCAGGTGTTTGAAAGCTAAAATCAATAATAAACACATCAGGTGAGCAGAGTATACTGATGATAGAGCTGCAAAACAGGCTTGCTGAGAATAAAGCTCACAAGGAAAAGGGAAAGCTATTGATTGTGATAAAAGCATTGTTGGGTGTACTGGGGGTTCTGCTTTTGCCATCATCTGCCAGAACTCAATTCTTGCTAGTCAGATTTCTGACATTCCTTGGAAAATTCAGTCCATCTTTATTCAATGTCTTATAGCTCACAATACAAAGATCCCTCTCTAAGACACACCAAGGCACTCAAAACCTTCTCCTTAAGAGTTGAGGTTCACAAAGAGTGAACCAACTTTCCAAATCCCACTTCACCCACTAAAAAGATGCAGTTACTTACGGTCTTTTGGGACTCTGGATTCTATTTTCATTTTGTTAATCTTTTCTTCTTCCTTAAGATGAAGGATAAGGTTTTAAAGACTTACTGTAATTAGCAAGTGATTTGTTAACTATATTACTGCAAAGCTAGTGGGTTTAAAACTCAGCCAGGCAGCCAATAGCTAGAAGGTTTAAATTTTCACCAGCATAAAACAACACATTCGTCATCTAGAAATTATAGTACAGTAAAAGCCAGAGGGTGTGAACGAGTTATTCTGCCCTCACTGTGTTTTGTTCTAGTAATTAGATGCTTTTGCTGAAAAAGCCTCTGCTTTCTGTGTTAATTCTCAGTTATGACTGTGCTGTTTCTTACATGACCCACCAGCGACCTGAAGGGAACAGAGAACATCCAGCCCAGGCTCTCTGCCTGCCCTTCCCACTGCTCTGGGTCCTGGCACTGCCCTGTCCCTCTCTGCTCTGTGCTAACTCATGGCTGAAGAGGGGAACAGGGCAGTGTTTGTTAGAAAAGGGATTTGCAGGAATGTGATCTGTTCAAGTCTTTTCCAAATCCATCTTGCAGCTCCCCACCACAGTAAGCTGCTCAAGCTCACTGGATGGTGGGAATGCACCATCCATCAGGGCCAGCCCAGTGGCTCAGGAAAGCCTCAGAAGTCCCTGCTTCCCAGACAGACAATGCCCAGGGCTCATTCCTTTGGGATCCACATGGCAGACTGACATGATCCTCTACAGGCAAGGGGCACATGCAAGGAGCCAGCACACAGCCTCCAGTTCCAGTTCTAACCAGAAATGTGCCTATTTCCAAATTCCTGCTCACAACCTGAACCGCTTAACCAGCTCTATATAAAACAGCAATAACCATCAGCATGCCATCCTGGTAGATGAAGAATGCAGGTTCAGGCACAGGAGAACAGCTGTCCTTGTCTCTAAGTGGCAGCACAAGCCACAGGTGCCCACAGGACTGACCTTCTCCTTCAGCTCCATTTCAGCGTCCGATTCGTCCAGCCAGCGGTCGAAGTCGGGTGCCAGGAAGAGCGGGCGCTTCTCCTGCTTGGTCAGCCTCTCCCACCAGTTACTCTCTTTCTTCTGCACAGTGATGTTCAGCTGCCTTTGGGTCATCCTGCACACAGGCTGGGGCAGACACATCAGCAAAAGTCCTAAGAAACAAGCTCTGAGACCGAGTTGGTACCCAAGTTCCCCTTATCAAGGAGGCAGGGATGACACAGCTGCTGCAGCACAAACATCTCTGTCACCCAGGGCATGGAAGCAAAGGGCAGTCCAGCTGAAGATGGCAGCTGTGATGGTTGCAGGACTTGATGAGCAGCCTGCCCATATCACAGCACCACTGCATCCCACCACAGAGCAAGCAGACCCCACTGCCAGCCTCCCCAGGCAGAATTCCTGGTCTTGGCTTTACACCTTCTTGCACTCAGCACTTACTCTGAGCCACCCACCTCCTCTAGCCAGCAGTAAAAATAACACTGCCAGCAGCCACAGGTACATGTCTGAACAGGGGACCCCATGTGACACCTGCTGCAGTGAGAAGGAGCTAAGAGCCTTAGTGAACACCTGGAGACAGGGTGAGCTGACAGACTGGGCAGTGTGGTCTCTGCCACCCCACAAGGCCTCTCCACCTGCACAGTGGCAGCCCAGAACCTCTCCATCCTTACAGCCACAGCACTGTCACCTTGGAGCCCACCCTTCTGCAACCACCAGGCCACTCTCCACATGGCACTGCCTCTCAGAGCAGCTGAAACTGCTGCACAGCTGCACTCCTGACTGAGCATATCACACCAGCTCTGCTCTGTCAAGGCTGGCTGGATGCTTCTCAGACATCTGAAGGCTGCAGCTGTAATTTACAGTTACTACACCTCATCCTTGCCTGCCAAAAGCTCCATCTCTCACTGCTGGCCAGCCTGGCATCAGCAAGGGGAACTCATGGTGCACATCAAAACTAAAGGAGAAAACCCTGGACTGTGATACTTCCTGGTCCTGACCATCTGTAGTTACACAGAGTTCAGTCTGTTCTCCAGTCCCTCCACAGTGACTCAGAATGAGGACTTTTGGAAGGAGGCTGCTCTGCAGAGGCAAGGACTTGCCTCCAGGCCTGGCTCACAGCAGAGCCCGTGTCTGCCAGCACAGGAGATGGGCACAGGCAGAGACAGGCACCTCTCCCACACTGTGGGCCAGGCAGATGACAAGGCAGTGAGCAGACCCTGGAACCAAGAGCTGTTCACTGTCTGCCACTCCACACCTGGCAGGAGCCACACCAGAAACGTGCCTGCTGACAGAGCCTGGAAATTCACCCTCCCACGGTCTCCTTCCCTGTCGAAGGGCACAGGTGAACAGTGGCTCCTGGTCTGACTGTAGCTATCCCAAACTCAGCCAGGAATAAGCAGCACAAATCCTGCCCCAGGAGCAAAGCCCAAGGTCTCCTGTGCCCCTAACAGCTCTACCAGACCTCACAGCCACCTGTGAGTAACACAGAAGCTCTTTTCACTCAGACTGCAACAGGAATTAAGGAAGGACTTCTCCAACAGGAGCCACAACACATCACAACCTGAGAAATCTGCACAAGCCATAAACATGAATTCTCCTGACTCTCTTCTTTTGTCCAGCTACAAAAGAAGCCATGAAACATCACACTGACTGCACAATGTTCCCCTGACCTCCAGTCAAGGTTTCATCAGAGAATGCATTGCCAGATTCTCCCACCATTTTGCTGCTTTAAATCCTTTTAAAAACTTAAAACTGTTGTCTAACAAGTGATACAAACAAGCAAGTGCCTACTAAAGCTGGTCCATGTCAGCACCAGCTCCAGTAAGGTGATTTGCATTTAGACAATACAACAGTACTGAGAACTACCACAGAGCTGGCTATTACAGAGTTACCAGGAAAATTCAAACAGTATATTGGCAACTTTATGCACAGCCATTTTCCTTTCAAGTTTTTCAAAATTTACTTTTTCTTTGCAAGAATTAGAGAGGTTAAAAGACCTACTTTAGGTTCGACTGGTTCGAGGAACTCGATCTCAAATTCATAGATGTTGTCTCCTTTGGCACCGTGACCCTGGGCTAAAAGACAAGAATTGACAGTGTGAGTTCCACACACTCCACCTGCAAAGGATGCTTTGTACACAGAAATACTGAGCACTGATTCACAGCACTTTCTTCCTGCCTTCCTGGGAGGCAAGAGGAAACCACACAATAACAGGGAAGACACCAAAACAAGGGGCAGACACAGCAGTGAGCAGCTAAAGCTGCTGCAAGTCTGCATCATGCTGGAAAAGGGCCCTTGCTGCAGGAAGGCAGTGTGTGAAATTCCCAAAAGAGGGGCTTAAAATGCTGCCCATGGATAACTCCAATGCAGCTGAAAATCTCCTGCCTTTGGGGGATCCAGCCTCCCCACGATGGAGCAGCCAGGGAGATGAGTGCTGCTGGGTGTGTAGGAGTGTGATGTGATGTGGGCAGGAGGGCACTTATCAGGGCTCCTTTATCATCTCCTGCATTGATGCTGTCCCCAGAAGGATTCCAAAAGCCTGCACACTGTGTTTAATTCCCACCCTTCCATGCTGTAAACTGATCCCAAAGAGAACACGATGTGCAACACCCTCCTATCAAATGGCCTGGCTGCAGCTCAGCAAGGAGGCAGCAGCTCCTGATGAGGCATCTGAAAAAAATCCACCAAATCAAGGAGAAAACCCAATAAAACCAGTGACAGCAGATACTCAGCACTACCCAGCCAGGCCAACCAGCACCAGTGCTGTGGTGCTGGAATGTGCAGCTGTCCAGCTGCAAAAAAAACATCTTTCAGGGTGAGATCTGCTTTAGTTTCCAAATGCAGCACTAGTTCCTGATGTGGAGGCTCGATAAGAATTGCACACAAGGTCTTTGTGAAAGGAGAAATTGCTGTGAGTTATCTCTGGGGTTTGGCTGATGCGGGATGGGAAGGATATATGGAAATTTCACTGGTATTTAAATACGGGGAGGTTGGGGTTTTCTTGTTAGATAAGATAGGGCCTGTTGTGGTTACCAGGGCTGGAACACACAGGGCTGTGGGTGGAAATGTGGCAGATCTGAACATGCCCAGCTCGGTGGCTCCTGGCACCGACAGGAACCAGGCACCCCGCGGTGGGGACAACTGGGACAGCGGCAGCGCCGGGGTGGGGCCAGACTGAGACCCGCCCGATGGAGCCCCTACCTCTGAAGTGCAGGACATTGTCGGTGATGGTGATGTCCGGGTTCTGCGGAGGAGAACACGCGTTAGTTGGGAGCGCAGCCACCCGGGGAGGTCCCGCCGGCCCCACGCCTGCACGGCCCTCCCGGGCCCCCCCCGCTGCCGCTGCCCCCGGCGGGAGCCGCGGGCGAGTCACCCCTGGGCCCCGCAGGGGAGTCTCCCCCGGGGGTGTCCCGCGGGTGATCTCCCCCGGGGCCCCCCAGGTGAGTCTCTCCCAAGGGTGTCCTGCAGGTGATGTCCCCCGGGGCCCCCAGGTGAGTCTCTCCCCCTCACAGCCAATCCCCCCCGGGTGTCCCCGCCCGGCGTCCCTCAGGTGTGACCCCGCGGGTGTCCGCAGGTGTCCCCTCCCGGGTGTGCCCAGGTCAGCCCGCCCCTCG
>VZRX01013602.1:196379-237109 GCA_013398075.1 Notiomystis cincta | reverse complement strand
TGGCCAGGGAGGGCCCACCGGGATCTGCCCCCGGCCGTGGAGAGACCCCCCCAGGTCTTCTCCCGGCTCTGGAGGGTCCCCCGGGATCTGTCCCCGATCACGGAGGAGCCCCCGAGATCTGACCGGGCGTGGAGGGACCACCGGGATTTGCCCGCCGCCCCCCCCACCCGGGATTTGCCCCGGGTTGTGGAGGAGCCCCCGGGAGCGTCACTCTGGGCTGACATTCCCTGCCCGGTGGCCGTTCCCGCTGCTCTTGGCTCGTTAACGTCTACAGCTCGTCGGTTTTTATCCCTTTTCCTGCGAGAAGTAGGTCGGGTTAAGAAATAGCAGCATCGGGGGGTAGGTGGGAAAAGGAGGTTTTTTCTTTGTTGGAATTCTGCAGATTCAACGAGATTTGCGATTCAGGTTTGAAGGTCCATTGTCAGTTCCTGACGCTGTGTCGAGCACAGCACGGCTCGGTGCATGCCTTGGACGCTCCTTCCAGTTGGACAGGGCTCTTTTGTTCTGGATTTTTGTGCTGTAAATAGTGCGGGCAGCAGAAGGACCTGTGTTTGCTTGGTTTGTGTTAAGAGGGGTTTGTGTCAAGGTGCAGATCATATCTTTTCACTGCTCTGGGGAGATGTCTCAGCTGCTCTGTAGAGCCATGGGAGAGCCAGCCCCTCAGAGGGCTCTGCCAGCTGCTCAAACCTGTGCCTTGAGCTCCAGCGATCCTTCAGTGCCTGTTTGCTCGAGGGAAATGCTTTATTTAGGCTCTGTTAGTGTTTTGTCAGGCTCAGCCCAACATGCTCTACCCCAGCAGCCTGCACAACACTTGTGCAGGCTTTCCATGCTATATATAGACACCCCCTCCCTCCCTTTGAGGACTGACAGTCCTACACCTTGGGCTCTCCAGGAATGAACTATGTGACAGGAGTTCATAGCTTGGATCCTTTTGGAGCTGCCCTCAGCTCTGGGATTTACTGTGGGAGGACTTGGTTTCCTCTTGCCAGACGTCTGGGCTGATAATTTCAGCTCAGATATACTTTGTAAAGCACAGCTGATGCAGGTAGGGATATTGGCTGAATTCACAACCTGTTGGGCAGATAAGACTTGTGTTGCAGATAAGTCTGTCTGGGAAGTGCTTTTTTCACTGTGTCCCCTTCTGGTATTTGTAATTGGGACAATAAAATAGTGTTGATCACTGCTAGACCCTTCTGAATTTAGTTTGAAAGGAGATACAAACAAACCCAAGTTATGGGAGAATAATGGGAATAAAGACATGAGCTGCCTAAGCCTCTTGTGTGGCCTGATGGTTCCAGATCAGCTGCCAGGGTTTTTTCTTCTAAGCAGTTGTTTGCCCCAGCTTTTGCTCCACTCCTAATTATCCCCTGATCTGATACCAGTGTAGTGAGGTGCTATTTGTGCAGGTCTCAGGGGCAAAGAAGCAGGTAGGGGAAGAATTTATCCACTTCATGAACTGAGAGGTTGTTATGTGTGGGCATGGGAAACACAGCAATAAATCTGTGGCTCCATGAAGTCTTCAGTCCCACTCTGAAAGGCTGAGTGGTGCCAGTCAGTTTTCCAGAGCAGAAAAATACTTCCTAGTCCCCTTCCTGCTGGTGTGGGTTTTATTCCCCACGTGAAATAATGGTTTTCTTAAGGCATTTTTTCTGTGGGGTGTGTTGGGAGTGTGCAGTGAGGGTTTGCTGGAGCTGAAGCTCTGCTGCTCTGTGTTTTCCAGAAACATGCAACATGGCAGCAGCCATGGAAACTGAACAGCCGGGCCTGGAAATCTTTGAGACTGCAGGTCGTGAGGAGCAGGTCCCCAGAGAGGAGCAGCCAAAACTGGAACCTTTCTATGTGGAGAGGCATTCCTGGAGCCAGCTTCGGAAACTGCTCACGGATACACGGAAGTACCATGGATACATGATGGCAAAAGCCCCTCATGACTTCACATTTGTGAAGAAAAATGATCCCGAAGGACCTCACTCCGACAGGATCTACTATCTGGGTAAGCTGGCTGGGCCAGTGTCACTGCAGGCCTCTTTGACTGTTCCTGACAGCTGGGTGTTCCTGGCAGTTAAATCAAAAGGGATTCCAGGCCACTCTGACTGGTCAAAAGTCGTAATTGTGATCGTAATATCTCATTAAAACTTGTGAGGTAATCTCCCATGAGAGTGGCATGATTGGAGATGACCCATTAGGCTTGGAAAAAAGCTGGGCAGTGTCCTTTGGGGCATGTTCCCAAGCTGGCAGGCTGTTCAGTCCCTTTTCTGTCACCCTAAGTCTGCCCAGGTTCATCTCCTTTCTCTTATGACAGCTGTTGGGTGGAACCTTGTTCCCCTTCAAAGTTGCCTTCCAAAGCAGAGATTTTAAGTGTAATTTTGAAAGTCCTTTGTGCCTCAGCTACCAATGGAGCAGGTTTTCCAGGAATACTGTGGGGAATAAACAGCAGCCTAGGTCAAGGGCAGCTTAAAGAGTAAATACTTTTCTCAGCATTTTTGGTCTTAATAAAAAACTTCATGTAGTTTGTTGTTCTTGGATTCAGTGCCTCACTTGTGAAGGTTCACTAATTAATGTTCACTTGGCAGAAATTATTTGGCACCATAAGTGATACTGTGAGCAACCCTCTGAGTGGCTTTTTGGAGCAGGCCTTGTGGAGGAATGCTTTTGTCAAGAGCTGCAGTAACTGAACAAAAATCCATGAAAACTGGATTAGGGAGAGAAGGAATGGCTGAAGCAGAGGCCTGGGAGCTGGAGCCATGTTCTAGCTCCACTGCTTGCCACTCAGGCTACTTGCTTAAGCCTGGGTTTGTGATGCACAGAGTGTTGCATGTTCTGTGCATTGACATAGTCAGAAAAGTGCTGCTCCTTTTCCCCTTTCCAGAAGATGGATCCTTGGACGATGCTGAGTTCAAGCACATCATGGGTGGGTTGAGGTCAATTCCCCTGGGATGAGCTCTGCTTTCCCAGGTGCCACTTCCTGAACTATGGATCAGTCTTGATCTTCCCTTGGAGCACACCTGGCTCCCTCTGGGCTGATCCCCAGGTGCCTGAGCAGGAGCCTTCAGGAACCTGAACAGCACTGAGAGAGAGGAGCAGGAAAGGGATATTCAAACCTCCCTGAAGGTCCTTTACCTTTGAAACACAAACTGCTATCCCAGACAGGGGAATTGGCACAAAAGCCCTCCTTGATTTATAAAGCTCATGGGATAAAAGGGCAGTAAGAAGACAAGGAGTGCTTCAAGCAGCTTGGGGTAAGCCTGGGTGTCACTGTTCTCTGTGACTTGCATTTCTGTGAAGCAGGGAATTCCCAGAGCTAGGCTGCAGTGCAGACACCATCAGTACTTCCACTGGCAGGAAGGGCCTGGGAAACTCTTCCTGGGCATCCTTTGAGCATGTTTGGATTATTAATAGAAGGCTAATATACTTTTTTTCCCCTCACTTTCACAATAGCAATGTCTGGGGAGAACAGGGAGAACACACTCTTCTACTCTGAAATTCCCAAGACCATAAACAAAGCTGCTGTCCTGCTGCTTTCCTGGAAGCCTCTTCTGGATCTTTTTCCGGTGGGTCCTGATTTCTTTCTTGCTTCAAGCACGTGGGATTTGGAGTTTTCATGGGGAAAAGTTGAAGTTTATTGTCTTAAAAATTTAAAGATTCTCCTTGTGCATGCCAACCCTGCAGCCATCCCAAAATGAAGCACCGCTTTCTCCTCAGGGTTTGGAGTTCCATCCTGTCTGTGTGTTGGATGATTCCTTTGCTGGCAGAGATGGCAAGTGCTAATTTGCAGCAAGTTCTGTGCTGTGAGATCCTGGGGATTGCTGAAGGAGCCTGGAGTCTCCAATCACTTCCCTGCTGTCTTGCAGGGGAAGTGATGATTCCCCCAAGGATCAGTCAGTGGCTCAGTGACTCATGCTGGAGCCGAGGATCCCTTTCCCACTCACTGGGATGTGGATTCCCTTTTCCCTGCTGCACACAGCAAGCCTGCACCATCCCATCCCATGCACCATGGCAGGCTGGAGGAGGTGGGACAAACCCCACATGGGAGGAGGTGTATTTTACCCCGCATTATTTCCCAGGGCTGTCAGCCAGACATTAAACTCTGGCTGTGCTCTCCTCCCACCAGAGCAGTCACTGCATGTCTGTGAAAGTGAGCAAAGCCTCTCCTGCTCCTTCTAGAAATAACAGACCCTCAGTCTGATCTTTCTTATAGCAGGGAGTATTGGGAATAATGCTGGCCTTGCTATGGGAGGAGTGGCTGTCAGTTTACAGTTGTGTGGGATCTGATCGTGGCCTGCACCTACGAGCGCTGATGGCAGAGGCAAAGCAGGAGTGGGCTTCCAGCCGGCAGCAGAATTCCGGAGGAGGAGCATGTCTGCTCAGCCATCTGCTCCTGGAAGCAGGGGAAGCATGTGGAGCAGTGGTGTTGATTGGGCTGCTCTGCCTGTTTTCAGGCCATCCTGGACTATGGGATGTACTCCCGTGAGGAGGAGCTGCTGCGGGAGAGGAAGCGGATCGGCACCGTGGGCATTGCCTCCTATGATTACCACCGCGAGAGCGGCACCTTCCTCTTCCAGGCGGGCAGTGGGATTTATCATGTGAAAGATGGAGGCCCCCATGGATTCACCGTGAGTTTACTCATCTCCTGTCTCTCTGCAGGACTTTGGCCTCCTTTGGCTTGCACTGAGAGCAAAGAGCTGATCACCAGCAGTTATTGCACTGGCACAGGAAGTGACCTTGATAACGCTGGAAACAGGGTTATCTACAGGGGTGTGTTTTTCCATGGTTGTAGAAACTCAGATCAGGTCTATAAGAAATGGTAAAATTGTGGCAGCAAGGCAGGACGCCAGATTTGTTTGATTTTTCATGACTAGCAGTGTCCATAAAAAGCAGCAAAAGGTTCTGTGCTCTTCCATGGAGTCAGACATCACATCAGAGACAACTTTTGTCCCCAGGCTGCAGCTTCCACATCACTGTTCCGTGGTCACACCATTTTTACACTATTTGACTGTACAACTTGCAGAACAAGCAGCCTTCACTCTGCTGGTGCTGAAGCTGGCCTTCAAAGCTGAAATAATTTTTTATTATTATAGTAGATGCCTGGTGTTTGTCTAACCCTGTTGTCAGGGGTAATTTACTGTATGTTGAGTTGCTTTTGGAAAACAATGTTGCATATTTTGCTAGCCCCTTTTAGGGTGCTGTTTTAAGGGTGTGCCAGGTTTCTCTACGTAAGTTACCCTCTGATTGGGGGCTGATCCTCAGCTCTGGGGAAAGAGGTCTGGTTGGGACCATGGTAGAGGCACAACTTTCCCTCTAAAATATCTGCATAGTATTTTTCTGTGTGTAAAGTGGATAGATTCCTCTCTAAACATGTATTTGAGGTCAGTGTCCACACTACTATGGTCTTGTGAAATCCAGGTTACTCAGTGGATGTGTTCCTGTGTTATCATATCTTACTGTGCTTCTTTCTTTTTTTTTTTAATTCCAAACAGCAACAGCCTTTAAGACCCATTCTGGTAGAGACCAGTTGTCCAAATATCCGGATGGATCCCAAGCTCTGTCCAGCTGATCCAAATTGGATTGCATTTATCCATTGCAATGACATCTGGATATCTAATATAGAATCCAGGGAAGAAAGGAGGCTGACGTTTGTGCACAATGGTAATGCATCCTGAATTAAATTCCTGTACCTCCTCTGCACTTGTTCGTGCTAGAATGCGTTAAGCAATGGCACTAAAGGTTCTCCTGAAATGGGGGTAATGGCCACTGTTTATTCCACCTTGTTTGTTACATTCTCCATTCTTCCTCTAGTGCAGATACTGTGGGAAGATTCTCTTCCCTGCCCTGTGCAATCTGGCAGAATCAGTTGTTTGTTGGATACATATGGAAGGGCTCTTCTCCTGAAACACAGCACATTGCTTTTCACTGGAACAGCCTTTTTTATGTGGAGGAGCTGTGGGTGGAATAGAGCTGAAGGAAAGTTTCTATCAGTGAAATCAGGCTGCAGAGACTTTTAGAAACAATTTAGACAGTTTCTGAATAGCAGTGGGGCTTCTGCCGGCCTCTCATGCTCAATAGCTTAGGTTCCCACTTCTTACCCTCTTCAACTCTGTTTTAGGCATTTATTCTGGAAGAAAGAAAACAGGAAATTGTGGATAAAACACCTTGAAAATGAATTGCATTTTGTATTTAATCTCAGTAATTTAAATTTTAGTCAACTGAATTTTCTGACACTTTATAATAATGCTTCAGACTACTTAAATGCTTAATATTAAAATATTATGTAAGTACAGTAAAAATAAACTGTAGCAATGACTCCTTCTCAGATGATAATTATTTATGGAGCGCTGCTAAGTTACCTCCAGGGTAACAGGAAAAATATTGAAGCCCTATGGATATGTCATCATGTTGAGATGTTATGTAAGTCTGTTACTTTTGGTTCCTACAGTGAATGAAAAACTGATGCTTTCATTTTTCTGAATGTCCGTGTTTTCAGTTTGAGTTGTTCAGAAAGGTTTGGGGGTTTGATTTTCTTAAAAGTTGTAGTTCCAATTCACTTAGGTAGAGAGAACATTTTCTTTCTTTGACTAATTGAGAGCCTGATTAGGTAGAAATAAGAAGAGAGAATGGCTTTCCTTTCCTAAAAGAAGCTGCCATGTCAGAGAGGATTAAATCCTCCCTAAATATATGAACAGAGAAGGCTGGAAGCAGAAAACAAATCTGCTGAGAAGTCAGATTTATTATCGTGTAATTGTTCCCTGGGGGTGAACTCGGGCTGTGTTTGGGATAATGCAGAACTGGTTTGGTTCTACAGCACATCATGTACTAATTCTTTGGTGTCTTTTTTTAGAACTGGCCAATGTTGAGGAGGATCCAAAATCTGCTGGCGTGGCTACTTTTGTGCTGCAGGAGGAGTTTGACAGATACACCGGCTACTGGTGGTGCCCAAAGGCTCAGCCAAGTAAGTGTGGGGATCCAGCGTGTCTGCCCTGTCAGACTCTTCCTCTTACTTATCTTTATGCAGTTTGGGAATGGCCTCCTTGGAGCTGTCTGCAGCAGGGGGCAGGTTACAGGGGCTTTGTGAGCACTGGGAGGAGAGACTTCCCTTCTCACAACAGTGGTGGGAGTTGTAGGAGTCTCAGTGTTTTGCTTAATGAAATGTGAATCACATTGGATATTTTCTTCATCCTTCCAATCTGCTCAGGCTCCTGAGAGAATATTGAAGCCTGCAATAACTGATAATTATATTCTGTAATTCTGTAATGTTCATTTATTTACAGCACTGGATGGGGGTAAAGTTCTTCAAATTCTTTATGAAGAAAATGATGAGTCAGAGGTGGAAATTATCCATGTCACATCACCCATGCTGGAGACAAGAAGAACAGATTCCTTCCGGTACCCCAAAACTGGTGAGACCCTGAGACCTTACGTGCCTGTTTCTGGAAAACACCTATTCCATTCCATGTGCCTGACAGCAGTGACTCTCCAAGCCTAGAGCAGAGACTTTGAATTGGTGTCCAGGTGGTGCAAATGTGTTTGGGGAAGCTGCTCTGGAGGCTGGACGAGTCACTGGTGACTGCGCTGATACTGCAGCCAGGTGGTTACTGAGGGCTCTGGGTATCAGGAGTTGGCAGGAACCCTCTCTCATTATCACTGTTTGAGCCACTCTCTGGGATCCTGGCAGACCTGAGTTGTTGAGGAGCTGCTTCTCATTACAGCCCTGTGTTGCTGAGGGAACAGCTCCAGAATTACAGCCTTTTGGAGTTTGGGAAGGGTTTCTGTTCAGCTGCTGGCAGTGCCCTGGCAGTTCAAGTTCTGGAGGACTCTGATCTCCAGGATTGCTCTTGGACTTTGAACACAAACTTGTCCTGCTGCAGCCTGCCAGGAAAACCACCTGTGTTCACATTTCCAAACAGAGGATGATCTGGAGGCTTCAGCAGTGAAGGGCTGAGGGCAGGCTTGAAATGGAGTGCCACTGAAAGCAGGGAAGTGGGATTTAAGCTGACCTGTTTAGGGCTGATTCGCTGTCAGGTGTGGGGCAAGTTTGGACAGTTCAACCCTTCTGAGATGTCCCTGCTGTCACAGCAGGTAACAGGGGTTTGCTCTCTTTCCTCACTCCTGAAATTTTCATTTTTTGGAGAAATATCTTCTGTTTGGCCAGCCTTCTCAAGCTGCAGAATTCATTCAGAACTTGTAGACTCCTCAGGTGACTGGAAAAGATTTCTGCTTTTCCTGATTTACTGCTTGTATCAAGGATAGAGAAAGGCTCAGGGTGAGGCTGGGAAGCAAGAGGTGACACCTTGTGGTTTTTTGGTGCTTGTGAACACTCAAATTTCTTAGAGTCTTTTGCCATGGCTCTATTCAGTGCAAAGAAAACAAGCTAACCAAAGCTCAAATCCCTTAAACAATATGTAGCTTTATTATCAACATGGCACTAGAGATAGCAGTAGGTTTTTAGTGTTTAATTTTCACAGATGCTTTTCAGCACTGGGTCACTTTCTATGTACCACCTTGGAATAACAGCCAAACAGTGAACCAAAGCTTTGCTATCCCAGTCACTCCTGAGCATTTACTTCCACCCTGTAAATGCACCCACTGACTGTGGGAGAGAAGACTGACTGTGACAGAAGTGTGGCTCCTGGTCTGTTTGCAGGATTACATCCTGTAAATCTCCTCACGTTTGCAGTTTCTTTTTTCCCTGCCTGGCTCTGTGCTGTCTCTCACACATGCAGGGAGGCTATTTGATCATGGAGCATTCTGCTGTTTGCCTTTTCCAGTCCAGTATGAATAACACCACAATAATGCACAGCAAACAATTGATGCCTGACTGTTAACATCTGTTTTTATAGGTACAGCAAATCCAAAGGTCACTTTCAAGATCTCTGAAGTGACAATCAATGCAGAAGGCAGAGTAAGTCTATGTTCTATTTGTTTGCCAAATACATTTAATTGCTATATTGTGGGGTTTTTTGTAAAATGCATTTCCTAGTTCTGTACAGAAACTTTTCTGGTTGTGATGGCTTCCTGGCTTCTCTGGAGGCAGTGCCCTTGGCTCATTCCTGTGCAGATACTCAATGTGCAGCAGTATTTCTCAAGGCTGTGCTTTCCTTTGCTACCACTGGTGTGTGAACTCAGCTGCAGAGCAGAGTATTGTAGGTGTGGATGGTTAGACCTTCTTATGTGAATGATCTCTTGATTGGCTGCAGATATTGGGAAAATTGGATTGCAAATACAGTATATCACCTTACAAAAGCATGAACATATGGAAAGAGATGAACTTTGCTTTTGCCCTGGGATTTTTTAAACAGATGCAGAAATTTCCACAGCCCAGTCCAAGATCGTTGGACAGATGGGAAATTAATCTTATCAAACAGATACATTAACAGCCCTGTATTATTGGAATTCTCCCAACTCTTGAGCTACTTCAGCCATCAGCAGTTACCTGCTGGGATAGTGATGCTGGTGTCAGCCAGCAAAGGCAGGGAGAGCCTTCAGGACCCCTTGGGTACCACTGAGACTTGTTCCTAGTCCCAGCAGGGACAGACTGCAGCACTGCATATCATGAATTAGAACCACATTGATAACTGAGTGTCATGCAGGACGTTCAGCACCTATCCATGAAAATCCTACAAAACAGCTCGGTGCAAATCACCCCCCCTTTACAGGGGGGAACTGAGAGTTCAAATGAGTTGTGTGAGATGAATGATGGGTTTGTGAGCAGCATCCAGATTTCTCTGGTCCCAGCCCTGGCTGTACTGGCAGTGTGCAGCTCTCCTGCTGTGCTGGGGTCTGGCTACAGACTGGGTTCAGTCCCCTGCCTTGCAAAGGCTGAACAATCTAAATTGCATGAGCTGCACAGAAAAAGTCTTCTGTGTCCAGGCTCTCATCGTGCATGAAAAGCTGGTTGTGGGGGTTCATCTCAGTGTCACTGAATTGCTGCTTTGTCAACAGATTGCAGATGTTGTGGATAAAGAGCTAGTTCAGCCCTTCGAGATCCTCTTTGAAGGAGTAGAGTACATTGCTAGAGCTGGGTGGACGCCAGAAGGAAAATAGTGCGTATGTTAATCCTGTCTCTGCTCAGAGGGTTTGGGGTCACACAGTCAGAAGCAGATTGTAGTGGTCTCTGTCTTCTTCCAGCTTAAGCCTGCTTTCACTTTTACATTGCTACCAACTTGTTTGTGCAAAGGGGACCATTTTTTCAGAAGCCAAACTAGAGCCCTCCTTGTGTCTTTCTCTGCTCCCTGGCCCTACTGCTTTGGGTTTGGGCACTCGCAGCCTTTGATGTGTGTGTCCTCTCAGCATCCCTGTGAGAGAGAGTGCAGTGCTATTATCCCCATTTTACAGATGGGGAACTGAAGCCCAGAGAGGTTAAGTGCCTTGCCATGGTCACGCAGGAAGTCTGTGGCTGAGGAGAGAAATGAGCCCAGGTCCCCCAGGCCCTAGGCTAGCGCCCTAACCACTGGACCATCCTTGCTGACCAGACTTACTGATCAGAAAACCTGCTGTAAGTGCTACTTACATTTGCATGTCATTTTAACCCTGTAGATGATGTAGTACAGTGTTTCTAACTCACCAGAAGATTCTCTGAAAGGGTATTTCCCTGAAAGGGTTGTCCAGCCCTGGCACAGGCTGCCCAGGGCAGTGGTGGCATCACCATCCCTGGAGGTGACTTTAAAAGCTGTGTAGATGTGGCACTTGGGGACATGGTTAGTGGTGGGCTTGGCAGTGCTGGAGGAATGGTTGGACTCGATGATCTTAAGGGTCTTTTCCAACCCAAATGATTCCATGGTTTTCCAGAATTGCACTCCTCCAGTTTTTGAATCCAAAGATGGCTTTCACCTTTTTAATTTCTTTTTCATCCAAATGTGGAAGAAATCCAGGGACACATTTGCTACAATAATTGCAGGATTATTGTTGGAGCTACTTGTAAAGCCATCAGAATATGGCAGGGGCTGCTGCCGGTCCCTTCAGGTGCCAGTGTTATTCTCTGCCAGGTGTAGATCTAACAGTAGTATTTTCACAAGCATCCTGAAATTTCAATTGAGATTTTTTCTGCTTCATTATTCCCTCTGAGTTTTCTCTTCTCTTTCTCCCTTGAAGCACAATTCAAATCAGGGAGAATAGAATGAGTTAAACTTTTGAACTTGCAGTGCTTATGCAATATTAAAATGAAGCAAAATAGGTTCTTGTGTTATGGAAGAAATTTATTTATGTGGGTGAAATTTTGCACGTGACTTAATCTGCAATTGAATATTCTTGACTCCCTCAAAATGCCTAGTGCTGCTGTCTGCTGAGATTTTCAGATTTGTGTCATACTCATGGCTGCATGTTATTTTCTCTAATATCTGTGTCCTCAACAGCATCTGGTCCATCTTGCTGGATCGCTCCCAAACTCGGCTTCAGATAGTCCTGATCCCTCCTGCATTATTCATCCCCACAGAAGATGATGCAATGGAAAGGCAGAAACTTATTGATGCTGTACCAGATTCTGTTACACCTTTCATTATTTATGAAGAAACGACAGACATCTGGATAAATGTAAGAATTTGAATTTCAGCCTTCTCTGACAGTTTGTTGCACTCGAGCAATGTTGGTGTTACTGTGCTGCCAGGGAGAGTGATCCCATCGTGCAAGTTCTGTGCATATTCAGTGCTTCCTGCTGTAAAAAACAGGACATAGAGAACAGATTTGGGATGTGCAAACAGAGCTGCTTTGCTTGGGTCTGTGGTGTGCTCAGAGCCAGGAGCTTAGCCCAGCTAAGCCTTAGCTCTGGTGTTCCCAGGCAGCCCCTTGCCCACTGTGTCACTGACACTCTCCAGCTTCTTAGTGCCAGTTTTTAGTGCCAGCAGTGCCACCAGATGAAATATTCTCCAGGCAGCAAAGATGCATCAAGATGACACTGGGTGAACAAATCCTGAGAGTCTTCTAACAGGCACTGAACTCCTCCTGAGCTATGTCTTGTCTGGTGAAACAGATTAAGGGTGTGATGTTCTGGGAGGTGAACTGCAGTGTTATGCTGAGAGCAGTCATGGGTGTGCCTGGTCACTGCTGTAAACTGTGCCTCTCCTCACACTGCTGCACATAAAGAGCCATGTCTCTGCAGTGACATCCCTTTGGAGGTGTGCCTGGGAGCATCAATCACTGGCACATAGTTGGATCTTTCAGCAGAGAGCATTTGCACAAAGCCTGCCACTGAATGGTCCCTATACAGCGGAATGTGTGGCACCACATTCTCTCCTCAGTAAGTGTTTGGTTTCAGGATGGTGCAGTGAGTTTCCCTTTCTTCATTATTTTTACTGTCTGAAGTGGTTCTTGACTGGCAGCTCATACTGTGAAGATAAATGCTCCCAAATCCTCCAAAGATTGTCCCTTGAAGCAAGAGCTGACATGTTGATGAGTGGGAAGATGATGTCAGCTCATCCTTTAAATAATCCTTCACTTGCAGGCAGCACAGGACAGAGGTGTGCAGAGCTGGACCCACCTCTGTGTCTAACATAGAAGGGCAAGTGCAGAAAAATTTAGTTTGATGACCATGATAGAGAGTTAGACTGGCAGGAAGCTGGAGCTGTGGGGATGTGGCACTGGCTGCAGGTGTACTGGTTCTCCCAGTAAGGGATAGTGCTGCACCCAGTTAGCCTGGACTGTGTGGTCTGTGTTGAGCCTCAAGAGGAACACATTTTGTGTGACTGCAGTGCCAGAGTCCTGCTGATAACAATATCTGCTGATAACAATAGACTGCTCTGTCTCCACAGATCCATGACATCTTCCATGTCTTCCCTCAAACCCACGAAGATGAAATAGAGTTCATTTTTGCCTCTGAGTGCAAAACAGGCTTCAGGCACCTGTACAAGGTCACCTCGGTTCTGAAGGAGAGCAAGTACAAACGGTCCTGTGGAGGCCTCCCAGCTCCAAGTAAGGGAATTATTCTTGAGCTATAATTGGGCATTTGTTGCTGACCAGTGAGGAAATAAATGTCCTTCCAGCTGGCAGGAATTATTGTCTTATTGGAAACTTCTGCTGTTGTCCAGGAAAGCAGTTCAGTGTGCAGTCATTCCTCTGGAAATTATACAGGGGTTATTCTGTTTTCAGCATGGCTTAGTTGTAACCCCGATCCTTCCTTATGGACTAGAGGGAAAAGTTTCCAAAAACCAGATGGGAAACAAGCTCCCTGTGATACTGTGAGACATAGTTGGCTCTTCCTCTTCACTGCTGGAACTTGGTCTTGCTCAGATGCAGGAAATCACTGTGTGCAAAGCTCCCAGAGCAGTTTTTTCCACAGCATGTGTTCTTTAATTCACAATTTCATGCTGTGATACTTAATTTACTTACTGTGTGTTGAAGGCACCTACTGAACTCTGTATGCACAAAAAATACACCTAATTTTACTAGAGGTCCAAGTTTCATGCAACTGTTGTGGGTCCTTTTTCCACATAGCATTTTATCTGGGGTTGATTAGGTTTCTCTGAATGCATCTGACTTCTTTTTCTTGATAAATCTCCCTCATTCTAAGGGAAATGAAACCATCTTATAAAAGCAGAGGTCTTACAAAATTCTCCATTTTTGATACCTCATGTTTCCTTTGCCTGCCTATTGTTCAGTATAAAACCTTTATTTCTATACAAGCAACAAAATATTTTTAGAAATAAAAATCTCTGTACACTGGCTATTTGCAGGTGACTTCAAGTGCCTCATCAAAGAGGAGATAGCAATTACCAGTGGGGAATGGGAAGTGCTTGGCAGACATGGATCCAATGTAAGTCTTGCTCTTGCTTCATGGATATCCTGCCACACAGACTGCAGGGAGATGGTCCCTTGGAGGGATCAGCATAAATCTATTAATCTGGTATGGTTTTAGCCAAAATACACAGTATTTCTGTTCTGTGTAACTTGTGAGCTTGCACAAGAAGGGAAGGAATGGTCCCCAAACTGCTGCTCTTCTAGCTCTGAGCTGGATGAATTCTTTGATCATTTGAATCAAACTGAAAGAGTTGTGGACAGTGAGAGCAGTTGTTTGTTGTTTACCCCTTGCAGATTGCTGGGCTCCAACTCAGCATTTTGAAAGTGGAGCAAGAGGGGTGCGGGGGAGATTTTCAGGTGGTAGAACTGGATGTTGAGGGATATGCTGTTTGTTTTGTTCCTGACAGATCTATGTGGATGAAGCCAAAAAACTGGTGTACTTTCAAGGCACAAAGGACTCACCTCTGGAGCATCACTTGTACGTTGTTAACTACGAGAAGCCCGGGGAGGTGAAGCGTCTGACGGAGCGCGGTTACTCGCACGCCTGCTGTGTCAGCCAGGTACCTCTTCCTGCCAGGGTTGCTGGGCTGCTCTGCCTTAGGCCAGGCTTATCCTGTCACTCAGCAGACAGGGCAGTCTTTATATATAACAAAGGCAGATTTTAGGCTGTGTTGTGCCCTCCTCCACGTTGTACAATCAGTGTGTAAAACCACCCTGGGAACCAGACCTGACCTCCTGGTTCCGTTGCTCTCCAGCTCACTTCAGGCAAAAGGAGCCAGGATGAATTGTTTGAAACTCTTTGAGCCTGACTCTCTGCCTGCAGTGGACTAGAGAGCAATCACCAGAGGAGATGAGCCTGGGCAGCATTGGGTGGAGTTCCAGGAATCTAGCTGGGAATTCATAACCCAGAAGAAGGTGTGTGACAAGCTACTCATGCCACTCTTGGATTTGCAGGTGTATCTTTGGGTTTGGAGTCTTAAGGATTCCAGTGTTTCAGAGTCAAAAGTGCTCTGATTTCTCGTTTAATTTGGTCCATAAGCATCTTCTGAAGAATCTAGATGCAGAAGAATTGATCACTTGCTTGTGGCTCTGCACTGAGGAGTTCAAGGCATGTTCTTTCTCTCCCCAGGACTGTGACATGTTCATCAGCAAGTACAGTAATCAGAAGAACCCCCACTGTGTGTCACTGTACCGGCTGACAGGATCGGAAGATGATGCAGCTCACAGGACTAAGGAATTCTGGGCTACCATTTTAGATTCAGCAGGTAATGGCATGGATGAGGAATAGGAAAAGGAAAAGCAGGATAACAGGATAAAAGATACCCCAGTGTGTGCTTGCTTGAGAGTTGCTGTTTTGGCTGACCAGACTTGTCTCTGAAACTCAGGCTTGTGTAAGGAGTTCTGTGAAGTACAGGAGGGACATTTTCAGCTCAGCAACAAATGGATATAAACAGACCATGAAGGAATTTAGAGTGGAAATTACCAAGTTTCTTCTGCCAGTTTTAGCTCAGAGAGGGATTTAAGTGCACTCGCTTGCTCTGTGTGATGTGCCTGCTAAAGAGTGTGTTCCTGTGGAGGGAGGTGCACTTCTTAAATAGGTTGTGCTGCTGCCTACTCCTGTCTTTGTGAGACAGCTCTTGGGCTATAATCTTCCACTGGATTTCTGTTCCCTTTCATTTCTTCTTACCTGAGGCATACTCCATGTCCTGTGCTTTACATGTGTTAATGTAGCAAGTCCTGACTGGGATTAGGAAGGAATGGGACATGTGTAATGGCTGTGTCAGGGAAGAAGAGTTACTGTTGTTTACAGGAGAGCAGGGATGGGAATGTGATAGGGTTCAGAAAGCTCACCTAGGGCTGGGGCATTCCAAGTCTCCACCTGGATCCAGTCCACATCCACTGGAAAGTGTGGGAGGGCTCCAGTGGGATTGCAGTGGTGAAGCAGAGCTGTGTAACTCACCCATTCCTGTTTAAACCAGGCTCTCTCTTCCCTCCCATGGCAGGTCCTCTTCCTGATTACATTCCCCCTGAAGTGTTCTCCTTTGAGAGCTCCACAGGGTTCACACTGTATGGAATGATGTACAAACCCCACAACCTGCAGCCTGGGAAGAAGTACCCCACAGTGCTCTTCATCTATGGAGGCCCTCAGGTGAGTTGGTGAGCAGTGGGATGGGCTGGCAGGGATCACTCCACTGCTCCCCTGCAGGAAGAGTTCCTGCTCTGTGCTGAGGGCAGCAGGTGGCATTTTGCCTGTTTGGTGAGTAGGTGTTTGGCCAAAGGTGCTGTAAGGATTCATGGTTCCCAGCTCATGGATCCAGGCACTGCCACTTGTCTGAGGAGAGGTATGGGGTAGCAGAGCTGGAACTGGGAGAAAAGGGAATCAGATAGTCCTTGTTCCCAGTTCTGTCTCCTCTTCCTCTCCAGTTGCCTCACTGGACCTCAGTTCAGCTCTTCATACCTGTGACACAGAATGGCTTGTTTTACTGGGGGAAGGGTTTATTGCATATCAGGGAGAGGGAATCCTGCAGCAGGCAGTAGGGATTCTGAAAACTTTACATTATAGAACTGTATAAAGCATTTAAAGGAAAGTAAGTATAAATAAAATCTGAAACTGGATTAAGAGGTGACCTCTGGATTCTGTGCTGCTCTTGTATTCCAGGTGCAGCTGGTGAACAACCGGTTTAAAGGAATCAAGTACTTCCGACTGAACACTTTGGCCTCTTTAGGCTACGTGGTCGTTGTCATTGACAACAGGGGCTCCTGCCACCGAGGGCTGAAGTTTGAAGGAGCCTTTAAATACAAAATGGTAAGTGGACTCTGAGTCTGGCTCTGTGCTCAGCCAGAGATGGGATTGAGTCCCAGTGTAACCAGTGCTGAAGCACAGGTTTGGCACAGGTGCCCAGCACTGCCTGTGTGACACCCCTGGAGCCTGGGGACAGGAAGTGTGTCTAGGTGAGAGTTGAGGGAGGAAAGATCTTGTTGTGGGAAAGATAAAATGTCATGGTTTGAGGTTGTGAACCAGCTGCAGCCTGGCACAGGGTGGTTGTGACTCCTCACAGATACAATTTGCAGCTCACATGAAGCAGGACAGTTGCATTCTGAGCTTGGATCACCCTTGAGTACCAAGGCTCTGAAGGTGGTTACCTTGGGCAATCCTGAGAATGTAATTTTTGCCTGTAACTAACAGAACTTTCCTTTGTCTCTGCCCTGCCAGGGACAGATAGAAATTGATGACCAGGTGGAAGGGCTGCAGTATTTGGCATCACAGTATGACTTCATCGACTTGGAGCGTGTCGGCATCCACGGCTGGTCCTACGGAGGCTACCTCTCCCTAATGGCTTTAACACAGAGGTCAGATATCTTCAGGGTATGTTCATGCATTGAGTACTTACTCTGGTGGTGCAGACAGAATTCTTCCTTTAATAGTGTGACTTCCCTGGGTGATCACAGCACAAAGACCTTGGAGCTCACTCTAGACAAGTTAGACCACAGTGCAATGGCTGTTTTCTTCAAGACTCTTCTCTTTGGGTGACTTCAGAGAGAAGTTGCTTTTCTAGCAACTGTTGGACTGCTGCAATGACTTAACTGTGGTCCTGTAGCTCTACCCATCCCAGGACAGCTGTGCTGAAGGTACCTTAGGTAGTGTCAGCTGCTGCCCACTTTATGCCAGCTGAGCTCTTTGTGTTGTGAACCAGGTAAGGGAAATGATCCTGGTGAAAAACAACACCTCCTTCTCATCCTCCCTCTTTTTGGCCCTGAGAGAGTAGTTCCTTTGCAGACTGATCTATTCCCAGATCAAATTGCCCATGCTGCTGCATAGCAGTGTGTTCTAAAGCAGCCAGGAAGGCAGCCTAGGGATGGAGAGAGGTACTGGAAAGAGGTTCTTGTGCCTGCCTGACTTTAGAGCACTGTGATAAACAGCCAGACCGCCTTTGGGTAGAGGTGTGGGAAGAGCTGGTTATTGCCCTTGAGATGAGTTTTGTTCCTTGTAGCTACTCTTCCTTTCTTGAAGTCCAACCTCAGTATTACTGGGAGGTTTAATAATTACTTGTCTCAATTCTTAACAATTGTTGTATTTTGCAAAGGGTTTTTGGGTGGTTTTGTGGTTGTTTTTTTTTTCTTATGGGTCTTTTTTTCCACAAGCCTCTCTGCAAGCTGGTAGCTATGCAGGGTAGTTTGCTGAGTCCTAGGGAGCTGTTTCACACCCACAAAACCTCACAGAATGCACTTCCCTCAGCAGCCCTTTGCAGGTGGGATGTTTAGAGTTGCTTCGAGTTTACCTGTAGGCTCTCCCTGGTTTCCAGCGCGCGTGGGTCGTAGCCGAGCTGTGCTGTGTGTGAGCACAGCAGGGACAGCGAGGTCTGCTTTGCTTGTTCCACAGCTACAGTGGGATGAAGCTGTGGGAGGGAGGGACGTGGCCAGGTGAGGGGACAGCGTTGTCATTGCCCTCTCCATGGCACTGGCAGGTGGCCATAGCCGGAGCCCCGGTCACGCTGTGGATCTTCTACGACACGGGATACACGGAGCGCTACATGGGCCACCCGGAGCACAACGAGCAGGGCTACTACCTGGGATCTGTGGCCATGCAGGCTGAGAAGTTTCCTTCTGAGTGAGTTTGCTTCTGGCTCTTCTGTTTTTCCTACTAGGAAAGTTCAAACCCCATAGACGCATTTTTATCTTCCTGTTCTTTGTATTTCTCGAATCACAAATGCTCACATTAAATAGTAATTTCAAAAAAACCCCAATGCCCAACACTAATAAACTTAATACTCAAATGAACATTTGCATAATTGCAGACTATTTCTTGTAAGCCCTTTTATACTGACATTTATGTCTAAAGAAATAACAAACATATCTTCAATTTGATTAGCACTTTAGAGCCACATTAAGCTAAACAAAAATTAGTTGATTGGGATGTTTTTGTGTGTTCTGAGGCTCTCTCAGCACAGCAGAGCAAGCTGGGGTCACGGGCTTTCTTGCCAAAGAGCTGACAATCAGCAAGGTTTAAGGCCTTGTATTGTCCAAGCTAGAGAATAAATTGCTGAGAATGAATAAGATATTCAGATAAAAGGTCTGACTGTAATATGCATGTGCAGGAAGAACTTTTAGAGGAGGAAGGAATATGTTTAGGAAATGTGTCTATCCAGAGCAGTTTACAACTGTGAAATCACTGCCTTCAATGTAAATATTTTTTCCTGAGGAGTGTTTTTGTAGGGATGTGTGTGGACTGTGGAATGAGTGGGAAGCTGTCTAAAACTGTTTGTCTCTTGCTTTTCCCAGACCAAACCGTTTGCTGCTGCTGCACGGATTCTTGGATGAGAATGTTCACTTTGCACACACCAGTATTTTGCTCAGTTTTTTGGTGAGAGCTGGGAAGCCCTATGACCTACAGGTAAGGCCAGAACAGGTTGTAAAGATAATGTGTGTGTGTCTTGGAGGAGTCCAGAACTGGAACTTGTACCATGGGTGTGCTGGACAGCTTGGAATTTTAGGATGAAATTGTAGCATTTGAGCCAAGCATTATTTCAAACGTTAATATTTTATGAATTAACAAAAATTGGGCAAATAAGCAGTTAAAGCTGTTCCTCAGGAGATCTGCAGCTGGAAGGCAGTGCAGCAGTGTTCATGCAGCATGGAACAGGGTTCTGCATTTAATTAAACCCTGCTGGCTCAGCACAGGTGGAGCCCAGGCATCCCATACCTCACTGCAGAACTGGGAATGTGCTCTGGCCGGGAGCTGCCTCTGCTCAGCTATGCTGATCCCCTCCAGCACAGCTGGGTCACAGTGGGTTCTCCTGGGTTCAGTGGAGGATGAGGTGTGTTAGTTCAGGTGCAGAGTTAATGCAGGGACATTCCACGGACATTTGGAATGTGGCTCTGGGACTGGTTTAAGTATCAGCTCCTTCAACACCTGTGGATATTTACGAGTTTATTTTACATTTCAGATCTACCCTCAGGAGAGACACAGCATCAGGGTCCCTGAGTCTGGGGAGCACTACGAACTGCACCTGCTCTACTACCTGCAGGAGAACCTGGGCTCTCGCATTGCTGCCATGAAGGCCATGTGACTGACCTCAGAGCTCTGCTCCACGGCTGCTCTCCGGACAGGGAGGTGTAGGAATCTAGAGAAAATAGGATGGAACGTTGCTTTCTGGTGCCTGCCACACGTACACACACGTACACACCCTCACAGACACTTTTTTAAAAGTCAATTTGGTGCCATACAGGAAATTAAAGTACGGTGATCTAATAACTTCAAGTTTAAGCTGTAAATAAAATCCGATGTCTGTGGTATAATACAGTACCATGGGTGTTCTCTTGGGGGACGAGCTGAACCTGAAAATAACATACTTCTACAGCACCAGATCTTCACTTTTTAAAAGCATTATGGCATAATTGATGTATTTTTACAGTGTGTTCCTTGATATCATATTACATAATACTGGATGATTTACTCACTACACAGCAAGAGTTTACCTGAATGGTTACAACTTTTATTAATTTTAAATGCTATCATATAGCTTTTATGCTTTGTGAAAGGGATGTGTCTCACTCCTTAGAAGCTGGACACAAGTTGGACACATCTCCTGTCTAGATGTTAATGGTTTTTTAAGAAGAAGGACTTTTAAGCTGCCTCTTAACATATTTAAAGTTTGGATTCAGATCAGTTGATGCCAGGTTCTTTGATTCCTTCTCCTCTAGGATAAATCATTCTCTTTTCTTCCAGCAGCTTGAGAACCTATCCTGACTGTACTTGATTTCAGTGGAGAAGTGAATTGATACTTTACTGTGATATGGGCATAACAATCTTTTATTCTGAGGTGCAAACTAACTTAAGTTAAAAAGCAGAAACTGTAAACTTTCAAACAAGCTTCAAAGTGCATCCTGTTGAGATTTTTCCCTGATGTTTACTCTGGAGCTGGATTTGCAATACTCCTTCCTTACCCTCACATCAGCATGATATAGGCATATGCATCCTGTTACAATTTAGAAATTCAATACTCTTAATTCCAAGGTCTGCAGAGGCTGTGTGGGGAGACCTTACAAGTGAGGCAATATGAACTGTTCTGTTGAATTTCCTCATGTATGAGAGGCTATTTTCCAGCTCGTGCCCTGTCCAGTCCCCTGTTCCTGGGTTCCTTCTAGCACTACCGTGCATGATGATGATGATGATGCTGTCTTTGAGAACTCCTTTCTGTACAGCTTCAGGTAACCCTCAAGGAATTGCAGTCCCAGTTGTGTTTTTGCTACTGAGGTTTTAACTAAGCAGCAGGCTTGGCTGAAAAGCATAAGTGTGTGAAGGCACTTTTAACTGGCAACAGGTAATTTAGGATAGAAATCCTTAGAAAATTTTTCTCTTTAATCCAGAAAATTCTCCCCTTGGGACTTGCCTCTGAGACTCTGATAAGTTTTAATGGTTTTCTTAGAAACCCAAGAACTTCCTTTTCTTTCTGTTTTGGTGCTAGAGAGAAGCATGATTTTCTTTTCATCTGCTGAAAATCTGGAATCACTCTCGGTGTTTACGCTCTTAGAACTCCACATGTTGTAACCTTGTACTTTCCTTGATTTTGTACTGTTCAGCTTGATCCCAGAACTCTGGGGTTTAACGGAGTCTGGCTGTATTGGATCAAACCGCATCGTTTTTCAGTTAAACTGCTGGGCACGTGCACCAAAGCGAGGGGAGCTGGGGCAGTTTCACGGCTGTAAAAGCCATTCGAGAACAGGATCTGGTTTTTGGGGTACACAAAGGAGCCAGAGCCAGCAGGCTGCAGGGAGTGTTTCCTCCGCAGCGGGGAGCCTTGGCTCGGGCTGTTTGCTGGTTTTGAGATCGCACTGATTGCAAGTGGATCAGTTAAAACACCATTAGCAGGTTGCTTTTGGGAAGGGCGTGGCAGGGAAGGGGCCCGGCTCCGGGAATGTCTTCTCTTAGTGGTTAATTGTGGCTGAAGCAAAGGCAGCATCCCTGGGGAGTGTGTTACAGTCAGCACCGAGAGAGGAGCACATGTGCAACACAACAGCGGGTAGAGACAAAAATAAGCTGTTCCTCTGGAATTCCATTGTGTTCCCAACGTGTTTATGCTGTATTATATATACATATATCTATATCTGTTCATATATACATATATGTATAAAATTACCCATGGATAGTATTCACCTTTTCCAAGGTTGTTTATATTTTGTTCAATATTAAATTAACTTGCTTTTTTGGGGTGTTTTTTGTTCTTTTTCTAGAGGTGATTACCCTTGAATGTAAATGTATATGATTTTTAAGATGCAACTGATCCTTTTGTTTAAAAAACTGAACAAAAATGGCCTTCATCAAACAGTGCTTTTTTGGGAACTGAAGAACTAAACGTTACATGAGTAAACCAGGCTGGGTTTGGATTTGAAGCAGGATGTGATTATAAGTGCTGACATATAATTCTTAATAATGCATCCTTCCACTGTTTTAAATATATACATCAAAAAGCTATTAAAGTACAACATACTGTAACTGCTCTGTTTTGCAACATAAATTATGGATTCTTTCTTTCCTACCATTTTCTTTTCTTTTTACTATAGTTAAGCACTTTAAGACCCCGTGCTCTCTTATCCTGTGGAAGTGCTGGAAGGATTTCTCACCAGAGTTTTGTAGTTCTTGCAAAAGAGATGCCTTAGATGAAGTCTGATTCCAACTGAATTCCCAGTGAAGAAAGGCCCTGTTGTGATTGAGACTGCAGAGGTAGGAAGGTGTTAGTGCTGAGGGACTTTGCACCTTTATATTTTGGGGGGAATGGTATTCCTGCACCTTGTATGGTGAAGTCTTGGTCTGGCCAAGGACCAGGACAAGGCTGTACCTTGCAGTCCTGGAGATGTGAATGTCACTCAAGGAGGTTTCCAGCCTGTTTGATATTTGGGATTGTACTTCATCACTTCCTGCATGTTAAAAGATCTCTTGGTTAACATGAGTTTGAAGCAGAACTAACGAGATTCTGGGGAGCACATGCAAGGCAGGTTTTGGAGCAGAAAGGTGTGAGGAGCAGCCTTTGCTGTGGCTCCCAGACCAGAGGTTGGTATGTCCCTGTGCAGGCCCCTTGGCCTTCCAGGGGTGTCTGCCCAGCAGGAGCCCTGCTCTGAGCAGGAGCAGGACTGAGCCTTCTTTGCATGGTGGATATTTAGTTGCACAGGTGTCTTTCAGATGAATGTTTTCATATGTTTAGGAACTTATATGAAATATGGGGATCTGAGTGCTGAGATACTGAAGTTGTTGTGTGTTGGTGCAGGCAGTTTCCTGTCTTTTGAGGTGGTTGGGATTGGTTGTGCTTGTTTCTGGTGAAAGCACGTTCTTTCACCCCATTTTAGTGCAGCTTCCAGTGATGCCTTGTGAGTGTGGGATGTGCAAAGCTGTTGGGTTTCACCCCCACCTCCCTTTGTTCTCAATGATCTCTTCTTATTCAGAACACAATAAAATTAGTATCTACCCAGAACTGCTTAATTTTTACAAACTCAATGGAAAAATGAGCTCAAAGCACTGAGCAAAGCTTTGAAAATAAGTAATTTCAATATATTAGAATGGAAAATGCATTCCCTACTTACTAGTGGCATGTGGAAATAGGCTCTGGAAAAACTTTCTGAGTGGGATGGTGTAGTAATGCTTTAACCCTGGAGCACCTGCATCTGAACCTGGGTAGGAAATGATGCTGAATTCTCCTACTCTGAGTTCCAACCCGTACTCCCTGCCAGGAGCAGTGGGCTGTGCTCCTGCTGTGTGTCCGTGTGTCCGGCTGTCCCGCTGCTGCCGTGACACCCTGGCCCTGCCGAGGCAATAACAGAGCCCGGGTAAGCGAAACAGGGGCCGGGTGAGGCCCTGCCGTGGGCTGCCTGTTCCCTGAGTGCCAGAAGCCTGCAGAGACTTCGCCTGCCCCTGTGGGCGGGGCAGAGAGCTCTTCCTGCGGTTTTTCCTTGGCTGTTCTGCGCAGTAGAAGTTCAGGTGTTTAATTGGAGAACATGAAGTGCCTGCTGTTTGCGTTAACAAAATTGCATGTCTCACTCCAGTGGGTTTATTGGGCTCCCTCCCTCCCCCTCCCGAGCTCCATGGCTTTTAATCATGTAAAGTGGAGACATTAGTTTTGCTGCGTTTTATTACAAAACCTTTGTTGCAATAAAGATGCTGCTAAATAAATTGAATTAAATGTTGGGTTTTTTTCCACCCTATTTTCAACTGTCTCACTCCTTGATTTAGGAGAGCTTGTGTGTAATTAAATCTCTGCCCTCGTTGCACTGTGGAAAGCAGCAGTGATGTGTGTTTGATGCAGTCGGGTGTTCCACAAAAGCATCTGCCATGTTTCCTGTCCCTTGTGGTTTGGGAGATGGATACCATCAGGAGGATCAGGCATTTCCTTGGCACAGCGACGTTCCCTCTCCTGAGTGTTTCCATGTGACTGCTGTTAGCAGCCCTCTGCACCACCAGCCGGAGCTGTCGCGCCGGGGACTGCAGGGCGCAGCCTTGCCGAGGTGGGACAAGCGCCACCGGGGAGGAGGTGGCCCTGGTGCCCCGGCAGAGGAACTGTGGGAATGGAATGGGCACTGCAAGAGAAGAGATGTCCCTTCATGCACTCACCTTGTGCTCAGCCTCCTGTTTGTCTCTCTGAGCAGAATGGGCTTTGCAGGCACCGCAGTTCTGTGGAATACTATCCCACAAGGTATGGGGGAGGGGGCTCAAGGCAGATACAAGTAATGTTTTTACTCATTCCTGATTTTTCACCCACAGAGAAGCACCCTCTGTTCAGGAGGGGTGGAAGCACCGGCCTGTGCTCTGCCCCATTCCTATACAAGGCCCCAGTTTGCAATCTGTAGTGTGCAGCATCCATAGAGGCTCCTGAGACCTGAGAGAAAGGAGTGAAAATTTAGCAAAGTCCTTTCAGGCTAAAACAATGGAATATTTTTAGTGTTTGGGGTCACAGTTCTGGTCTGGGACAGGATACCAGGAAAATCTTTCCTGGAAGAACTTACAGCCTGGGCACAATTAACCCTCTTGTCATCTTATGTGATTAATAACAAAACTGCAAATGGCAGCTGGGATTAAAGGGCTGTGTTTTCCTCCCCAGCATCAAGTCTTTTCTCAGGATAATCATTTTCCAGACTGCTCCTGCCAACAGACCTATGGAGAACCAGTGCTACTTCAGTCGAGCTCCTCAGCACAGGCACACAGCACCACCGGGCTGGCCCTCCAGGGCTGCACATTTCCCAGGGAATTCCCAAAACCAGGATTTCCTCTCCTAAAAGCAAACAACAACAGACTGCTCCAAGGCAAAAACGAGCAGCAAGGAAATGATGACCCAAAAGCAGCAAGGTAGGAACCTGTGGGAAGAAGGAGTGGTGGTGCAGGGCCAGGACTGCATTCCCTCCCTTCAGCTCCTGGAGCCATGCTGTTTGCTTCCTGCTGGAAGAAAAGCCCTCTTGCTTTTCCAACAAAGATAGTTTGAACAATTTGCTTTCACCATTGCCCTCCCTCTTTTCCTTTCTATTCTACTTGCAATTTCGTTAGAAATAGATGAGTAAATACCGTGTACGTTTGTGTGGGAGCTGCGGTGGCTTGTGGTTTTATGATTTTCCCCCCAGCTGTGATTCATTGCTTTTTACATTTTTTAATCTATTCCCCCACACCCCCTCCTGCTCTCCCTGTCTCTGTGCAGCCCAGCAGCTGTCGTTATCAGTGAAATTACTTGACATTATTTTGCTGTACTTTGTTTCTATTCATTGATTTGTTGAATGAAAACTATTTATCTGGCACTGACACACGAGATTGGAGCCTTTCAAGAAGAGGCAACTCTGCAGTATAATTTTGCTCCAAAATGAGCAGAGCGAGAGCTCTGTGTTAAACCAGCCCAGCTGAAATCCCTGGCCCCATGACGGAGCAGAGGCAGTGGCTGCACAGCCTACAGAGGTGGTGTATAGGAAAAGCATCTTTCCTTCTGCTGCCTGCCCCCTGGGAAGCCCTGCTGGGCTCTTGCCAGAGGCAAATGAGGGATTTCTGGAGGGCTGGGGATGCAGGGAGGTGCAGGAGGGGAGGCAGGTGCTGGGCAGGTATGCAGTGTCTGGCTGGGGCTCCCAACATCAGAAGGATGTGGAGCGAGTCCAGAGGGGGCCATGGAGATGCTCAGAGAAGCTGTGGCTGCCCCATCCCTGCAAGTGTTCAAGGCCAGGTTGGACGGGCTTGGAGCAGCCTGGGACAGTGGAAGGTGTCCCTGCCCATGGCAGGGGTGGAATGTTTACAGTTCCTTCCAGCCCAAAATCTGATCCTGTGATTCCATGATTTTGTCTGGGTGCAGATGAGTTGTTCCCCTTGGCATGATGAGCACAGCAGTGCTGGAGCAAAATCCAGATTTGCTCCTTTGCCTCCTGTCTTCTCCATCCCCCGTGAGTTCACCCCCATTTCAGTATCAGGCATCCAGCAAACCCCACCTTCTGGATCCTGGTGATCCAATAAGCCTGGAGAGAGGGGTTGCACATCTCCAAAAACAGGTGCCAGTGGCTGCTGTGATTTTAGTTTTAAAAAAACCTGGGCACTGTCACCTCAAATGCCAGAAGCTGGTTCCCTGCCAGCGCTGCTCAGAAAAATCCCACCTCCTTGGCTCCATCAATACCATCCCACAGCTTGAAGGACAGGTTTTGCCTAGGGAATACGCTCTTGTTTGAGGGATTCAGGATCCCTTTTTCCCACAGAGCCCTGGCTCCTTTCTTCCCGGCACAATCAGCCCTCTTGCCGCTTTTCTTGCCTTTTCTTCCACCGCTTTCCCACATTCTGTTCACACCTTCATGAATATTCAGAGGCCATTGGCCATATGAAGCTATTGAGAGCTCTTGTTAACACTCCTCCTAATGACATGCACCTTCAATAGAAAACAAAAACACAGATAAGAGCTTGTTAGCGCAGACCCTTGTTCCCCACCTAACAAGGTTTCCATTGACTCGGACACTTGTGGTGACACATTGCTTGCTCTCACTGTTGCCTCTTTTGATTTGAGACTGGCTTTTACCGAGGGGGTTTTTTTCCTTCTATTTTTTTTCTTCCTTTTTTTTTTCCCCTTTTTAGATATTTTTTTTTTTTCATTGTGCGGTTTTAAGCTAATTAAGAAAAAGGTCAGGCTCCCCGAACAATGAGGAGCGGCGGTACAATGCGCCCCGGGAGCGGCGTGCGCGCAGCCCCGAGCGGCGGGCGAGGGCCGGGCTGCGGCGCCGCGCGCCTGGGAAAGTTGTGCCGCGAGTGGCGCAGGAAGAGCCGAGCTTGGGTCAAGAGGTGATTAAAGCTCGGCGAGAGGCTCTGGAAAGGGGCTGAGACCACCCGCCGCGGTTCCCAAGGGGTTCCCGGCTCCCAGCCTGGCTGGACATCCGCGGCGGCCAAAACACCGTCCCCAAGGCCGAGCCGCGGGGTGACTCTTCCAAAACAGGACCAGGCTGCTGTGAGGTGCTCCCAGTGATGCAGTTCCCAGTTCATGGCCGCTGTACACGGAGAGCAGAGCCCCACAGCTACATCCCCAGGGGCACCGTCTGCCACGGGGCTTTTCCATGGGGCTGGAATCCCATCCGGCTTTGGCGACTTTTTTCCCTCCTCCACTTCGCCTCCCTCCCGCCACCACGGAGATCTGCCAGGCTTTCATTAGCTGGGCCCACCCATTCGATACCATGAGATGCCTGGCTTGTTGTTGTTGGGGTTTCTTGGCCACACCTCATTATTCCTGCTATTATTAGGCTCTCGCAGCGTTGTTTGTCATCTTGTCAAGGCCCTGGAGTTTCTATGGATACTGGTCCCCTAAGTGGCCATGCTATCAATTAAGACAGCTCCATGTCTGAACTCTTCCAGGGGACTTTGTGAAGATCCACAGATAATTTCCCTGATTTCCCTGCAGTTTTCTCTTCCTTGTGTAGCTGCCTTTTCCATAACAACCTCTTGGTCAGAGCTCAGCATATTCAGGTCTTTCAAGTGTCAAAAGACAGGATTACCTGCTTGGCTAATAGAATTAGCTAGAGGGTGAGTGGGTTAATAATAAACCACCAGATTTTACATGTATCTATATCTATACCTATCTATATCTCTCTCTCTATATATATATATCTATATATAGATCGATATATATTTATGATAGGCTGTAATAAATAAGCAATAATGAAATAACCATCATAGTGATGTAAGTAAAAGCATCAGCAACAAAACCTGCCATGGAATAGAAAGATATATGCTTTATTAGGCTTTTTTTGGATTTTCTGGGAAGAGGAAAAAACCTCTTTTTCCTCTTCATGCTCAGCTTAAGGACAGGCAACTGTGCAAAGCTGTGAGGATGCTGAGTATTTCTTCTGAAAATAAGACTGCTGAAAGTTTCCAAATAGAGCAGTTTAAACTTGTTTTCTTTATGAAAGGCAGCATAAGCAAGCAAAATAAAAAGCATAGCATTTCCAGTGGGAAAATTAGACAGAGGAAGATCATGTTGAGTTGATCAGGACTTTACTGGGAACAGGCTCAGCACAAGGAGAAGCTTTGCTGAGTGCCTGGCAGTTTCTCACTCTCCTCTTGCAGTTTTTTGAACACCCAGTATGTTTCCATGGATAACTTTGCTTCACCTGATTTTCTTCCATGGGCATTCTGTCTCCATGCCTGTACCAGCTCATTTTTGCTCTCCCTGTGCAGGTGAGCAGGACACGGGCATGTTGCTGGAGCTCCACCACTCTCAGTCAGCCACTTCATTCTTCTGTATCTGTAACCATAAAATGTAGGTATTTAATGATTTCTCAGAAGTATCAGGAGGTTTTCAGCCTTTCAGCCAGAGAGGCTGAGCACTGTTTGCATTTACTCTCTGGTGAGAATTAGTATCTGGGGGCAGGAGGCAGCAGGGGAAAAGCCTTTGATTTGGGTTTGAGTTTTGGCTGGTGATTACGATTCTTTATATGCTCTAAACCAGTTTATCTCTCCCTAGGTGGATGTGTGCTGCCAGCAGTGTGATAATATCCACTGAGGGCCGCCCAGAGGTACAAGGAATAAACTCATCCGTTACCAGCTAATACAGGAAAGTGATTCGATATGGGTCTCAGAAGCTGGGGTAGATAAATAGGATGATAAATGTTGGCATTAGCAGACGTGACTGACTCCTCTGTCTCTGTGATTTGGTAGTGCCCAGTAATTAAATAGTTGGAGTTTAATGTATTTTAAACTAGAGCTGCTGCCTGTAAATCACGGAGATTATGCCCTTCCCTGCTGTGCACTCCCTGGGTCGGGAGGAATTCCCCTTCCTGTGCCGCAGCTGTCCCCGGCTCCGGCTGGGTATTGCATCAGTCGCGACTGGGAAAGCAGCACTGCCCTGCTGGGGCAGTAAACACATTCCCAGAGCCCTTCCATCCCAGCAGGGCATGTTCTCCAGCCCTGGGAGGATCCCAGCCTGTGTCCTCTCCATCTTGGGTTGTCTATTCCGGCTGGAGCAGCTTCACGCCCATGTACACATGCAAACACACCCCAGGCCACTGCAGAGCCTAAATTCTAGGTGGCAAAGCATCCCAGGGGGTCATTTCCTCCCAAAACCTGTGCTGTGTCACTGTGGGGGTACTGGCCCCTCAGGCTGGTTTTGTTTTTAAACATGATGTTCAGGATTCTTGTTTTCAATTATCTCAATTTCATCATTGTACACCAAGGTTTGCTTTTCTTTGGAGCCAGACTATGACCTTGTACTAAATTAAAATAGTTCTTTTCTTACATACAAGTTGTCCAAGAAGGAAGCCCAACTCTTTCCAATGCAGCTTGAAACTGTACTGAACTAAAAGTTACTTTTTCTCTCTATATTTTTGTTTCTCATCCTTTATTGGCCAGAACTGACTCTTCTGCTGGAGGGTGGCTGTGTTACACAGACTTTCCCCATTAGCAAAGGACAAATTTAAACATTTCCGTGCCATCCAGCCATTTCATACCTTTTAACACCATTTCTGGATTAGTTCAGGCTTTTACTCAGAAATTTCTCTGTGATAACTGGCCACACATTCAGACAGGGCTTTACCAGAGCCCTGCTACGATGACCCTGAAATGCTGTCTGGAACCACAGCTGGGATAAAAACTGTCCCTGCTCTTCCTGGATATAATTATTTTTAATAAAATCTATTTGTACCTCAAATTATTTCCTCTTCCAAGCATTTTATAATTAAACAATTAATTTTGCTGTATCATTGCAAGTTTTGGTCTCTGAGGTCTGCCTGCTGCTCTGCAGGGAGTGGTGGTAAGTAACTTTCCTCTGGGGGAAAGATAAAAATGAGTTCTGTTTTAGCTAAAATAGATGTTTCTTTACTCTTTTAATGAGCAGAAGCTGATGATTGTCAACCCACAGCCTGAAGCAACCACTAATATTGCCTTCACCAAGATCAGCAGCAGTTTAACAACTGATGAGCAGGAATTATTGGAGAGGAGTTGTGTTTTGGAAATTGTAAGGTATAACCTTCCCCACTGGGCTTTGCAGGGAGTTGGATCATCTGTAAATCATCCTGTGGCTTGTTTTTTTCCATCCACGATTGCTGTTTTCCTTCCAGATCACTTTTATCCTGCCTGCTCCAGGTACTGCTGTGATGCACAACCCACACAAACCCAGGGGACTTCCCCCTGTGAAGGGTGGTGTGGGAGCTGCCATCCTGGCTCCATGGTGGACTCTGGTAGGGTTAAGGATAATCCCTCTTTTCCAGGTCCCACTTCTTTCCATGCTGTTGTGCCTCCCTGTGCCCCATCCTTTGAACAGAGGCTGTTCTTTAGCTGCACAAGGGGCTGTGTGGGTGGGATACACTGCAGGCTGCCCATGGACCAAAGGGATAAACTTCTACAAGCTCTTGGTGAGATTTGGAATTAAGAAATGTGAGCTTGTAGCTGTTGGACCAGAGAAGCTGTCTGGGTGTGGGCATGGAGCCATGGACAAAAGATATTGGTGAGTGTTGGTATAGAGCTGACAGAACTGCCCAACAGCAGCTGGAAGGTTTTCCCATGAGGAAACATCTCTGGAAGAAAGTATTCCCAGCCCTGGGTAACCTACAGTCTTAAGTGTTGAGGAGGAGTGAAAATGCCCAAATCCTCTCATCTTTGCAGCTGGAAGTTAAATTTCCTCCTGTCTGGTCCTCTGCTAAGCAGAGTTCCTGCCCTTGCAGCTAATGGCACCTTTGGTTGCTGAAGTTATTTTAGCATAAATAGAAGTGACTCAAAGGAGAGTGGTGTGTGGAAAGCAGTAGAAGCCACCTGGTCAGATAGAAAAGGGATTGTGATTTTTTTAGCTGACTGGTAAATGGAAAATGCAGCTGGATGGAGACAAATGCAAAATTATAATAACAGGTAATGAATGGAAAGAGAGTGGAAAAGAGCAGGAGCACATCAAAGGTGGAACAGCCAGAGGGGAAGCAAGAGGTACTGCAAAAATCCTTCAGAGTGATCCAGATAACCCTGGATGGAATGGAACAAAGCGCCCCCAGACCCTGCTGTACATCAGCAAAGGAGCTGGGGGGCTGCAGGGGCTTCCCCTGTCAACAGCCAGCCCAAGGCTTAGCAGCAGGGACAGCCAACATGGCTGTGGCTGAGGAACTGCTCCACACAGCACCTTTGCTCTGGCACCTCTTTTAAAATAGAAATGATGGGTCATTACTGCAAATTTGCTGAGTTAATTCATTGGGTTTGTGTGTGTGGAGTGGCAAACAGGAAAGCAAAGGGGTCCACATTTGCCTGGAGCTATCTTTTATGGTCCAAGCAGCCAATTTTCTGTGTAACTATAATAAATCACAGCGACAGACACACAGGATGGTGCTGTCTTTATATAATTATTCCATAAATTGCCCCATTTTCTCCCCTGGAAAGGCCTCCCAGTCCCTTCTCTTTGCTGGAGCATGTTGTTATCCTGAACACAATACAACAAATACATTTGAAGAACTTACTTTGTAAGCAAAGGGTAAAGAGAGGGAGCCTGCTCCTGTTTCCATCGCATGGCTGTTTGCTCCAAGGGGATTTGCAAAGCAAGGGAAACAACCTTACAGCTCAGGAAATCGAGCGTGAACTCCAGGACTGAAGGGAAAGCATGGCTGAAAAGCCAATCAACACAGAGCCGAGCTGCCAAGGGAGTGGCAGGCGAGGGCACAGCCCAGCAGGGCCCTGCTCCTCCTTTACTCTGCTCTTCCTTCCACTGGGCTGGGGGTTGGAGGTACCTCCTGCATTCCCTGGAATTAACTCCCTTGATGAATTTTGAAGTCCCTTGCCACAGTGACAAAGGGAAGCTTTGGCATCTCTGTGCAAGTGGCATTGTAGTCACTGCTGCAGACAGTGAGTGCAAGGTCAGCCCAGCAAAGTCTCCTTGATGAGTAGCACTTTCTAAACCATCCCAGCTCCTTCCTGCTCAGATTTGCTTCTGAGAAGCTTTTTATTCTCTTCTTACTCCTTTTCCACCCTCATCCCCTGGCTATAACTCCAGTTTCAGGCTGCTTAGCTGGAAGGCACAGATCAGGGCAGGTTCTGCCTGCAAGAAGTCAGATAAACTGTTCTCCTGTGGGCACTCACAGCTTTTAAACCCCCACAATTTGTGTACAGTGGGACTTTGGGGACCTCTTGGCTTGGCTGGTGTTTTGATAACTGAGCTTCTGTTGTTTCTCTCTCCTCCTGCCCTGCAGAAAATATTTTTTAAAAATACAGCAAGTAGGAAGGGAAAAAAATAAGACCTTTTTCCAACAAGGATGTAAAACTTCCATCAAATCGGCTGTGTCACTAGAGACCCAAAGCTAATAAGTTGATCTTACAGATGTATAATAAACTCATTTATTAGGTTTTTATTTTAGGAGTTGGTGGTATTAATTAGATTGATATGGCCCATAAATCACTTGATTTGGCTGAGCCCTCAGATACTTGTAATTTAAATTAATACAAGTGCAGCTTAATTAATCTGATTAAATCCTGGGACCAGCAAGGCAGTGTTTGCAGCATCCAGGAGTACATCACAAGGAAAAAGGAGTATTTCAAGGTAAAGCAGCTTCTTCACTGGAGTGTCAGGTTTGTTCAGCTGGTGAATCATGGGACAAGAAGGGAACTACAGAAGATGTAACCCAAAAACCAGACACTGGCTTTGCCCTGACACCTGGCAGCTGGGCAGAGCTCATCACAGCTTCTGGACCAAGTAAGGGGCTGAACTTTACAAATTCATGGCAACCAGTCTGGTTTGGGGGAGTCCTGATCTTTTTTCATCCTTTGGCAGCAATAAATGACTTCTCAGAAGGTGAGTTCAAGACATTGGTGAGCATAAGCCACAGTCTGATCTCTGTTGTGCTCACAGTCTTGATTTTTTTACTCCTTTAGCGCTACTGAGAAGAGATAACACTTCTTTCCAGGAGTGAATAATCCATTAATCGGTTCTTCCTTGCTCAAGAGACTGACACCTTTCCAAGCACAAGCTGCTGTGTTCCCCAGGCCAGGAGCAGACCCGGACCGGGAACAGAGCAGGCAGAGGTGGAGGTGAGCTGATGTGTCCCCCCGAGTCTTACTTGCTCTGCATTCCCTTCCCATCCTCAGTATTGCTTCTCAGGGACGTTTCTGGGTAGGGGATGATGATTTTGTTGTGACTTGCCTGTAGAGAGGATGGAATGCAGCCTCCTGTGGGACACACTTTGCAGGGTGCTCTCGCAGGGGGGCACCCATCTGCTCCCCAGCATTGACAGTTCCTAAACCTTTTCCAGGTGGATAACACCAGACACTCAAACAGTGTTTCCATCTAGTTTTTTTCCAGAATACTCTGTGCTTACAGCTCTCAAGTCTGATGTTCCAAGTCTGTACAGCCCAGGCATTTGCTGTGTAGCCTTTTCCCTACACTCCTGCTAATTTGCCTTAGTCTAAGTGAGCTCCCCTATGGATAGGAGAGGAGTTCAGACCCTGTGGTCTGCCCTAGCCCTTGGTTCCTCTGTTGTCCACAAGCTCTCCATGTGGAATCGTGGTACAATTCTGGTGTTTACAGCAGCTCCCCAGAATCTGGATGAAAACCCCTTCCAAGGTCCCATGGTATTTTAGCAGCAAAGCACCAGCCCAGGGCTCGTGCAGCCGCAGGTTGTTTCCGTTAGAGTGCGGACGCCATAAAATATGTTTTCTTTAAAAGCAGGAGATAATGCTGTTACAGCAGTTGGATTAATCTAATATTCTCCTTCATCTTCCAAAGAGAATTGCCTAAATAGCCAGAGAGAGGCACATTTTATGAGTCCTTCTTAAGGGCTATCAATCAAACCTTCCAAGAAAGGCACTGATGCCCTTTTGCTCACAAGAGGGAAATTGGATTCCCCACGGCTTTGCTTTCAGTCTGCTGTAGCCTTGCCGTGTAATCGCTGCATCGAAAAGGGTCTGGCCATCATTTTCTTCTACTGGTCTGAAGAAAAAACCCACATGGAGGAAACCTGTAAGAAGAGAGGGAAAACAGCCCAATTAAAGGCAATGATCTCTTAGCTCTCTGCCCTCTCTCCCGCCTGGATGAGGCAGATGTAAAACAATAGCTTTATTTGTGCAAGTTTTAATTGGGTAGTTCAAAGGAAGCAGGGAAGGCTCTTTTGATCTCTTGGTGTGTTTGAATGCCACGTTGCAACGGTGCCTGCTGGCCACAGCAGTGACCTCTTGTGTTAATTAGTGTTTATCTGAAATCGAATTAGCTCACAATTGGGAGAAAGCAGAGTGAAAAGCAGGGGATAAGCAGAGGTTTGTGCCGTTCTCAGTTAGAGGTAAAAGCAGGTCTGCTGAAGCTGACGTTAAAATAGCTCAGAGAACATTACATTTTTGCTTTGTTTTTCTAATACTCTTGGTCAGATGGTCCCATTTCTCTTCCTAATACCCTGTGCTGCCTTCATCTTTGCTGAGTCTGCTGGTCCGCGCCGCTCATTGGAACTTAAACCATAAACCAACACCGAACAATGATGCATTATTTATAGCAGACCGAAGGCTGTGAGGTTGACAATAGTGCAAAGCTTCTCTTTCTTGTGGTCAGTAATCCATAAATAAATACATCATCTATTTAGGTTTGCAGAACTGTCTGATGGATGGGAATAGCCTGCATTATACAACGAGGGCACCAAGGACCTTGTGAAAGTCACCACCTGCTTTTGGGGCAAACTGGCTGTTTCTGAGTAAACTCTTGATGGGGACAGGGGGTGTGAGAGCTGCCCAGTCACCTTTCTGTGCTCATCTGGGGAACTCTCTGGAAGGTAAAAGGAAATAGGGTTTAGAAATGCATAAAACCCTCAAGTTCTCTGCATGAACTATTAGCAAGGACAGAATTGTATAGCTAAAAGTATCCCACTGGACAGGTATACAGTCCCAATTTCTGAGCAGAGAATAGCCAGGGTTGTGGAAATCAAACATCCATGAACATCTGCAGGCCTTCAGCGTGTTGGACTGGCTGAAATCTCATCCTCAGATCAGATCCTGATCCCAAGGTTTTTCAAGTGCAGGAATGGTTTTATTTCAACCTTGCTTTTTATTCCTGAGTTGGTTTCAAGTGTCACCAGGCTGGACCTTGCTGCTTGCCCCCGCAATGATCTCATTGGTGTGGGGCAAGGCACCCCAATGGCACTTACTCCGTGTCCTTGGGTGTACAGCACTATATTTTCTGGGATTAGCCACAAGAGGGTGGCATGAGGATGTGCACCAGGCAGCCTCCCTGCTTCACCACGTGGCATTTTATAGCCAGCTCTGTAGCTCCAATAAAACTTCGGAACAGATCCTTATTTTTGGCACTTGAGCACATTTCCCACTACAAATGAGCCTGCCGGGTGTTTGTGATGGCAGCCCTGACTGAGCGTGTTCCTTGATGTTACACGTGTTCTTTATGCCTAAACCCAGCCTCAGATAGTGGGTACCACAGCAGCTTATAAAATTTAGGCTATTTAGTATCTAAACTTTTATTGGTCCTTGGTAACTGCTGTAGGGAGAAGTCCACAGGTGTTGTTTATGAGCAAATATTGTTTTTCCTAGTCCTGCATGTTTACAAGACAGTGATGTTCCACACCGCTGCTTTGTAACACATTGGGATGTTTCTAGTAGGTTTTTATTTGGTTGTAGCTGACAGTAAATGAGCTGGTTAACAAATATGCACAAAAAAGTCTCAGTGACAGCAAGGAAGAATAACTGAAATGAAACAGATTCATTTAATCTAAAATCTACCCAGCCTGGATTGTCTTGGTGTGTTTTTTTCTGAATTGGACTGTCAGCAACCCAACCCAAGTCACTCATCTTGAATGATCACAGAATCCCAGAATGGTTTGGGTTGGAAAGGACCTTAAAGATCCTCTCATTCCAACCCCTGCCATGCTCAGGAACACCTTCCACTAGACCAGGTTGCTCAAAGCTCCATCCACCCACCCTGGTCTTGTACACTTCCAGGGATGGGGCAGCCAGAGCTTCTCTGGATAACCTATGTCAAGGTCTCACCACCCTCACAGGGAATTTTTTCCAAATATCCAATCTAAACCTCCTCTCTTTTAGTATGAAGCCATTCTCCCTTGTCCTGTCATTCCACGCTCTTGGTAAAAGTCCCTCTCCACCTTTCTTGTTGGCTCCCTTCAGAATCAGTCGATGTGTCTCTGTGTAAGGCAAATTTGCATTTGACTTAGCAAAGCCTCACCTGGGTAACCAGTCCCAGGAAGAGCGAGAAACAGGGCACTGGGACATCCAAGCAGTGACACAAATCAAAGAGACATAAAAACCCACTCCAAGTTGGATGTCCAAGATTATAAATGCTGGAGGTTTTGTACCTTACTTTAACATGATAGCTTTCCATGTACAGGCAGAGGGATGATGTTGGTACTCAGAATCCCCCCTACCCTCATTCCTGCTCCATAGCCTGGCACTGTCTACATCATAACTCCCCCATCCTGGATCCATGCAGATTTTTTCAGGGTGTGAGTCCCTCCTCACCCATGGCTCTGGCTGTAGGACCAAGGCCCTTGCATGCAGAAATCCCTTTTGCCATGAACACATTTTAAATACAAGCTTCCGAATCTCATTACGTGCTGCCTTTTCCATTCGTTTTCCTCCTAACAATGCACCTGCCAATATCTGCCCCTGAGCTCCATTTTAAGCAGCGTTTTCCACAGTTAATGTCACACTCTTGCTCCCAATCTATCTTTGGCAACTGCTGACTGCCTGCAGCAGGACCAGAGGAAGAAGGAAAGCCCTCCCTGGGTATAACAACAACACAACACCCATTCCTGGAAGAATGATGAGATAGGCTGTGTAATAAATATTTATAAGAGCAAGTGTAATGAAATGGATGTGTAGGATGCTGAGTCTCCCTTAGGGTTTGGTCATCACATGTTTTTTTCCTCTTTTCTTTCTTCCCTGTGATACAGAATTGTCCTGATGTCCCTGGGTTGTTGAGCAAATTGCTCATTGTGTTGCTCACTTACACAATGCATGTTATTATGTGCAACCAGCTGCTCCTGTTTGGCATTGCTCACGCATACGGAGCAGGAGGCTACCATCACTTTCCTCGTCTGGAAGTCAACGTCCCCTCCAGCCTCAAAGTTGCTGCCAGACCAGAAGAAGTCTGGGAACAAAGTGAGTCCTGGTGGTAGAGGTCCCTGAGAGACTCCTTTTCTGGGAAGACCAAGGTTGAAGTCTTGCAGTGAGTTTGAGCTGATCCAGCTTTGTACTGCTGTTGAAAACTTCCTCATGTCTCTGTCTGTCTACTCCCATTGCTTTCCATGTCCTGGCACTGACTCCTGAGTGATTGTGCAGGGAGCTGGAGCAGGGCCCTGATTTTGTTGTTGAGGCTGTCGCCAATTAAGTTTTCAGCACCATCCTTTCCTCTGTCCAGCTCCAGGCTCATTCAAGCACTAATGCCGTCACAAAGGAAAGAGCAGCCAATTCCTCTGGTAATTAGAGCTGCTTAAATCCGTCATAAAATGTCAACCTCAGCACTGCAGACATGTCTGGAGTCAGGAATGGTCAGAAAACGGAGCAAGGCTGTATTTGAGACTGGGAAGTTTAATCCTGCTTGGGAGAGAAAGGATCTAAGCTGTGAATCTTCTTGCTCCTCACTGCTTTCTCTCTGAAATAGCTTCCCCCTGTTGTTCAGGTTTCTTTGATTTTAGGGTGTCTTTTTTGGAGCAGGTGTTGTTCCTTACCTGCACGTGTTTAGTAACTTGTACAATTAGATCCTGGTAGTCTGAATCCCCCAGCTGCCAGCTCGAAGTGGACATGGGCTGCTTCATGTGTGCATGGATTCAGAGCACGGAGAAGTTCTGGTTCAGATCCCTCTGTAAAATGTGTTGCTGTGCTCCAAGATCTCTTGCACTACACCAGCCTTTCAGAAACATGGATCCTCCCCCTGGCTACAGGCTGCCTGCATGGGAAAAACCCTAAAAATGAGGCTTTTGACCCTTAAAATGGAACTTTACACCCTAAAAATGTGTCTTTGAATGTTCAAAATGTCTGCTGAGCTAGATAAATTTGTAGCAGCTTTTGCTGGATTTCCCTAGTGGGTTGTTATTCCCAGGATCTTATATAAACCAAGATGTGTGTACAATACACTGTCCATACACCTGACTCACCAAAAATTTTTGTAGCACAGAAATAATGTCTCTCAAAGGGGGAACAAAAAGCTGAACTACAAACACCTGCCACTTACTGCTGCTGCTCTGCTCGTCACACTTTCTTCTCTCAAAGTATCAGAGAGCTGGGAGTCTACAGCACATAAATGGGGGGTTTGCTGCCCTAAGTACTGGGGCAGCAGTGCCATTGTCTGGGAAGGAGTGTCCCTTCTGCTGGCAGCCTGCTGTCACTTTGTTCTTTATGGACTGACAGCCAGGGAGTTATCTGATCCTTCCCAAATCTACTAAGTGGCTCTTTAGCCAGGCTCTCCCTCTGAAAGTGCCACAGGGAATCATTTCACCTCTGTGAGCAGACGCTGGGACTTGGTGTTGCTCCTGCAGAGCACAGGTGTTGTCAGTGGGAAGGAGCTGGTGCTCCGGGTGACGTTTCTGCCGCTTTCTCAGTTTGGGGGCTGCTTGCCAAGTCATCTTGTTTTCTTTTCCCCAGGGACAGATATTCAAGGAATATATCTTGCAAGCTTAGGTTTGTCAAAATACTGGTTTCATTCCTGTTTCCACAGACATGCAGGAAGACAGAGAGGTGCCATGGAGGAATCAAGTAACACTAAGATCAGGTAAAGAGCTAAGACAGGGGTTAGATCTGGGTTTTTCAAAGCCTGGTCTAACCCTGACCTGCTGACATGGAGCTCAGTCACTGCCTTAACACAGGCTCTTAGCCAGAGTCTGCAGTGTTTTGCAGCCCACTAGCAGTCTTCCTTATTTATATTATGCCAGACTTGCCTGACTGCAAGGTAGAGTTTTTCCCTGCTTAAAAGGAGGGAGAAATGTCTGGGATTTGAAGAAAAAAGGGCAGGAGTGTGTCTGAAAGAAACCACTTGCAGACAAAAGTAGATATTCTTCTACAGCCTAGTTAAAGCAATTTGACAGCGCCCTTAAAACAACCTCACACAAAAAGGAGCAGGTGGAAAGGACGTAGAGAGAAAGAAGGGTTCATGGATGTTGCTAATCTTTACCTCCATGCTGGCCTAGTGCAGAAGGGGATGTGGATATCTACCCACTTTTCTTTCCATAAGGAATTGAGACGGTGCAGGAAGGGGCTCAGTGGAATGCTGTGGCCTTATTATGCTCTTCTTCCCAGCAAGGTGTGCAGTGAGTGCCCACCTGATGCTGGGCAAAGCCCCCCTGCACATCTGTCCAGGGTGGGGGGCTGCTGCCTCCCAGGGCTTGTCGGTACTGGCAGTGCCAAGTATGAACTTAGAGTTGCATAACTCTCACTATGGGAAACCTGCTTCCCACCACACAGCCTTTCTGGTTTCATTTAAGTTTTTATAGTTCATTATACAAGCTAATAAATAGGAGGGCCTGGATTAAAAAGGTTTCTTTTTTCATATATTCTGCATAGCTGAAGCCCTCTTCGCATTCCACACTGCTGTGATGAAACATCCCTGTATGCCGAGCAGCTTTGTATCCTTTTGGAGGGCAAAGCAGACTCACTCTGGATGTGGCTGCCCTTGTGTTTGGTGCCAGGTACCCCTGCTGAAAGAAGAACTTGGTGTCATTTGCTCTCAGGACTAAACCTGCACCTGTGGCTTTACACACACACATATGGTGGGAGTTTGTGTCTGGGACCCAGCCAAGCCAAACTGCGAGGCAGCAACTTTGTACTCCATCTCTCATCTCCTTTTGCCTCATTTCCACTGCTTGGCTCAGCTGGCAGATAGGTCCTGCCTCTCTCCTCAGCGATGGGGTGCGGACAAGCCACACCATTTAGTTTATTTGCTTTATTTTTACAGTCGGCTGAGAAGCACAGGCTAGGCTTTGAGGACCAATGAACGATATACACCTGAAGGAGCTGTGCCTGGAAACTGAACCCCAACAAAGCCAAGGCGATGCGGTCACTAGTGTGCGTTTGTCTCCGCTGCCCAGCCGGGCTCGGCGCGGAGAGCTCCGGCAGCCCCGACGGGCAGCGGGGCCGGGGAGGCGTCCTCGGCAGCACCGTGAGGGGAGCGCGGCGGCGGGAGCGGCGCGGTGCCCTCCGCGCTCACCCGTGGCAAACCGGGAAAAAAGCCCTAAAGAGGTGGGGGGGGGCGTGGGGGTGGATTTTTAATTTTAAAAGCCACATAAAATGTTATAAATATTTGTGGCTTGTGGAGCTGCTGGCGGGCGGAGGAGCCCCGCACCTGCCGTCCGCCCCCTGAGGGAGCGGGGCCGCTCCCGGGGCCGGCTGAGACGTCGCCGGGCAGCACCGTGAGGGGAGCGCGGCTCCTGGAGGCGGCCCGGTCTCCTCCACGCTCACCCGTGGAAAAAGCGCAAAAAATACTAAACGGATTGAAGAAAAAAAAATATTTTAAAAAACCCACATAAAATGTTATAAATGTTTGTGGCTTGTGGAGCCGCCTGCGGGCAGAGTAGCCCCGCACCTGCCGTCCCCCACCCTGAGGGAGCGCGGCCGCTCCCCC
>VZRX01013602.1:130264-196041 GCA_013398075.1 Notiomystis cincta | reverse complement strand
GCTCGCACAAGATGGCGGTGGGGCGGCGGGAGAGCGCGCTCCCCTCGTAGATGCGGCCGCGGCGGCCCCTGCTCCCGGCGCCCGGCGGGGCTTACATGGCGCTGGAGGACCTGCTGCTTTGTCTCTGCTTCTCCGCCCTCGCCGTCCTGGCCGTGCAAGGTGGGTAAGGAGGGAGAGGAGGGAGGGAAGGGGTCGGTGCCCCCCAGCCCGCGGGCGGTCGCGGTGCCACTTGCCCTCATATGGGCAGCGGGCGGCTCGGCGGGGATGCGCTCCCTGGCTGGTCACCCGCTGTACCAGTTCTCCTTCCCCTTTAGTGGCCATTTACCCCAGTTGTCCTTTCTCCCCTTAGTGGCCGTCCCGTCCCTCCGTGGCCATTCCCCCCCTCTCCCCATCCCATTCTTTCCTCCAAGTCGGACGATAGCTGTGCTCATGACCTATGCCTAGATGGTGCTTCCTTTGGGGTCATCATTTAGGGGGTGACATTGGGGGTGACACCCTCACACTTTGAGGGTGACACTCCCCAGAAGAACTCCCGTCAGTGTATCGGCTGCGGGGCCAGCAGACCAGCAGCAGCAGCAGCATTCCACGGCCTCTGCCTGGACAGTGGCAAGTTTCCGCCGGCGGGACAGTGGCTGTGCCAGGCTGGCGGGTAACGAAGCGCTCGTCCGGCACAGGGTGGCCCGGAGCAGGCCCAGGTGTCCGGCGGGGCCGTGGAGGGGACCGTCGCCTCCCTTTCCCTGCTCCCTCCGGCATGGGACACACGGGTAGGCAGATGTCCCGTTGGTCAAGGAAGTGACCCAGGAATAGCCGTGCTCCTCGCGCTCGTGTTTTGCAATGGTTACGCAAACGGCGCCGTGCGAGGGCACACGTACACGGCCGCCGGGCGTGTTGGTGGCTTTCTGCGCTTGCCATCGAAGTTTGCATTGAGGGTGGTATGAGCTGTCGGACCTTGAGGTGTGCGGTTCCTTCCCTGTGTGTGCACAACCCACAAAAGGTTTTGTTCTCATCCCTGAGAAGGGTTTAGAAAGGTATAGGCTTGCAGAACTGCACCAAAGAATGTGAGCGTGTGCCGTGGACTTGCTCTCATTTAAAATCCCCTCTGAACAGGGTATTGTGGTGGAGGAGCCATCCCTATGCCATTGTACATTTTTATTCCTTTTATGATGCATTCAGGTTCAGCAGAGCATAATAACAGCACGTGGACGGCTGCAGGGTTGTTTTTCTTTTCTTTCTTTTTCCTCAGAACCTTGTGAGCTCCCGTTAGGGGTAGGCTATGATTCGACATAGGTGCAGCTTTATTGTAGAAGTGAATAACGGTCCATGTAAATGGCCTGTTGTGACCAGTGAGTGTGGGTTTTCCTAGATGGATGGCAGGCTGTGACCCCACCAGCAGCCGAGCAGGTAGGCTGCATTGGGTGGGAGCTGTGTCTCCTGTGTGTTTGAGCACACAGCTAAGTGGATCACAAGGCTTGTAATGGAGAGCAATGATTTAAAAATAAAAAAAAAAAACACGAAAAAATGGGGGTGGTGGAGTGGATGTTGTTTTTCCAAACCCACTTCAGCACGAAAACTTCAGATGCTTTGCAAGAATTTGCAGTTGTGGCTTCTTGGTTTGTCTTGCAAGCAGTTAGGCAACTAGTGAAAATTGTTGCTATTTGTTTTCTAACAATGGGCCACATCTTGTATAGGGAGGCAATGAGTGCATCTGTAGAGTCCCTGGACGTGCCGCTGGGTACGTGTGGATGTGCTTTCCAACAGGTGGGTTTGATTCTGAAAAGAAAAACATGGACTTGTTTCAATCTGAAATTAATTTGGCAGAGGGTTGAAATGGTTTTGGGAAAGTCTGTGTTTGATCCCGAGGCTGCATGTGTTTTGATTCAAAGTTCAAGCCTCGCTGGGTATGAAGTACCTAGGAGAGAAGTAGGGTGGAAAACCTTCCCCTCTCTGGGCTTGATGGAAGCAGTGCCAGTGTACACTTGCTGTGGATGTGATCCACTGTTTTTGAAAGCCTTCTGCTGTCTAACTTTGAGCCTGTTTTCCCTGCAGTAGCGGGAAAGGGGTTTAAAGGACAAAATAAGCGCTAAACAATCCCTTTTTAGTTGACTCCAACAAGAGGGTTGTGCTGGTTCCTTTCCTTGGGGCTCTCTACAGGGGATGTGTTGGTGGGAAGTGGGCTGAGCTTTCCATCCGAGGGATCAGCCGAAATCCATCTGGGTTTGTGTAGTTTGGTTTTGTGGTTGAGCTCTCCTGCTATACAACAGATTTCCTTTTTCCACACACCTCACTTGAGTTGTGATTTGTTTTATCCTTCCTGTCGCGTTCGCCTTGGCGGCGCGACCCCGCAGCCGCTGCCTGCCGTGACAGCCCGTGCCGGGGAAGTCGGCGTTCCCATTGTTAGGAATCGCGTCCCTGCTGCCGCGGCCGCCTGCGCCTCGCAGGATGTCACCTGCCTAAGGATCCGCCGGCCCTGGGACCGTGGCGTTGCAGTGTCCGGGATGGGCGGTGCAGGCACGGGGTGTTTCCTACAGCGCCCAAGAAACGGGGGGCACTGACAGTGCCAAACACCGTGCGCGCAGCGCTGGCGAGGCTTCACCTGTATCCCGTTTCCAGGGGCAGGGTTCTCCTGCCGGAGCTTGGAGCTCGCTGCCGTTGTGCCGGAGCTGTTGAGCAGCCAGTCTCCGAGGCAGGCACGGGCTGCTCCAGCGTGGGGAATGCTTTTGCTGGCGTTTCTGTTTCTCTTCTAGTGTGTGAAGCTGAAGGAGAAACAGCTCAGGCTTGGTTCCGGTTTTGTCTCTCCTGTTTTCCCTAGCTTTTTTATTTTTCTTTCTTTCTTTCTTTTGTGCCTTCACTGCCTTGAAGTCCAAAGTGAAGCAGAACGGGCTCATTTTCTGGCATACCCCCCTTTTACAGCAGACTTTCTCCTGGCAGCTGTAGCAGGTTTGATCTGCTGTGGGGGCCCCATGGGGGTGAGTGACTGCTGGTGGCACATGAGACACTTTGGAGTGGTGCAAGTAAGAATTGGAAAAGAAAGTATTTGGCAGTCTGCCTTTCCCTTGGGATGAAGTGGGATGATTCTCCCTGCGTGCAGCCTGATTTGGAGATGGAGGCAGCTTCTGAGGGACAACACAGGTGTTTCTGCACTGGGGACACCAGGACCTCCTGAGTTTATGAAGTGCTGGAGTGGGCTGTGGCATACAGGGCATCTCTCCTGAGTGCCCACTGTGATCCTGGGTCAGTTACTTCATCTGCTCTGGCAACCTCATGGCCCATCTTCAGCCAAATGTAGCGATGCTTCTCTCTGTCAAAGGTGAGGATGATCCATCAATAAGTATTCAGCACATACATGATCCTTCTCACTCTAGTGCACAGCTGTCCTGAGGGCAGAGCGCTGTGTTGTCCCACGGGTTTGTGATTCCTGATACCATATTGCTTGCCTGATGATTTGAATTCTTACCTCCCTTGGAGCTGCTTTTCCAAAGACTGGCTCTTCTCCCAGGGAAAAAATCCAGGTGCTTGTGAACCAGTCTGGGCATTTGCAGCATAAGAGATGCTGCTTGCACTATTTACATGCTCCTCTCCTGTTTAAATGGCTTCAAGGCCATTAAGCCTAGTCATGGTTATATAATTAAGATGGGAATTAATATTTAATCTGATTGTAATTTGTTGCTGGAATCCATCCCAATCTATATCTCTGTGTGAGGTGAGTGGGTACCTGAGGGAAAACTGAGGCCAGGGTAACGTGCAGGGTATTTTTTGCATGGACATTGGGAATTACAGGTCTGCCTTGGGTGACAGAGAAGCCCTAACCTTTACAAACCTGGAGTGATCATAGTCATTTTGTTATCAGTAGGAAGCAAATGTTTGTTTTATAGTCAGCTGTAATACTAGAGGGGATATGGTAAATCCTTGTTATCTGTATTTGCCAAGTGCATGTTGGGCCAAAATCAACTCTGCTGCAATTTCGTTACTTTCTGGAGAAGAACTGGATCCATTTGCTTACAGTATTTTTAGCCTGGTTTTTGAAGGTGAAGAGGTGTAATTATCCCATCCAATTGTCTGTCCATCTCCCTTTTTTCCCCCCAATAATTCCTGGACCTGCTGGTCGGTCATAACTAGTCTGGACATGGAGAATTCAGAGTTTTTGAAAATAAGTGACCAAGTAGAGGAGGGGGATGCAGTTTCTGCATGGACTGAAGGAGAGGCACTGGAAAACTCACCGGTGGAGGAACCTGAAGTGCCTAAATGGCAGGAAGAGCTTTGAGCAGATCATCAATCTTGTATGACTGGGCAATTCACTCACAAGACACAAAACTGCAGGAAATCGCAATCTCAAGTCCTTGTATTCACTTGTTTATTTTTGAAGTCTTTTCTGCTGTAAAACATGACTTATGATTATGTCAGCACTCACATTGTGAGGCTTGATGTCTGTTTTGCTGTCCTCTCTTCTTGGGAAAGCACTTCCAAACACAGGATTTGGAGCTGCTGTGACTTTGGCTCTTTTCATTGCCTTTGTGTTGGTCATTTGGTGTCTCTGCCTCAGTTACCCCACTTGTTCCCACTGAGCAGAGGATGCTGTTACACACTGTAAACATGAAGAACACCATCACTCTAAGTATCCTTCTTGCATTTATTAAATCCCTTGAGTCAGTGACCTCCAAGTGCTGCCTGTGCTTTTCTGACTTAACAGCTTGTTGGTGAGAGGATCCACAGGAATCTGCCACCTTCATAGAAAGTAGCATTGAGCTGTGTTTTCACAAGCCCTTCTTGAGCTGCCAAAGCCTGCACTAGACATGGGGAGGAAGTCTGAAGAGCTTCTAATTTGTCTGACTATCACTAGTGTTCTGAAGTCATCCTTGAAACACCACTGAATTTCCTGATTCTAAAGAGTAATGGAGGCTTCAAGGAAGAGGAAGAGCTGGTCAGTGCTTCCTTGCTGGAAGGTAAAATTCTGCTGGAGCTGCAGCTGCTCAGAAGAGAAATTCCATGGGAGAGCCAAACCAGGTGTCTGAGCCTAACACTGTCCTGTTTGCAGGTGTCAGGACACTTTGTGAGTGTGTATGTCATGGAGCTTCTCCCTGGGACTTGTTTTTGTTCATGTCACTGATGCCCTTTGGTGTGTCTGTTTGAGTCAGATCCTCTCCTGCTCCTAATCCATGTGATCCTGCTGTTGTGATATGGACTTGCTTTATCTGAGAAGTCCAGCAGCTGCTGTGTCTTATCTCTGTGGGTAATAAAAATACTTTGTGGTGGTTATGATAAGCAATTACTGTGTTCCAGGGCAACTTTCATATCAGATGCTCTGAAATTATTTAAAAATCTTTATCAGCAATCACAATTGCCTGATACTGCCGGATGAAGTTCAGCTGAGCTATGGAATAACCTGGTTTATTCTATCTTGTCTTGTTTTTTCATGTTTTAATTTTGTTTCCAGATCTTTCATGGAGTTCTTGAGGCCAGGTCATTAATATTAAAGGTGTGTTAATGAAATGTGAGCATCCCCAAGGTTTGCTCTCAGCCCAGATTGGTGGGAGAATTAAAATCCAGCATGTGAAGTATTGTGCTCAGTCTGCTGTGGCTCTTTCCCTTGTTTCGATGGATTTCCCTGGTCTCATTTCCTGCTTGTTTCTTTGAACCACATTCCCTTTGGAGTTGAGATGGCTTAGCACCTTGTTAAATGTAAGACTTCGGGAAATTAAACAGTTAAAATGGTGCTGGGATGGCAGAACTTGGTGGAGCGAACCTGGGATGCAGAAGCAATGCCAGGCTGGCAGCAGGGATGTGATAAAGTCCTTCTCCTGTTTCACTGTGTGCTGGGAAATGTGCATCCTTGATCGTTTCTAAATCGACTGTCAATAGATGATCAAGTTAATTGGTGTGACCAAAAGGCTGTTACTTAATGAAAAGGATTTCCCATGCCCTGTCAATACACTGAGAGTTTTGGCAAAATCTGACTGTTCATGCACTCGAGGCTTTGATAAATCTTCTTTTTTCAGAAGCATCATCAGTTCCTACAGATTCCAAAACCTCAAGTTTTGCACTTATGGCAAGACTGTCCTCTCTTTGGCTCTTGGCTGGTGTTGGATACAGCTGCAGAATGGGTGCATGTATTTTCCAGAAAAAGTCAGATTTTCCCTGATACTAAAACTAGTCAGGAGTTCACTGATTTTTTTTTTTTTCTGTGCATATGAAAAGGCTTTTATGTTCTTTTGGAAATCTTTGTCTTTGTCTCTTTTTAGCTGATGGTCTAGTGAAAATGTGTTCTTACCTTTCTGGGGTTATCTGTGCTGCTTTAAAGGAATGATGAGCATAGTCCTCCTAATTACACAGACCCAGAGGGACAGTTTGAGCCCATTTCTGTGCCCTGCCAGTCCCACCTGTCTGACTTGTGGCAAAGCCTTGACAGAGCTGGTAACAAAGAGACAGGGAGCTTTTCATGGAAAGAAAACCCAAACCAAGCCAAGGGCTGGGGAGGGCAGAGAGTTAGCAGGTGTTCAGGCTGATGTCGGGGTCAGCCTGTGGTTTGGGGATGGGACCTGCCCCTGTGTGGGAGATAAGGGGCTCGTTGGAGGTTATCTTCAGCAGAGGGCTACAGAGCGTGGCATGGGGGGAGGAGCTGGCTTGTTTTCCTCCTTGATATGTATTTCCCCTTGTCACAGAGGTTGGGGCAGCCCTGCTGTTGGAGAATTCAGGCTCTCACAGGATTGTATCCTCCACGGGTCTGTGTGGCTTAAGAAGACACTTCTGGAGGCTCTTTGTGTTGTTCCATAGCAAGGCATCTTGGAAAACTACACTCAGATAAGATAAAAGGGGAAAAAGAATCCCAGAATATGATTTTTTTTTTTTTTTGCCAACCCAGCAAAGGAGCTGGGTTGGCAAAATTGTTTAGATTCTCCCTCCCAAGAATGGTTTTGTAAACATAATACTGCCTATTAGCCATGTAAATTACTGTCATTGGTGGCAATTGTGATGGAAAGATAAGTATCTTGAAACTCTGATTTTATTTACCCCTTCTGCTCCCCCAGCTTGCTAACCAGTTGTTTGTGTCAGTGCTGATTGCAGCTTTTGTCAGAGAAATCAAAATATTGATCAAATTTATTTAGCTCTATGTTCCCTGGGTCACAGTAAAGCAACTTTTCTTTCTTTTCCTTTGTTCTCTTTTTCTCTTTACTGAAAACAAAGGGAACCTTTGCTCAAGAAGATGAACCATACGTTCCCAAAGTCAAAAGTCATTTGCTTGAAGAGGGTCCTTAGGAGCAGACTTCCTATCTGGAGGCTTTCCTCAAGAGTCTATCAGTGGAAAATCTGGCGAGCAGCATTACCACAAGTACTATTGTGAGGTTTTCTGTATGTGCAAAGTGGGGAGAGATGGAAGTTTCTCCCAGCTGCTGGCAGAGAAGAGCTTCCCATTTACTTCATGCTTGTGGCCGCTGCCAGGATTTGCTGTTTAGCAGCAGAGGAGTTAAGTGAGGGGTGAAAGGCTTCAGCAGCACTTCAGCATCCGGGCACGAGGCTGAGCTGTCAGATCGTTCTTTGTTTTTTACACCAGTGAAGGCACTTGGGATAGTTCTGTATGATTAAGGCAAGCAGCATATTGTGCTGCTTTCTTGTGTACTGTGGGAAGCTGAGATGTTTCTTGTTCCAGGTTTAATGGTTGTGCTTGAAAAAGAGCATCTCTTAAAAAGCAACACCCACTTCTGACTTAAACATTCACTATGGGTGCTTGTCTGTCACAGCCCCTCGGGAGAGTGCTCTGATGTCCTTGCTCAGCAATGTGCACCTTGAGTTTGGGTTCACCAGCTGGGGTTTATAGGGCTATGTGGAGATGGGTACTGGTATAAGAGCCTCCCTGTGAGGATGTGTACACTCACCGAATTTCCTGGCAACCTGCTCTTTCCTAAGCCAGGTACATCCAGGTCCTGGAGTCTTTCACCTGTTTTCCATCCGTACTCTTAGCCTTCTGTAGTAACAGTAGTGGGTAAGCCCTGCTTTTCTCAGCATTCAGGTGTCTGCTCAGCTGGGGAAATCTCTTACTGCTTCAGTTCAGAGCCTGACTTCTTGGATCTGGTCCGTGCAGATCCCTAGGGCACCAGTTCTCGTCAGCTCAGTGCAGAGCTGCCATTCAGGTCAGATAAACAGGGCTGGATGTGGCTTTCCAGATGTGATGGGATCAGAGCCAGCAGAGGGAAAAGTAAAGAAACCTTCAGCTCCAAGAGTGTCTTTTTGCAGAGCAGCTGAGCTGTTGCTGAGGCAGGTTTGGGGTGTTGTAGCAGGATACTCACATGCAGGAAACCAGAGGAAGCCTCAGGATGGGGCACATCTGTGTAACTTCCATTTAGATTTTAAACAGAAAGGCTAAGTTGGTATTTGGTATGTGCAGGCCTGTAAATGAGAATTCCTGAATACTTTTTTGTGTATTTTAAAGTTTGTGAGGTTTAAAAAAATGCTGCCCTCATAGGGAATATTTTCTTCTCACCAGAAACGTGTTAGACTACAAATTTGACAGAACTCATTTTTAAAACATTTTCTAAACTGAAGTAATTGTGTACTTTGGAAGGAGGAAGACAGCAATGTGGATATGTGTTTTTATATAGATTTCATTAAAAATGTGACTTGGATTATCCTGCAAGTTATCTGATCAATGTAAAGGTTTCTGCTGGAAAATGCAACTGATTATAGGCTGGTGACTAACAAATAATCCTTGGCTAATATGGGTTGGGCTCAATTAATGTTAATCCCTGCTCAACATTAGTAAAAGTTGGATAAAGGAGATTTTGCGAGGCTGTTGCTGACCTGAACATGAGAATGATCACACAGCATTCCCTGAAATAAAACTGGTTCTCTGCAGGAGACAGCATCTCATCATTTGTTTCTAACAGTGCAGAAGGAACTGTTCAAAGTGGCCCAAAATTGCCTGGTTATGAAGATGAGGATTTCTCCTGTGTTGGTGTTACGTGCTGAGGCACAACAGACCTCATTAAAGGAGGAGCAGCAGTAATTAGTCTAGATTAATGGAAATAAATCTGGTTTTAGTAGTAAATGAGGATTCCTTGGTCCAAAGCAGCCACCATCTATAGTGCTCATCTAGCAGTTGGATGCACAGAGGCAAAACTGTCCTCACTGTTGAAAAAAGTGGATGATCTGGGGTGTTTTTGTTGAAATCTCAGTGTAAATCCAGCTGTTGTTTGTAGATGTGTTTTGGTGAGTAAGCAGAAGCCCAGAGACAGCCAGGGAGAAACATCACATCCAAATGTGGACCCCCATTGATCCAGGAGGGCCCCAGAGTGGTGGGACGGTCCCCACAGGAATTCTGCTGCTCGGATACTGTGTGTCAAAAGCGTGTCCTTCACCATTTGGAGGCAGACCCAGGCCTTTTACTGCTTTGTCCTCAAACTGTCAGGTTTCAGCTGGCTGCAGCTTTGGAAAACAGAAAGATTTATGTGCTCTGAAGAGGAACTTGCGCTGACAGTGGGTAAATGCACTGTATTTGCTGGAAAGTTAAACAGCCAAGTAGGTGTGAGGCATTTTTGAAAGAGGTTGTGAAATATATTTTTCTCCTGTTGTTATGATAGATGTAAGTTTAAGTTTGGAAATGGGAGGGCAGATTTCTACCCATTCTGACCCTCTGTCCTAACCATGTTCAAAAGTTTGTACTGCTCCTTGTTTTCCTCCACGTTCCCATGCATCCCTGTACCCACAGATATGGCTGTTATGTTGCTATTTTTCCTAATGCAATTCCTGAGCTGTAAGAGGTCACTTTGCTCTTTCAGTGATGACTGAGTTTCCAGATCACAACCAGATACTGTCTTTTCAAACAGGACTAGGTAAGAAGTTAAGCCAGGAGGATTAAAGTCCCAAGGTGGTAGAGTCCTTGGTAAGATCATGCATGTCTAACTGTGAGCACCCCTTCGACTTAAAAATTTATCATCTCCCATTTTATTGTTTTCTCTGTCAAACCTGCCCTCCTATCTGCTATTGTCCCAGCAAGGCTGGCTGGCTGCATTGATAACATACCTGTGGGGTTAGATGATAGCAGAAAGAAGCAGAGCAGGTCTGGATAAAGCTGGAGCGGGAGCTGGTGTCAGATACTGCAGCCGTAGCCAGGCAGTGAAGCCCCGATGGGTTTTGTCACTTCCTGAAGGCCATGTGGTAGGTGGTGACAAGGCTGTCCCTGGACAGACTGGTGCTTTGTCAGGACTGCCCACGCTGTCTGTTCTCTGCAGAACTGACTCCTGTGCTAAGCCCCCCTCACCTTTGCCTCGTGTTCGTGTGCTGTGTGGGTGGCATGTGTGTCCTCCCAGGGAAGTGACACCTCTCTTGGGGCAATGAGGGCTTGCAGTGACAGTCATCTGCACTGAGCTATTCAAGTGAACTTTTCCATTAGTTCTCTTTGTTGCTGTTCTGAACTGTCTTCTCTTCCCCTGTGTGCTGGCTCATTATTTCTTATTAATTCATGGTTTGTGCAATTACCTGGGAAATGCAGGAGAGTTGGCAGGAATTTGATGAGCCTGACTTCTCTTGTTGTGAGCAGATGACTTTGTTCCAATGCAGCATGGGAGGATTGGTTCTTGTCCTCTCTGAGTGACAAGTTGCACACCCAGGCCTTTCCACAGGGGCTCTGCAGGACAGGCTGGCTGTTTGGAGAGCGCTGGAAAGCACAGGGAGCAGTGTGTATTTCCTTGTGTACCTGGAAGGATTGAAACCAGGGCTGTTTTTTGACATTCTGTAGCTGCTTGCATTATGGCACTTTACACCTTGCCCTGAAGACACACTCCAGACTTGAACCCCAGCCTATCAAGAGCAAACAAGGGAGGCTCTTTGCTTAATTTTAAAAGACAGAATTGTACAATAAATAGTTCTAAATACATGCCAGGGGATTTTGTTTGTTGTGAAAGCTTTCAGCTCAGTCGTAGGAGTGCATTTGTCTTGGGTTGTCACTGAAGTGACACCCCTGCAGAAGGGTTCTTTGCCCCTTTTCTTCGAAGACAGTATTTCAGGTAAGAACAGAGATGTGATCTGGTCTCTTTCTGCAAAGAGAAAACCAGCACACAGCAAGATAAGAGGGCTGTCACTAATGAAAATGTGGCAGTTTGGCTGCTTGTACCTTATGTTTTATTGGCAAATCTGTTGTGCCCCTGGTTTTCCTGTAAGAGTGCTCCTCTTTTTTTAAGGGTTGTATTCATACATTAATTCCCAGCTGCTAGGAAGGACTTCTTGATGGAAGCTGGACTAAGCTGTTTGCTGGATGGCTTCACAGCTAGACTTCAGGCTGTTAATAGAGAAGGAGCTTTACCTGCCCTTCTCCTTCCATTTTTATTTTCAGGTGAACTGCAGAATCTCATTACCCATGGCAGTGCCAGGGCTTTGAAGATTTCTGACCTAAGTATCTCATTTGCACTGCGAGTAGCAGTGACATCCATGTGCTGTCAGGGGGACTTTGCTGTTGTGGCAGCTGTACAGCTGTGGGAGAAAAAGGCCTTGTGAAAGGGCCTGTGCAGAAGGTTTGCTTCTCACAGTGCAGGCTGGCCTGGGCTGCCTGCACAGACCCAGCTGCACAGGGGCTTTCCTGCAAGACCTGGATGGGGTTAATGAAGTGTAAGTGAGAAGTTACCACGTTCAGGACTCCATCTGAGGCCCTTCAAATGCTTTTTTTGGGTAATGTTCATGAAAGTCCAGCTTGGAAAGGGGCTGGACCATCACCTACAGAGGGGCTGTTTGGTTTTGGCGTGATGTACAATTAAGAAAGTGGTGGGTTAAATCTGGCAAGTTTCAGTGGTGTGTGAGAGCTGTGATAGAGCCAGGTATTAGCACGTAATTTCTGACTCTCTTAGAGTCAAGTCTCTGTATTTGTGCCTGGATATCTTCTGCTGTTTGAGTGGAAACAGATCAAAATATTAACTCTAGCTATTCCCAGCCTGAAACTTTAGTGAAGTGTTGCTATATCTCTTGTGGGTAAGGAACTTGTGAGGCAGACATGGTCTAAGTAACACTAAACTGTGTGTAGCAAGAAGGCAAGAAAAAGGAGTGTGGGAATATTTGATCATCAGTTGAAGGCAGAGGGATGAGAAAGATCTTTGATGATTAATATCTTTGATCTTAAAGATGATGAAAAATTCAGAAACATTAGAGTGTGCTCCATCCTGGTATAATTTCTTGTGTCTTTTTGGGTCAGTATCTCTGTGCTTCTTGCACCTTATGGAAACAGTAACGACCATGGCTAAAAAGGATCAGAGATAGTTTGTTTTCAGATGCTACAGGTGGCTGTCCCTGAGGAGTCTGTAAGAGCTGTTTTCTCTGACCTCCTCTCTGAGCTGTTTTCAGAGTCATCTTCAAGTTCCTGTGCGGTTGTGGCTCAGTGGAAGGCAGCAGATCAGTTCCTGTGGCAGAATTGGGACCTGTCACAAAAGCTTGGCAAACTGCTGGTTCCCTCTGGCGTGGCATGAGGGTCTGAGTGAACGCTTCCAGTACTGATCTGTTGTGAAGCCAACCAGTCTCTCCAAGGCTACTTTTTATTCCTAGCAACCCTCCCTGCGGCTTGTGTAGCCAGACCACCGATTGCTGAGTAAAACGAGTGTGCAAAGTCAAGTAATCCTTGTACATCTTGAGTATTGCTTTCCTTTTCTGTGGTTCCAGATAGCAGCTGGGAGAAAGTTGGTTTGGAAAACAAAGCTGTTAGGAACTGTTTGTTTAGACACAAGGCAAAATGCAAGTGAAAAACATAATCTGTCTGTCCCCCTCCGCCTCCCACCTTCTTTTTGTTTAAAATGTCCACATGCTATTTACTTTCAATAAACAAAAGATGTTTCTTATAAGCTGGTGTTTACTAGTAGGGGTATGTGATTTATTAGGAAACAGAAATCCCTGCTCATGCCTGTGTTTTCAAACTGGAACAAGAGTTCATAATTTTATAGACCTTTCAAGAATAGATTTTCTAAAGCAAACAGTGAGGAACTGTTAAATTATAGCCATGTAAAACAACAGTGTAATAGTGTGAGTGCTCAGTAGTAATGACTTTATTATTCTGTAACAAATAGGAGTGGTTTGGGCTGCTGGGAGATAACGTGGCTTTTCTGAGATAGCTTTGGAGCTGATTCAGAGCAGAAGCCCATTTTAGAGTCTTCTTTTCCCCGTGTTAAGGAGATAAGGAATGTATGGGTATTCTCTTATCCCAGCTTTCTTCCAGGATCAGGGAAGGCACAGCTGCAGAAAAGCAATGCAGAGTTTCTCTCCAGAGCCTGAGAGCCACCAGAGTCTCACACTGTCCCTCTGAGTTAGACAGGGTGTGACTCCACCAGCATTTCCTTGGGGTGTCTTTGTGACTTGTTTCCTCCTTAGAGCGAGTAGGAGGGCGATGCGTTCTCCCCAGAACCGTGGGTGGTGGGGGCTGTGTCTGTGCCTTTCCTCAGCCCTGTGTGAGCTCTCAAGCCCTGCAGGACTCCCAGGCAGTGTAGTGTTCAGGCCAGGGTCTCTGGGAATGAGCTGCTGTGGGTGCTGCTGACTTCTTCAAACCCCTGGGCATGAGCAGAAATGTCCTTGGAGTGCCTGGCACTGTCATGTCTGGATCCCGTGGAGCCCCAGGTTTGTACCTCATCTAGTCCTTGCTTTCCATAGTTTCTCACATGAGCTTAAGCAAGTTGAGGTGCCAGATGCCTGGCCTTGCCTCTGTCTTCCACGTGTCTGTCCCCTCTGGATGTTGATGATGGTGAAAATGGCTGTTGGAGATGGTCTGTGCTCCCTTGTGCAGCTCTGCCAGCCACGGCTGCACTTTGTCACTGCAGGTAGTGAGTGTGAGGCACGAGAGGCTGGGTGGTCTCAGCTGGAGCTCCTGCTTTCTCCAGCCTTGCTGTTCCTGTGTCTGTGAGGATGCCTGCCTGGAGCCTGGGTGGGATCCCTGACAGATGCTTGCATGGTGCCCTGGCCCTCCTCCAGCTCCGAGTCATTGCAGTGACCTCTGCTGAGACATGTGTGTTGAAAGGGACCCATCTCCTGTGTTTATTCCTTTCTTTCTCCTGCTTCTCAACTTTTGCCTGGTATATTAGACTTATTTCTGGCTGCCCTACACATGTGCCTACTGGAAAACCTTGTAACAGCTTAGTTGGGCTCGTGGAAGAAATTATCTGTGCAAAGAGAATTGTGGCTTGTAATGTAATAGCTTTACAGTGACATAGTTTTAGTGCTGCAGTGTGTCTCTGCTGGTTTTCAGGTTATTCCTGGGCTAAAAATATGGTTCATTAAGACTTCTGGAATAGGATGTAACCATATTTTAAAGATATTCCTGTGTGTTATTACAAAGTGACTTAACTGATGCTGCATTTGGAGACCTACTTTGTAGGATCTTTTATCTGAAGTGGAAGTTGAGGAAAGAATTGTAAATGTGTGTGTGTGTGTGTGTATGTTTCTGATGGGTGAGGATGTGGTGCTGGCATGGAAGTCCAGAAGGGCTTGAGAGTTGGGAGATGGCTCAGGAGCTGCACTTGTGCCTGGTGCTGACTGATCAAAGCCACTGGACCAGCTACTTCCATTTCTGGTCTGCCCTGCCCCCAGACAACAAGAGAGTCAGAACTGCATGGAAAAGAGTTTTACCACCTATTTCATTTGAAGCTGGATGCATTTGCAATGTGTTGAACAAATGGACAGTAGCCTTTCTTCTCCCTGAGGACAGGTTTTACATGGATGGGAAGCTACAGATGGGGCTCAAGGCAGAAATGCAAATAGGCAGGGCTGTGATACGAAGCATTTGGCAGCATCGCAGGCTTAAAAGCTTCGTCCCCACGGCTGCTTGATCCTGCTTTCTCAGTTGTGCTGACACAGCTGGTTGTGGGCTGTACTGTGAACTGTTCGAGTGGAGCTTTGACCTCAAAACTGTGGGATTAGGGCCATTGCTGCTGGCACCATGAAGCTGGCCCAGCCTGGGCCATCCCAGAGCTGCTGCTGAGAAGCCCTCAGAGATGTACTCGCTGTGGTTACAGGTTTGCAGTGAAGAGCAGCAGTGAGCACAAACAGCTAATTAGTTTTTATAACCCTCTTTTGTTTGCTTTTGAAGACACGAGTCCTTCGTTCGCTTGCCTGGCTCCCGTTCAGTATGGTGACAATGTCAGCACGGGTGTGTAAAGCTCAGGTTACGCAGGGAGAGTTCAGATAGGTTTGGTTTCAGCACAGGTCTTGTCCCTGAGCTGTTCCAGCACTTTCCTGACAGGAGGCAATCGGTGTCAGAACAGGTTTAGCCCTGAGACTGTGGAAAAAAAAGGGATTTAAGGGGCAGATCTCTCCTGGTAATGAGTTCAGTGGTGGGGTGACTGTTTTTTGTAGATGAAAAGGTCAGATCAATTGCCTGGGTTATGTAGAAAGGTTTTGTTCTGGAACAGCCTGCTCCTGTTGAACTCTTGTCTCTGCTGAGCTGCCAGGCACTGCTCTAAACAGTGTTTTTTCCTACATTTTCCTCATCAGTGAATGTTGGAGAGGTCATTTTTCCTAAATTTTCTGTTGGCTGTTAAGAATTTACTTTCTAGGTATATGCTCATTTAAAGGCTGTGAAGTTTTGAGTTCATATCAGCAACTTAGACAGCTTTAAACCCCCCTGGTTTTGAGCCTGCCCTGGTTTGGAGCTTGCTTTTAATCACAAGTTTTAACAAATTGAGTCTATTGAAAACATTCTCAGTGAAACACCCTCTTTTTTTTCTCAGAAGCCGTTAGCTGTCTTCAAGAAACAATATTTTAATTGAAGCCATGATAAAAGCAGAGTGGCAGTGGTTGTTGTAAAGCTTAATTTATTAAACAGCCTTGTTTTTAATGCAAAAAAAAAATCTATAAAGAAAAAAAAAAGCTATGCGCTTTAAAACTGTCAAAATAAAACCTACAACTTTGAAGTCTTAAAATACTTTGGGAAATGCTGAATGTTTTTGACTGGTTATATGGAACAGCTGAACTGACTTAACTGGAACAAAATTAGAGGAACAAAGAGGTTTTGTTTCCAGAGTGTATTCTTTGCCCTTTGACAGCGCTGTCTGGCTCACACTCCGAGTTAGATACACAGAGCAGGTCGCTGTCAGCTTGCCCCTGCTTTGGTTGGACCTTCCACATAGCCAGCCCTACTGCAACAACAATAATGTGCTTACAAAAGAGCAAACATTGCAGGAAGATTCAGGGGCAAGAGCAGAATTCGAACCTGCCGTAACTGTTGGGTTGTTTTCTTTGAAGGAGTCTGAGTCTCGTGTTGATGGTGCCACATGTCAGTGCTGAGTTTGGGGGTACCTCGGGCTAGCAGGTACCTGGGGCTGGCTGGTGATTGATGTTGCATCCCACACAACTGGACCCTCTCAGCATGGTCTTGAAGTAAGAGACTTGTTTTCCATGGAAAATGCTCTAAAAGTCTCCCAGTGAACTCTTCCCATGTACCCAGCAGCTTTAATCACCAGAAGAATGAGGGGGTGTCTATGCACAGGGGGTATCCCTGGCTTGGTGCTAGCAGCCTGGCTCTGGGAGGTGCTCATGTGCTCTGTTCTTCTGTCATTCCAGGCTATTTGCCTGAAAACAGCCTCTCTGAAAAGTCTGTCTTCTGTTGAGGAAGGGCAGACAGCAGGACGAGACGAGCAGCTGAGGAATGGGGCTCTTGTTTCCATGCAAATATCCTATAAAGAACAAAAGAGGGGGAAGAAGCGTGTTCAGAGATGGGGTCTGCCAGCAGAAAGGCTCCAGAGTTGTTTTCCATGAGTAGCATCAAGTCCATGTGAATGTAATTTTTACACTGTTGTGGCTGTGGGTCTCATGGGTGAGTCACAGATGCTGCTTTTGTTTTGGACTTCTCAAGGGCTAAATCCTCCTCTCAGTGGGAATTTTGCTGCTGAATTCACTACCAGAGAATCGGGACTTTTAGAATCTGCTGCTGAAATGAGTTACACCTCTTGTTCCCGAATCTCAGCTTGTACAGGAGGTAGGGTGCAGATGAACACAAGAAGTGCCTGGCGTGCTGTGGGTGTGCCACTGTGTCTGGCTCTGAGGATGCTGAGGGCACATTTCACTGACTGCACTGTGGTTTCTTTCCCAGTGCTTACTCCCCTTTCTGTGGCACCTGAGCCTGCTGGGAAAGTGTCAGGGGGTGGGAAGCCCTGCGTGCCAGCAAAGACCACTAGGAAAACAGTGCTGTGAGCAGCAGCCTCGCTGGAGTTGACTTTGAGGTTCCTGGGGAGCAGTTGGAACTGGAGATAGGGACAGCCCTGGGATGTGCTTGAATTGATGTGTCAGTGGCAAAGAGCTCTTGGGGACGTGCTGCCCTTCACTGCAGCAGGAGCTGGGGTGGTTTAAGACTTGGCTGCTCAGAGCTGCCTGTAGTAGAGGGAACCAGCTTGATAATAAAGGCAACAGGAGTTAATGTACATCTGCCTCTTCCCTGACTGCCCCCAGCAAGGCAGAAACCTCCCTTCATCAGCATTCATGTCCTTTTCACCTGCTGGTATCGAGTTGAGTTGCAAGCCAGTTCAATGCTGGAGCAGATGCACTCTGAATTTAGTAGCTTGCTTAGAAATAAGTATCAGCAAGATGTCATAGAGGTTAGGCTCATTATGAGATCTCATTAATTCTGTGAAATACCCTGTAGAGAATATATTAATATTCTTATTCTGTTGACATATATTAACATATATAATAGTTGTATAATTGTTACTAATAATTATGATAATAATAAGCTTCGTCTCGTAGACAAGTCAGAATGGATATTCAGAAATCCCTGTAGGTACTTTTAACTCACAGTTGATGGACAGAGGTGCTGCTGCCTACAGTGTGGTAAGAAGTGCCAGCTTCTCTACCTGCTCCTGCCTGGAAGTACTGTGAGCCCAGAGGCCAGATTTCACAGGTTCAGTTGCTGTCTGTGCTGCTTGGCTGGGTCAGGCAGTTTGGGTCGGGAAGTTCCTCTGCTCTTGGCTGGAAATTACCGTTCCTCACCCTGGCATTTGCTGCCATTCAGCAGAAGTACCTTAACTTGATGTGTGCCTGTGCCATTGCAGTGGTGCAAAAGTAAAAGTCACCTTTGGCCAAAAGTATTGGTTTGGAGAAGCCCATTCTGCTTTGCCTTGCAAAGAGATCAGTGTCGGTGACAGTCTCATCCAGGGCCCTCCTTTCTTACCAACTCCAGGCTTTTCAGACCCCTACCCTAGATGAGATAAAGGTCTTGGTTGTGTGTGTTATGTGTGCATAGTTGCCACCCTACTAGGCCAAATCTTGCCATTAGTTCTAACAGAAAACCAGAGGGTGCCCTGATTTTTAAATCGTTAAAAGAACTCAAAGACACATGGAGCTTGAAAGGTTCTGGATTAAAATGTGTTCTCCTGTTTTCTTAAATATAAGACCTGCTAACAAGCACATGGAGACCCACAGCGATTACAATTCAAAGCTTGGTTCAAAGGGTAAAGCTCTTCTTGATTTATTGGAGAACATTACTTACTCTGTGGCATATCTGAAAGCCAGATACAGGGTGACAAACCAGCAGGATTATGGCAAAGCAGTAATATTCAGGATTGTCCAAAGAAAGATTAACTTTTCCAGCCAGCTTTTACTGATGCAAATTGCCACCCGCTGTGTTGCAATAAAGAGCAGAAATAACTAAATATGAAATGCTGACTCGTAAGGGGGAGCCATCTAAAGTGCTTTGTGTTGCAAGATTTCATGAAAATGGTTTTGAAATGTTCTGCTGCATTTACCTTACAGAGAGGCCAGTTGTGCCAGCTGGCAGGTGCTCTCAGCAGTGCATCATCCTGGAGATGTTCGGGGTGGAGCCTGAGTGCTGGAACATCCTGTCCAGCTCACAGGGGTCAAAACAGGATTGTTCCCAGTAGTGCCTTTTTTTTTTCTTTCCTTTTTNGGCTTTGTCCAGTGCAGGTATAAAAGTCTCCAGCTTAGTTTCAGTCTCTTTTTTCTGGCCAACAGTTCCAAATCACTCTCTTCCCTGGCAGGGGGATGGCTCTCTAAAGTACATCTTAGGGTTCCTGGTCTTTAGGATCAATGCAAGTTGTGTTCAGTGAAGGTCTCTTTCATTAAGTTCATATTATACAATATAAAGGAAATTTTTCTTCCTAGTGTGACCCTATTGCTCTGTGTTGTAGGTTACTTGCATCCTGGTGCCCAGTATTACAGTTCCTGTTTCCTTTATGAATTGCTCTTTTTGCTGCTCCCATTGTTAATCCTTGCCTGGTCTGGGTTTTTGTGGTATATTGGGTCTTTCTTTTTTTTTGTTCCTTGGTTTTTTCTTTTTTTTTTTTTTTTTCCTAGTAGCCTGCATTAAAATTGTGTGTTCTTTACAGCAAGCATCTTGGGCTTAATATTTTTTTTGTGTGTTTGTGAAGCATCCAATAGTTTTGCAAGACCACCCCAAGCTAAACACTACAGCCTGTAGACCTCGTCCTGCTAAAGCTTAGAGGTTATAATTTCCCTGAGTTTTGCCAAGACCCTGCTGGGCTGGGTCCAAAAGGTGAATTCAGACACCACCCAGCTTCTCTAGAACTTTGTTTCCAGCTTCAATCCCTGCATCCTCTCCCCTCAGTCTAATTAAGCCCTGCTGTAACGAATGCTGTGAAGCCAGCTGCCATGCTTTGGCAGGTAGCAAGCACAGGGCAGCGAAACCTCCAGCTAATCCATCCATGCTATGAAGTCATAAGAATCTTGTTAATTTTTAAAAAGCCCTTGATGCCCACTAATCCAAATCAATTTTCATTTCTTTCATAAAGTCGTGCTTCCATTTAAGCTTCAGCTAAGAATTACAGCTAATTTGTTCGATTTTATAACAGTATAATTGAAAAAGTGATTTTAATGTCCTGGCAACCATATTCCCTTTCTTTGGTTGTTAATGAAAGAATCCATTAAAGTTAAATGATTTGGGCACAGATTCAAGTTGAATTGCCTGAATATTCTAGGGGAGTGTTTCTGACCATCTGCTGCTCTGTCATTGGCGTTTGTGTTGTAAATGGGACCGAGAGAAGGACTTCACAGGTCTTGTTCGAACCATTAAGCGTAAAATATCATTTTAATTTTCTGATCTCAGTGTAAACAGTGGATGTACTCAGGAGAGCTGGGACTGCTCTGGTCTGTGGGATCCTGCACTCATAAATACTGCTGCTGAGCAGCGCTCCCACATCCTTTCCAGGGGATCTTGTGGCTGTTTGTATTGATTACAGTGCATCACTCAGCAGCAGGTTGTAAGTTCCTTTTAATGACAGGCAAGACAACTGGAAGTGGAGCCTGTGAAGGGGGAAGCACACGTGATGGAGAAGTGTTTTTCCCGTTGCCTCGAGTCACACTTGCCGTTTCCGTCTGGCTGCGATTGGAGCGGTGTGTCCTGTGGAGGGTTGGTGAGCGTGAGCAGACACAACTAATAAATTACAGCAGCTGTTGTCATTGCCTGCCTCCCTTGCAGAGAGCCAGGGTGGGCGAGCTGGGGCTCTGGGGCTGGGCTGGCACTCCAAGCACGAGCCTTGTATGCCTAAGCAGGGGCAGAGTCAAAGGGCTCGTGCCCTTTCTCTGTAACACTCTTCCTCTTTTCTTTGCTGCCGAGCTTTCTTGCTGTCCTTGGTGACATGAAACATGCCTGACATTCTGGGAAGCAAGATGGACAATGAACCAGGCCATGAAATTCACTGGAGGTGCCTCACTGGAGGTAGATGAGTCTTTGGGTGCACCATTAAAGCTAGAAGTGTGCCTGTCTTGCAGCGTGGAAAAAAAAAGAAAATAAGATTACAAGCGGTGTGTTTCTTTTGAAATTGTGAAGTGTAGCTCAAGTTTCTGGAGGTCTTTAAAATGAGGGAGGAGCAGGATGGGCTCCGTCCACTTGCTCCATAGCTTTACATTGCATTTTGTGTGTAAAATTGTGAATTACAAAGCCTAAAGAATTGTCTGGTAGAGAGGACAGGATATATTAGCTGGGAAGTTTGGCTGCTGGATTCAGACATGAAGTGGGGACACTGTTTCATTCCTCTTTGACTTTTCCCAAGGTTTAGCATTGGGTATGCTGCTTTTTTTTTTCTTTTTTTTTTAAAATACTGTAGGGTGGTGAGAACTTGTCTGATAAAATATTCACTGTTGGAACTGAACATTTTTCAATTTAATATATTTATATTTGTATCTTTGGAATATGCAAAACCATTAACCCAGAGGGAAAGAGCTACAAAATACTCTTAAACTGTAAAGCCCACAGGTGAAGGATTTTTGCGTATTTATTTGGCAATATTAGTTTCTGGTTAAGTGAGTATTCTCAAGAGGGATGATACTGAAGCTTGTACCATACTGCATACTTTCAGCTTTCTCAGGCATGAAGAGATGAAAGTATATCCTAAAAGTATGCTAAACCGAAGCAGTTGAAGTATAAAAATAGGTAATGTTGTAACAGGAGATCTTGTTTCAGACTCCTGTGCTTCATTTGCAGATAAAGTATATGTATGATGAAGTAAAATCAGGAACTTGTGCGTGTCACAAAAGCGAAATAACTGGGTTTCCTTTCCAACATCAGTGAAAAATGCAGGAAGTCATTATGTGTTTAAACGGGTGTCGGTGAGATCATGCAAATCTCAGGCTTATTCAGCCCGGACCGTCGGCAGCACAATTACAGTCACTGCAGCAAATGGGCCTTGTGATGTTAACACCACCAGATAACAAAAATAGCATTTAATAACTTTCATTAGAGTTAGTGTTTCTAGGGCTTTGGGGCTTTGCTCTTTCAAATCATTTACATAATTTGCAGGTACAAGCTGCTGTGCCAGACTGTCCATCTGATTCTCTCTCTGATCAGAGCATATTAATGCACTTGTTTGATGGTCTGTTACCAATAATTACCTTGGATTGCATTAGGAGCATTTCCAGCATTGCAGCTGGTCTGTATTTTTCACTAAGTGTATTTCAGGGCCCAATTACAGGACTCTGATGTGTTATTGTTCCAGTGTGCTTGTTCAAGCTTGTAATTTTAATGTGCCTCCACACTGTAAATCTCTGATTGCAAACCCAAGGCTCTGTCCTGAGTTCCCCATGCATCTTGTGCTTGCAGCAGCTTCTGCAGGGATCATCTCAGCTGTTCCTCATTGGCTTTTTAAGAAGGGAAAGATGAGGGCCAGGAGATGGACATTGCCTTGGAGATGTTTGTAGAGCGAAGGTTTGGTGCACTGTGCACTTGATGTGGAACAGCTGGGAAAGGCAGAGGAACAGCTCAGTCCTCCCTGGGTCAGGCAGTGTGGGGATCGTGGAGAGCTTTCAGGGATTTTAGTGTTCAAGTCACTTTGGCACTTTGAGCATCATTCAGTGCAAGGGAGGCTCACATTTATATTACTGTACATGGGGACCCCTCTCCCTGTTCCACTGTGAAACACCTTGGGGAGAAGACCTGAAAAAGGCTGAGTTTAGTAAATCTGGATTTTGAAATTCTAGGTTTCATTTGCCTTCAGAAACTTTTTGAAGTCAGAGGGGGGAAATAAAAAAGCTTAACCTTTGTGAAAGTCAAGCACTTTACTGTTATAATTGCCATTGACAATTCAACACAATGAATAAATTATTACTGCTATTGATTTGTTTCATCTTTCTGGACCATTTGTTGCAGGGGATACATCAGAATAACACACATCTCAATGAGAATGAGCTTGATCTTGAGAACTGATGTGGTGTTTGTCCCTACCTGTTAGGCACCATCTGTAGACACAGGTATTTGGTCAAATCTGATGCTTCTGTGGAAGCATGAGAGCACTTAGTTCTTTCTAGAAATCAGTTGGCATTTACTAGGTTGGAGTTTCCAGGGCTGTGTGGGTTGGTGGCTTGGATGGTCTTGCATGGCTGAAATGAGCAGCTTCAGTTGACTTCAGCATTGAGAGCATCTTCAGAAATACTTCTATGGGGACCTTTTCAGCTGTTCTATTTCCTTGGTGTTTTCCTTGATGTATGTTATATTTATACACAAAGGTATTCACTTCCCCATGTGAAGAAAATTAATTCAATCCCAGCCCAAACCAGCACATCTATTTACTGTAATTACAGCTTTAGATGATATCATTCTTTCCAGGCGTGGCCCATAAACAGTGATGCAGTGCTGCATGTGTTTTAGATGTTTCTTTCATGCCATCCCTTCTGCTGTCTTATTTTAAGCTGGGGATTTGAACAGGACAAAGGCCAGAGGCTCAAGCCCAGCACTGTTCTTTGGGGAGAGCTGCATGCCTCAGCTTTCCCTGCCAGTGCTCATCCTGGGTCCGGATGTGTGCCAGGACTTGAGGAGCACCACTGTGCACACAGGCCCAAGCTGGGGAGTGACCAGGACACTGTACATACACCATGACTGCAGGTGGATCTGTGCAGGCTGTGAGGGGATTGCTCTTGGCACAGCCTTGTACCCAGCCCCTTGACGTGGGGACAATGTGACACTCTCCGCATGCCGCCTCTTGCTGCCTGCAGTGCCGGGCTGGCACCCAGCTGCTCATGAAAGGCTGGGATCAGCTTAGTGACAGTGGATGATCTGAGAGTCCCTTGCTGCCAGCTGGATAAATACTCCTGCAGCAGTGGGAGATGCTGCATTATTAAATAAACCATCTAGGTTGCTTATATGCAGAATTAGGATAAGGTTGGCTTCCCACTGGTGAGCACTGCTCAGCACTGGAACCGCTCTGCTGTGTGTGGATATCAAGTGTTAATAAAATGGTCTTTTCAGCAGCTCTGGAGATTAGTTTTAGGAGCCTTCTGTTCCAGAGAGGCTTAATGGGTGTTGAAGGTGTAACTTCCTTATTCCTGTTGCCCTAACAAGGTGGAAAGTTCCAGTAACATCTGGTAACTAAGTAGGGAATGTAGGGATCTTGACCCTTCTGTCTCACAGGCATCCTTACGGTTTAGTGGAAGAATGTTTTCTATTTTATTGTGCTGTGGGGAGGCTGAACAAATGATGCATAAGGGGATTTAGGTGCCCAGCTCCTCTTTCAGGCTTCCATTCTGTAGAGATCATGGGAGTGGGGTGCTCCAAGCCCAGAGCTCCTCCAGCTCTGCTTTCACTGCTGGTGTTGCCGAGCACCCAGCATGCAGACTGTCGGAGACCTTCGTCCAGATTTCTTTCTGGGTCACCACTTGCCAAGTGCAATTGCCCTAAAAACAGACTGAGACCAAGCTATTGACTTGTAATTGTCAATGCATAAAGTTTCCAAGAAGAAAGAGAGCTTTGTGTTGCTTTAATGGGGACACACTGAAGTATAGTCAGTCTTTGAATTAGACAATGGGAACGTAAAGATTTTCTACAGCTCTAAGAGCCTCTGAAGAGCATCGGCAGAAGGTTACATTAAGCAGAACAATGGCACAGTAGTTGGCTTGCTGAGATGTAGGAAAACCCTTTGGAAGGAGTAACTTCACTTTTCTTCAGTGCTGTTCACTCCCAATTAAATAAGATTAATTGTGCTGTTGAGTTCCACGAGTTCAACATCCAAAATAAATACATAAATTAAGGCAGGCGACAGTGCAGAGGCTCAAATGCCGTTTGAATTCCTGCCACCTCCTGTGGGATGTGGAGGGGAGAGAGGAGCCCTTTCCTCTTAGTGCCCGATATCCCGCAGAACACACACGATGACCGAGCGCTCTGCCCGCCTTGCCTGAGCCACCTTCCTTGCTCCTGGGAAGGTTTTCTTTGGCTGCATCTCTGCAAGGTGCACAAGCCAGTTTCAAAGTGCCAGATGTGTGTGGATTAGGAAACGTACTGGCCAGGCTCCAGGCTGTGGGACCTGCAGCACAACAGCAGCTCCCCAGGAAAATCTCTGGCTGCCAAGAACTAGAAGTGATGTCAGCTCTGGAAGTGTGTCAGATTAGAAACCCTTGTACTTTGCTCCCTGTGAAGTATTAATCTCCCAAGGCCTGTGCTGTAATAGGTCCTGTCTGGCTTGGCTCAGCTCTCTTTGTTTTGGGCTGGGAGTGTTGGAGGGGTTTTGCAGGAAGGCACTGGAGGCTGTCAGTGGTTTGGCAGCTTTGGGCTGGGTGTCCTTGAGCTGCTCTCGGGGCCTCATTGAGCTATGCTAAAGATGGGCCTCCCCTGCCTTGAAGTGAAGGTCTGAGCCTTGGGATTGTTGAGTGGGCTGGGGTTTGTAGGAGTGGTTGTGCCTTGGGATCTTGTGTGTGCCTAAATGTCTTTGGCTTTCCCCAGCTGAATGAGTTTCTTGAAGAGAAAACAGAATTGATGGAGATGTGCTGTCAGTCTTAGGGACCTTATTCAGGGGTTGTGGATCAGGTGATTCCAGCTGTGCTAGAAAAGACACATATCTATGCCAGTGCACTGAATCCTTTTTGGTTTATGCCTGAATGTTTTGTTTTCACAGTAATTACTAAACCACGACTTGTTCTCCTCCACACAAAGCCATTTGTCTCCTGTTGAACAGTAACCTTTTATTTGCTCGTGCTGTGCAGCAGAGCTCAAGGACATGTTTACTGCTGATAGCCAAAATTTCACCAGAACAGGCATCTCCCTTGTCTAGGTTTTTCCACCTTGATTTAAGTGGTTAAACCTCAGAGAAAGGAAATAGCCCTGTGTGCAAGGATATAAATGGGGGTTTGTGCTGCTCTTAGTCATAGAGTGAAAGCTCCCAATTCCATGGGCTTGGAGTATTGCATATCCTGGATGCAAAAAACACTGCTGTGAGGGTCTCACCTCTGCCTAAGTAATTGCATTGTCAGGAACCTGTCAGACATCGCTGTTGTTCACTGACACTTCACCTGCTTAGTTACAGATTTGAAATTAAAACCCAACAGAATCTGTTCTTTTTCCCCTTTACTCAGTGATACATTGGGCTATTCCTGCCTCCCTTTGATGTTGGAGAGAGGAGATCATAGGAGTGGGGTTTGGCTGGACGCTGAGATGTGTGGTTAAGGAAGGGCTGTTGGCTGGTTTAATGTGGATTTTCAGATGCCTGCCTTGGATCTGAACTCAGGCTGGCAGGGACTGTGCTCCCGTGGAGGGCAGAGGACAGCTTTGTGCCTTGAAGATTTGACGACCTTTGTTCATTTGAAACGCCCTGTTTTTTTATGCCACTCAACAGGAGACTTTTTAATTTACTTCACTGGGCCTGGATGCCAGAGGTGGATGGACAGCTGATGGAAGTGAGGAAATAGATGGGAGAAAAAGAACATTTTCTCCTGGGCTGTTTTTATGCACAATATAGCCTAGGGGTTAGCAGCACGGAGAAGAGTGAAAAAACCCTGCAGGGCCTGGGTCAGAAAATATCATTTCATGGGAACAAAATGCTTTTAACTTGCTACATCAAAGACCCTCCATTCCAGGGCGTGCTCTGTGTTTGAATATATCTGTATTCCCCCAGAACTCTGCATATGTGAATGCATAAGTACATTGTGTGTATCTACATGTCAGTGTGTACTTCCACATACATTTATATCTGAAAGCCATTGCTGCCCATCTTGGAATAGCTCAGCAGTTGAAACTACTTCCAGGAGGAGTCAAAAGCAAAAAGCTGTCCAGCTCCAAAGCACAGGTCTGTAGCTGGAACACCTGCCTGGGACTCATGTGTGAAAAGCCCTTCTGGCTCCTGTCTTAGAAGCCCACCCTGACTACATTTATTACAGCATCACCTCTGGCAGGTAAGAGGGTGGAGGTGAGCAGAAGGCTGCACGAGCACGTGGCTCTGTGCTTAACCAGGGTCCTATCCATTTCTGTCACTATAGGATGAAGAATGAAGGTTGGAAATAGTCAGCAGCTTCTGTAAGCACTTAACATTCCTGATTTCATTTGTCTTTGATCTCACTTGGACTAATTTTACTCTCCTCTGATCCTTTCCCTTGAAGGGGCTTTTATCTCATTGTCAGGCTTGCTAATTTAGTGCGGTGTTTTGAACCAGACCTCCTCCTACGTTTCCAGAGCCTGGAAGGTATTTTTTCCTTAATCAGGGAGTGTTTGTGCAGTTCTTTGAACATCTTGGGACAAAAGTCATGCTGGGGCTTTTTGCAATGCCAGGTCTGCACCCTGGACCTTTGCTGCTCAACCTCTGTGTGCGCAAATGGCTTGTCACCAAAAACTTGCAGTATTTTTGGGCCAAAAGGGCAGGGAGGAGGGCTGGATGATTCAGGACAGGTCAGAGTAGTCTGCTGTTGGGTGGGAACCTCATTTGCCCAGCTGGAGGCCTTCCCAGGCTGTGTTAAATAACAAACAAGAAGGGGTGGTCACACATGTTTGACCAGCTAAGTAGAAGCTTGGATCCAGGTAGGTTTTGACTTTGGGGAAAAGACCTGGCTGATCTAGGGATATAGAAACATCACCACATGTTTTTGAAAAGCAAATACTTTTTTTTTTGCTGTGATGGAAAGTATGTTCTGTTCTTGTTCTGCTGCAAGCAGGTTGAGTTGACTTTTTAAGGAATTGAAGTTTGAGAGGCTGATAATTGCTTCTTACAGTGGGAAGCTGCACTGCAAATCCCTTCTCTATTCTTGGCTGTCCCCTTGCGCTTCACCTTTGGAAGAGGAGGAGTATTTTCAGCAAAATGCCATTCTAATTGCTGTCTGAAGAAACCAGAATATAGGACAGGTACACAGGCTGTTCCCACAAGCGATCAACAGGAGCTTCTAAAGATGACAAATATAAGGAAAGGCAAAGTACGAAGACTTTATCCAACAAAGTTTCCAGTCTTCTGGAGTAAGCTCTGTGTCACACACCTCAGTGTTTGCCATAGCAGCCCAGCCTCCACACATGTGGTGTGTACACACAGGCTGGCTGAGCCCCAGTGACATGCTGCCAGCAGCAGCTGCTACAGGGCCATCCCTCTGGAGTCTGTGTCACTGCTCCTGCATGGGTGAAGGTTCTCACATGGATGGAGGTTCTCATGACAGCATCTGAGTGTGCCTCCTGTCCTGAGCTCAGCTGAGTTTTCTCCAGCTGTTAACCCTCTCTTATGCTTGTCCATGTCACCTGCACAGGTATTTGGTGTGCTAAATTTCTCACTACTTCATACAGTTTTTTGGTACCAGCTGTCTTGTGTGAGAGGCTTCCAGAGGCAGTGCCTTTCCAGTACATCTGTGGCAGCCTTTCAGCTTCATGTTCCCTTGCTTCTGTCCTCCTGGGGAGCCACTGAGTTCTGTAGCTTATTGTGATCCTCGAAGGACCAGTCTGCCCTAGGAGACATGAATGGGCAGAATTGCCTTTCCAGGAGGGCATTTGGTGACATTTGCCTGACCTGGACCAGCCAGGGCTGTACTGGCTGACAAATCCAGAAATTCCATTGTGGTGTGTACACACTGGGAGCTCAGGGATGTCTACTGCTTCTGGCTGTGCTTTCTCCCTGCAGAGTGTGAGATGGCAGCATGGTGGAAGCATCCATGTGGGAAACCCCTAAATCCAGGGATTTTCAGGTAGCTCTGTTGGCAGTGGCTGCCCTTTGTCACAGAGTACAGCGCCTGGCTGTTGTACTGCCTGTGACATGGGCATCTCTTCATCTGCTGGAATTTGTCTTTGGGGACTGGGAGATTGCCCCCTGGATGTCCTAGTGACGGTGACAGAAGAGGGTCTGTTCTGTCCCATAACAATGGCAGCCAACAGGCTGGGTTCTTGTAAGGCCTCCTCGTCACTGAAGGGACAGAGCTGGCCAACACCGAGTTCTCGGTGGTTGTTGTACAACCCAGCAGTAATGACAAACCTGACGAATTCCTGTCCCCATGGGCACCGAATTGGCCACGCGTGGGGACAGGGTTAGGCCCTTCTTTCCAGGGGCACCTGCGGGTTCCAGCACACGCCTTGAAATAATTCCATCTCCCTGCATATGTAATTTTGCGTGTCATTGCCCCTAATTGCATGCTTAACACACACTCTTTTAAAGTGCAGCCCTTTTATCAGCAGTAGGTAGTAGCAGGTTTAATAGGGTGTTTGAATTCCTATAAAATTAATCTGTAGCCTTCTGCGATAGGAGACGGGCAGGGAGCCATGTGGTTCATATCCAGTGTTGATAAACTTGTTATAGAGGCAGGAAACATTTCTGATTGGAGCAGTGACAAAATAATTTGGAGCGGAGCCATAAAAAGAGTGGATGGTGATGGTTTGAGCACAGCAGAGATTGAAATTGCTGGTGTGTGGAAGCAGCGCTGCCAGCTAACATTGACTTAGTGTCTCTGGAGAACTCTAACGGCAAATGCATTTTATTAATGGCAATATTCTTTTAGGAAATGCTGAGCATTGTTTCAGAGGTGGAGCCCCCTCGAGTACGTGGGTTTGGAAGGCGGCCAGACCAAGATCTGTTCAGCTGAGCTTGTTGCTGGTCACTCTCTGGCCTCCGGCTGCAGCAGGAAGGTTGCCTAAGGGCATGTGCCGGGTACTGTCTACTAACAATTGGAATATCCTTTTCTGATGGGGAAAATGCATCCATTCATTCTCACTCTGGATTCACCTATATGGGATAAAATGCTCAGAGACAGCAGATCACGTTTTTAGCTGTTCTTTTGTTGTCCTTCCTTTGAAATATGTTTCCCAGAACATGAACGTAGTGGAGTTGCTGCTTTCCCAGCTGGACTTGAGCTCTTACTGCCAATAAGAGGGGAGCTGCTCTAACTAGGTTGTGGTCATTGGCACTGGAGTGCCACATGGAGCTTGGATACTTTTCCTTGCATTTAATTGTCTTGTGGAGGTGATCAGCCTCTGATGTGCAGGTGAGAAGGAAGCCTGCCATGGTCAGCCATGGCAGGTTGGGGCCCTTATTGTATCTTATTGTTACCACCTCTTCACCTTTTTCCAGCTATTGTCTTTTCAATCCAGCGTGGAAGCAAGTGTGGACAACAGGATGGCTGCTGGGCTCATTGAGGTTGGCAGAAATGGTGCAGATTGTACAGCCATAGGGATGGGGGATGGAGAATGCAGTGCACAAGAGTCACAGGCAGTGCTGGTCATCCAACGGGGCTGAATTTCACCTGGTACCTCCAGCCATGGTTCCTTCGCTGTGTAAAATTGGGATGTGATTAAATCAAGGAAAGTAACCCCCAGTGCAACGCTGTCTTTTCTTTGCAGGGAGGCTGTCGGAAGGGGATTCTGTGGAGCTGAGCTGTAGTGCTGGTCCTGCAAAGGTGATACTGGAGCCAAACCAAGTGGTGATTTTGGACTGTAACCTGACCCCTGTTGAGCAAGTGATCAATATCACATGGAAGAAGAATGGGTTTCCATTAGTGGAGCAGGAACATCTCCACGTTCTTCCAAATGGATCGCTCTTCATCTCATCCCAGGCCGTGGCGAAGGACAGTAAATATCCCGAGAGGGCTGGTGCTGAGGGTAATTATTCCTGCGTGTCTCACAGCTCCCTAGGGACTGTCACCAGTCAAACAGCTGCTGTCAGATTTTCAAGTAAGTGTTCTGAGGGTTTTGTTGATTTCTTTTTACTTCCTTCCCCTCCTGGTATTTATACAAAAATCTGCTTCCCCAGGAGCTTGAAATAAAATGTCTGGGAAATAAAATTGTGATAATGGTGTATAGGTGGGATTTGGGACGGTACACAAATAAGCAGTGGTGTCTTCTTGTAATCCCATTGTTAACATCCTGTGTAACTCTCCCAGGTAAGTGCCATCACTTATGAATTAAAAACAGAACCCTCCTCTCTCTCCAAAAGACAGTGCTTGTTTTTGCAGAGAACTTCAGAGCCCTGAGTGCAGCACTCTGTGCTTGGAGAGATGGCTGTGGGGGGTGTCTGTCTGTGACAGCTTGTGAGGTGAATATCTCTTTGTATGGAAGAGATGAAAGAAAGGGCTCTTCAGGGCAATTTTTGTTTGGATCGAGAAGGACACTCCAAGATCTGAACCACTGAATCTCTGCACAGAGTTCGAGAATAAAATTCCTTTGTATTCAGGGTTGGCTCCTGGGGCTATTTTGAGTGAGTGCAAATAAATGATTCCTTAACCTACCAAATAGGTGAGGCTAGAAAATAATGCAAATACTGTAACACTTCTCTCTAGTACAGTGACTTGTGTAAATGTTGCTGAAAACAGCAGCACAGCACACTGTGGTGTGGGAGCTGTGGGAGGTGAAGGTGTAGAGAATGTCCTGACACTCCATTTACACTGGTATGTTTTTAGGCTCTGGTACCCCAGACAGGGCCATCCAGATTTGGCCAAGTGAGTTTTTCAGTCTGAGCATTGTAGAAACCAGAAGTGTTGGTAAAGCTTTGCCAGATTAGGGGAAAATCTTTGACCTTTGCAACACGTCCTCCTTTTCTGCTCAGAAATTGTTTAGTATGCAGTTGGGGATTCTGCACACAGGTATTGTTTAGGAGAAAGTCCTGGAGTAGAAAAGCTGTCATTAGTCCAGCTGGATTTATTTAGCTGCTCTTGCCTCAGTCCCAGACAGCTTGAGTTAGGATATATTTATTCCCTTTTAGGGGTGACTTGTGTTGAAGTGTGTGCTGTGTCTCTTGCCTGGTGGCAATGGGCTGTGTCTCTTTAATGATCTTGGGTTTATTGTTTGGTGTGTTACGAGTTAGAACTGTGGAGACATCTCAAAATGGGGAGGCTGATTTAAATTGCCCTTCCCTCTTCCTGAATTTTTCCAGAGGAGCGTACATGGGTGATGCCTCTCTCCATCCCCTTCTGTGGTTCTCCCAGAAATGGGAAATTTCAGGTGAACTATTTCCTTGTGTGTACTCATATGTCTCCTTTTATTACCATCTGCACAGGGAAAATGCTGCTTCCGTGGCACACTCATGCACCTGACATAACATATCCATTTCTGAGCGGGGAGCAGCGAGGGAATTGATTAATGAAATGCATCTCTTGCTTCGATTTGTTCCAAGGGTTGGGCAAAAGCACTTGCTCCATTAGCATTCAGCTGGAGCAAGTGAGGATTGTAAAGGCTTGAGTTTTTTCTCCTGCCACTGAACACGGTCTGTCCAAAGCTGGATGGAGTGGATAGACTTATTCTTTGTGCTGATTGCCCTGGGGACTGCTGATCAGGATGGGGCAGTAGAAGAAAACCTGTTCAGCAGGTGGGGTGTGTTATTCCTGCCATAAAAGCTTGTCCTTCTGACCTGCAGGGCATTTCCTTCCCTGGGATGGGGTTTCCATGCAGGGCTTTGTGGCTCTCTGTGTGCCACCGAGTCTTGCAGTAACAAGCAGGAGCATTGGGGGTTCATAGCACCTGCCTTGCTCCAGGAGTAGGGAGCCCAGAGGCTGGAGGAGGCCTTTTGGAGCAGTCAGGCTGGACTGGAGGTTGGATGGCATGTGAAGGCTGTGACTGTGACTTTCATCCTTCCACCGTGGTCCAGGAGTTCAACTTGTTGGCATTTTGCTGTTTAAACATATGGCCCACTGCCCAGTGTTCCCTGGCACCCTGTGCCACCAAGGGACCCATGCCATGGTCCCCATCCACACCTTGAGGCAGTGGTGGCTGTGGCAAAAAAGGAGGAATGAGGCTGTGAGGGCTCTGTGTGAGGGTGCCTGTTAAACCAGCAGCTGCTCAGGCTGATGAATTGAGTTTGCAGGTTTTCCCGAGCCACACGTGCTCCCACATGGAAATACCAGGGGCATTATTGTAGTTGTGGGAAGGTGTAGCTTTCTACCTGTTAATAACTACATTGATGAAGATTTGTTAAAGCTTTTAATTTAGCTTAAACATTTTGTGCAAGGGAGGTTGTAGAAAATTACAGTAATTGTGACTGTCAGAGGAAGACGTTTGCTGTGCCTGGAGGGAATGGGCCAGCGTCGCGTGGCTGCTGGCAGGGAACATGGGAGAGGTTTGGAGTGTTCCTGCACCTGGAGGGACAGGCCACAGCAGGAATCAACACACAGGATCTCTCATCATCCTCTCTCCACACGGACAGTGTGTCTTCTCTGTGGCGCCCTGCGTGTCTGGGATTTGAGAAACGGCAGACCGGGATTTGTTCTTACTTTAAGGATTTATTTTATAGATAAAATCCTATTTATTTATCCTGTTTATTTTGTGAATTAGGGGCATAGGTGAGTGAAGGCCATGGACTGCAGGCAGAGCCAGGCTGGGCAGGAAAACCTCCTGCAGATGAATGCACAGGCTCTGAACCATCCGTGGCTTCAGATGTGGCTTTAGATGCTGTTTTGGGTAGGTGTGGGGCCGGCTCCTGTGGAGAGCAGGAGCAGTCCTGTGCTGCCATATGGCCCCACAGACAGAGCGCTGTGCTGGCTCTGCCTGCGCCGTGCCGGGGGGCCGTGGCAAATTGCTCCCACGGCTTGGTTTGCGTGTTCCCCTTCCTCCCTCAGCCTGTTCAGGGGTGAGTCGTTCAGAGAGGGGTGGCCTGGGTGGTGTATGTGATCTCAGTGGGGGCTGAAGTTGCCCCCACCTTGGAAACACCTCCTGATAATTGTAGAAGGTACAAAGAGGACGAGCACGCGGCGAGTCTGGGGGCAAAGCGCTGTGGGAGAGAGCAGCAAGCCCCTTTCAGAAGGCTGAATTCCTTGCATAGACTGCATTTTCTGCCTGGGGTGTAGTGTTGCTGGCTGGCAGCCTTTCCAAGCCCACAGCCTCCCGCACGGATCACGCTGCTGGGAGAGGGGGAGGGTGCTGTGTTTCACCATCCTGCAGTCACCCCTGGGCTCAGGGCTAAAAGCCTTGGCACACACGGCTTGGCTCCAGCTGGGTTTAACATGTCAGCGGGGAGGGAGCTGCCTGCTGCACTCCTGGAGGCGCAGAGCCGATGCTTTGGCTGTCGCTGAGGGCAATTTGCTGTAATGCTCTTCACCTTCTCACCTGCAGTGGGTAATTTTTACTGAGTGGCCAATTAAGGTGTTCAGGATAATCAGTGCAACGGGGCTGGGAGGTGTTTTGTGGCTCAGGATGGCTTTGCAAGCTAAACCTTAGCTGAGGAGTTGAAAATAAATTTCCCCCCTCAAGCATCTCCTTTTGCTGCCTCCCTGTGGGAAAATCTCTCACTTTGCAGCACTTCTGCAGCAACCCCTTCCATCAGAACGTGTTTGTGGGAGGAGAACAGCCCCTCCAGGGATCCTGTGACCCCAGGGTGAGTAGTGTGTTGGAGCCTGTCCTGCCCTCGCTGTGACCTGCACACACATCCGTGCAGTGTGTCCAAGTGTCAGGACCTGCTCTCAAGTCCTCTCCCTTGTCTGGTTCTTTTCCCTCCTGGCACTAGCTGTTTGCAGCACAGGTCTGAGTCCCACTAGAGGTGCTGGACATGTCCTGCCTCATCCATTCCACCCTGGTGCTCCTGGGGATGAGAGAGGAGGAGCACAAGGGGTCACAGTGTGCTGTGTTGTTGGTCCCAAGCTGGTGCAGATGCTTGTGGAGCAGTAAGGAGCCCAGCCAGCAAGTCTGTCTCTGCCTGACCCTTTCAGGGCTGACATCCAGGAGTCTTGTTCAGTCTTGCACCAAGGGAACTTTTTCACTTCTCTTACATTGATTTGGTGTTACTTTCTGTGTTCAGAAGATCCCGTGTCCTCTCTTTCATGAAGGAGGTTGCAGGCTGCTTCTTTCAGAGCTTGCAGAGGTGATTTTTTCCAGCCCATCCCTACCCCACTATCCCTAACCTCATGCTGTAAAAGGAATATGATGGAGCTGCTCAGTCTCTGAAGCCCACCCCAAGAGTTCTGAGATGGCACTAACAGACAAACAGGTTTGCTGGGCATTGCCAGGGTTGAACCCCCAGCACCTACAGAGCTCTCAGCCTGTCCTGGCTCTGCCAGGAGCTGTGGCTCCCCTTGGGAAGTGTGGCTGTTCCTGGGCACTGCTCCAAGCGAGAGGGGACACTGCACTCCCTAATCAGGGTCCCTGTTTGGTCACACTCCTCTGTGCCCTGATGAGCCTCTGTCAGGGGTGCTTTTCTTGGCTCTTTGCTTTAGAAGAGCCATTCCAGCACAGTGTGCAGATGGGCTGGGTGCAGGTGAAGGGCAGGATTTGGTTCTCAGCTGGGAATTTCAAGCTTGCAGGACCAGGTCTGGCAGGTGACAGCCACAAATAACCAGGACAGCTGATTGCTTTGTAACCCAGGGAGCTCAGGAGGCTCTCACCTTTTGTACACCAGGATGATGCCACTTAATAACAAACAGCATAGAGACAGGTGACCCTGCATGAAGTGGAGGATACAGAAATGCCAACAGATTTCATTTTTTTAGGATTCCTGCCTCCCATCATGATCTTCCTGGGTACATGATCACCCAGAGCTTGCCAAAATGTTCTCATTTACACCTGTAGGATGAGAAGAGAATAATGAGAAAGAGAATTAAGGATATCTGCTGCCAGAAGAAGGTTGTTTTGATGGTGCCATATTCAGGCACCATCCTGAATATGCACTGGCATTTGATGGGTTTTCTTTTAAACTCTTGGGTTCAGCAAGTTTTACTAACTTGAGCTTGAAAGGTTTTGTAATTTGTAGAAATTACTCTGTGGTAAAGTGGTCTGCAGTGTGTATTTGAGAATATTAAAGCAGTTGGCTGAATTAAGGCCTTACATATTAATGTATTTCTCAAATTTTTCCAGGAAAACATTTTTCATTCCTTTTGTATTGAATTGGAAAACTCAACGTGGCGGACAGCTGGTGGGAGAATTTGGTCTGTAGCTGCTGCAGAGAGCAATGAGTTGCTTGAAACATGTGATAACTATTTAAATTAAAGAAAAACACTAATGACAGCTGAGAATATGCTGAGGTTAAAATGGGTCATGCAAAAGCATTTCATTTTCCAAACTGTACATACTTTCTCAAGCTCACACTGCAATAAGGCATGTATGTGTGTGCATGGATGTTTGTGTGTGTGAGAGATGCAAAGAAAAACTTCAAGTTTGGAGTTCTACAAAATCCAGAGCAATGATGGATGTTCTTGGAAAACGGTGGTGGGACAAACACATAATTGTGTTGGAGGGCCAGGAGGTCACTTGGGCTCCTTCTGAGCGTAGTGCTGTGCTCAGCCCAGCATTCAAGTGTGTTTTTTGGCTGAAATTTATGTTTATTGTGCCATGTTTGAGGTTTCTGGCACTGTTAGAGCGTTGTCCGGCAGAGTGGGTTTCACAGCAAAGACAGTTTAACAGAGATGGATAAAGCAGAAGCCAGTTCTTCTGGTGGAGAAGAATACAGGCTTTCTGCCCCCATCCAGGAGCCTGCATGAATATTCAAAACACCACTGTGTGACTGAGATGCCTTCGGGTTATGCTGTTGATAGGACAGATGCTGACAGCCCCAGGGGAGGATTTCTGCTGCAGGGTTTTGCTGTGTGCATAGAAGGGGTGGAAGATGAGGCAGCTGTGGATTGTGGTCCGAGAGTGATTCCAGACCTTAGTGCTTTGTCTCCAAAGCAGTTCAGCCTCTTTGCTATGGAAAGACATATAGAGAAAGCAAACAAGTGTCCTGGCATGTATGAAATCCATCCTCCTATTTGCAAGGTGTCTGGATCCCCTTGGCTGTCTCCCATCTGCTTGAGTAGGATGAAGTTGGGTTTTGCAGGTACAAGAAGGAGGATCAAACCTCTTATGGGCTCTGCCTCTGGTCTCCAGCACTGCCAGCCTGTGGGCAGTTTTTTTGTGTAAGTAACTTGACATCTGGCTTGTTCTTCCTCTTGCCTTGTTTTAATTTCCTGTGGCTGCAGGAATGCTACAAGGCAAGGGGGAAACTCTCATCTCTCGGGTTGTGGCATTTCCCTTCTGTTTCTCATTCTGTGTCCTTCCCAAATGGAGCAAGTGAACAGACAAGGAAGCAATTTAGGAGGGTAACTGCTGAAACTGCCTAATTGCCTGTCTTTCTCTCACACTCTTGCCTTAAGGGAGAAAGTGAGGCAAGAAGCAAATTTACACATTGAAACCTTTCACTTACTGTTGTTAGGGCTGCTGAGAGTCTGCAGGAGCACAGCAAAGGGAGGAATTACCTTTCAGGCTATCTTCAGGAGAGAAAAGCCTTTCTCTTAGCTCATGCATCATAACAGGTTTGCATTTCTCAGCAGAAACACTGAGTTACTCACTTCCCTTCCCTTTTCTCTCCCCAGCATTATCGCGGTTTTTCCAGCAGCCGGAGTCGCAGACAGTGGAAGAAAATGGCATGGCCCGGTTCGAGTGCCGGATCGAGGGGCTGCCCTCCCCTGTCATCACCTGGGAGAAGGACCATGAAGCTGTTCCAGCAGAACCCAGGTGATTCCCTGGTTGCTTTCCTGGGTCAGCTGGAAAAAGAGCAAAGCAAAACCTGCCCAGTTAGTATGTGGAAATCATTCTGTAAAATGGTAGAGTGACAAGAGAGGTGATAGGCCAGGTTTGGACCTGATAACTAAGTGGTATAAGAGGAGGTATTCAGGGGGCCCAGGGAGAAAGTCCACAAACACCTAAATAAAATGAACTTTCCCCCAGATACCCAAACCACAAAGGAAAAACAACCCTTGATATTGTGCCAGTTATTACAGCACAGAACCTGTACCCTGCAAGGGTCTGTGATGGGGCATGGCAAGGCATGGACTGCTTTGGCTTGTCCTCTCATGTGAAATGACATGGAATTCTTTGGGGAATTGGGGCCTGGGGTGAGGAATATTGACCTGGACATACCCAACTGAACTCCATGCTGTGGTTTTCTTCGATTTTGGTTGTGATTTTAGTGGGAGATCTTTCTCTTTTTCTTACTCCCGTGTTTAGACACCATCTAAACACTAAAAGATCCTGATCTTCTTTTTCTGGAGAAAAGATGAGAGTCCTGCAGCATGATACCTGTTCCCTAATGAAAGTCAGTTACAGAGGACAGGATAAACCATTAGTTGGCTGTCACTTGCTCTGCACCCATCACTTCTGCAGGGGATCAGTGATGGAATTGTCCTTTAGTTCTTAAAAACTCCTTTTCTGTTCTGCAGAAGGAACAGTTTCCCTCCTGGGGAAGTTAATCCAAGTGGCAGAAGAGGAAGAGAAGATGGAAGGGTGTTGAGGGGGGAAGTTTAGGAATACTTTGGCAGCAATGACTGTTTCTATAAGAATACCCACTTATATCCTTGAGTCTGGAGTGTGACATCTAAAGGTTCTTAGGAGTCTGTTGCTTTGTAATGAGAAGAAATTTAATAAAAAGGGAAGGAAAAAAACCTGAAAAAGAAGGGATTGCAGGGAGAAGTGTGCCATAGATACAATGGCTTTTTAATGAGACAGCTCGATGGATATTGTGAAATTACTTGCTCAGAGATTGCTTTCATCACAGGCAGCCTGAAAATTGTTTTCCTTGTAAAAGCCAGGCCATAATCTCTGGCTGCAGATCTTGCTTTTTAAATCATGTTCTAGCTAATATGCTTTTTCAGAAGGATTTGCTTTTTTTGTTGTTGTCTAGTTGTTGTTGGATTTAATATAACCGGCTTTCGAAGGAATTAAGTGAATTCCAGGAAATGTTGGCTGCCAACCAGAGCTCTCTGTTATCCTCCCTGCATCATGCCTAAGGATGGGATCTCAGGCTGGCCTGATTACTGTGGGCTCCCTCCTGTGCACACTTCGGATGAGCCTGTGAAAATGCAACCCTTTGGCTGGACAGGTGTCAGGGTGATGATTTCATATTCCAGAATAGCAGGGTTGGAAGGGTGTGCAAAATCAGGCTTGGGGACTGGAGATACAGCCCTGGAGTAGTGCTATTACATCTGTGTTTGTGATTTGAGAGAGAATAATCATGTGAAACTCACATTGCTTTTCCCTTTTCTTGCTTTCCCTTTCGCCCCCTCTTTTCTTACTTTCTCCCCATCTTTTCCCCTCTTTTTTCCTCTTCCCCCTCCGCTTTTCTTTGTTGTTCTTACCTTTGGGCACTTTTTTCAGCCTTTGCCCCTGGGTGCAGGTTCTAGCATGGTGTCACCTCAAAGGTACTGAAAGCTGAGCTTAAAAAAGTACTTAAACAATCTAAAGGGTACCAAAGTGCTGATTAGTATTTTGGAATACCTTTTCTGTCCCTCTTCAGGACAAAAATCTAAATTCCAGATGTGAGTAAGGTACAGAGTATTTTGCAGTTCTGGCTCTGAAGTACATTGAATAAACACAGTCTTAAATCTGCAGCAGCTGCTGAAAGGTGGCTCACAGGATTTCTCTAGATTGCAGTTGCTTTGGGGTGTGTGCAACATCTCTTGGCGTAATCTCTGGTCTGGGTGGTGGCTGGGTTTCACATCAGGCTCCAAATTGCTGTTTATTTTCTCTAGAGCCAAGATGAGCACTTGCTGGGAACTGGAGGTCTTTGGAGGTCTGCACAGCAAATCCATAACCTACACACCACATGATCTGCAATCACAGCGTATTTTTCCACATTTTGGCTAAAGTGAGGGTTTTATCTGTGTGTAGAGTTTATTTCTGTGCCGTGTCAGGAGTGCCTTGATGGGGCTCATGTTTGTGTACAGGACTCTGGAGCTGTGAGCAAAAGGGCTTCCAAACTGAGCCTACAACAGAGCTGCAGCTTCCTCACTGTGCTCAGGACTGGTGCTTTGAGCTGCTAGGCACCTTCAAAAGGCTGCAGGGAGGCTGTGCTGGCAATTAACTGGGGAGAAGGTAAGAAAGGGAATAGGGCTGCTAATACTGGGATATTCTCTGAGCTGTAGGGTTGCAGGGTTTGAACATGAGGCAGTGGCCCTTGATTTTGGTTCTTGAGCACTGCCCTGGTGAGCAGCCTTGAGCCCCTGAGTGCCCCAGGGAGAGGAAGAGCTCTCTGGGTGTGCCCTGTTGCTCTTGCTGCCTTTGGAGACGTGGTATTTGGCCCTGCTCTGAGTGTGCTGTCCTTCAGTGTAATCCAGGTGGGGGACTTGCCTTTTACCCCGTTGAGGCAGGCTTCTCTGAGATCCTGACACTGCAGCTATCAGCAACAAAACTCCTGGGACTGCCAAGGTTCCAGAATTTCTGTTGCTTCCAGGGCCTTTGTCTGTCTGTCCTTTAGTTTTTGTTTCCTGCTTAATCCTTGGTGAAGGTGAGCAGACAAAAAGATTCACCCTTTGTGTGGAAGAAAAGCTCTGACAACTGTCTGCTCTGAATCATTAGGCAAATTTCCTTGCAGGGAGCCTGGGGATGGAGCAAATGCCCTTGCTGGCTGCCCGAAGGCTTCTAGTTCAGGGCTGCTGGGACCCTGAAGAGCTGGAGGCTTTGTGAGCAGCTGAGAAATGGTGGATAGAGAAATCCTGCTTTTCTTCCCTCCTTGCTTCCCCAGCAGAGCTACCTTCACTGCTGCCATGTTTTCCCAACAGCATGTGCTGCACTGAGAAGATCTCTACCACTGATGCTGAAGGGACTGTCTCGAGCTCTTTTGATGAAGTCTCCCCACTCAACCCCCTTGTTTCCATCTCCTGCTCTCTTTAGAGACACAGTGGCTGGTTTTGTGCCCTCAGGAGAAGCTGAGTCCTGAATGCCCTGGTCTAGTGACCCTGCTCTGAGAGGAGAAAGGCCACAGACCAGAGGTCCATCCCATGCTCAGTGAATCTGTGCTACATCACTGAAGTGTATTTTTGTGGCTGGGAGATGCCTCGCCTGGTGTTTGAAATATGTTGATATTAATTACAGACTCAAATAGCAGATGCACGACAAAAATAAATATTATCGCAGTGGGAGGCTTTCCCTCCATGGAGCTGAGAGGATGCAAATATTTGTCATCTTTCTCTTGAGTCATGATGAGGCATCCTGATGAGGGCTTTTGGGTACCACCTCCTCTGAGGTTTTTTGGAGCTTGATCCTGAGCAAAATGTCTTTGTAAGAAGCAGGAATATGGCTTTGGGGAAGTAAGGCATTGCATTTGTGTACATGGGAAGCTTCAGCCAGTCTGTGTCCATGAATCAGGTGGTAGGATTGTTCCAGTGGAGACAGAATAGTCACTGGAGGAGCTCTGGTAGCTCTTCTTCATCAGCTGTGAAGAGGACAAGACATGATGAGCTCAACAGCAGTAGCTGAGGTCCAGGATCGATGCAAGACTCACTGTTTGTCTCTGGGACAGACTGCTTTAGGGCAAGGGAGGGGTTGCCATGAGTGCAGGTTTAGGATAAATGTTTGCAGGAGCAGGCACGCTGTTGGTGACTGTGGCTTGAATGCAGGATGAGTGACCTCTTAAGGCCTTCCTGGCTCCATGATCCTCACTCATGGCACTCCAGCTGTCTCAGGACCTGGAGAACCACAGTTTGACTTACTGTGATCTTCGTGGATGGCAGGACTGGTTCATGGTTATAACTTGTCTTTGTGCTGTTCCTATGGAATAGCTGCTATCCCTCCCCTTAGCAATTGCCTTTGAATGTGTCCTCTTCATAATGAAGACTGATAACCCAGAGCTGCCTGTCAAACCTCGGCAGCTCTGTTTATAGAGACTTGCAATTAAAAATGGATCTCATATATAATTAAAAAGGATCACGTAGGCTTTGCGCCTTGCGTTCAAGAATAAAGAGCCTGCCATCTAGGAATCCAGGCAGAAAATGGAGATGCTGACAGCCTGCTCCTACTTTTATGCTAATTGCTAATCATCTGCTTTGTTCAGTGTAATGCAGCAAGGACTGTGTTCATGTCATGAGCAGTGTAGCCATTTCACTCCGTGGAAGTGTTTCCCAGTAGCATCCCATGGGCAAATCAGGGGATACTGAATGTCCAGCTGTGGGTTTATCAGCTTGTGAAAGCCAGAAACTTGTGGAAGAAGGAAAGGAATCACTACAACCCAGAAATGGTGCAGGTTCAAGTGGCTGTGTCCTGGCTGCTTTGACCCATGAAGGTGCAGCTGTATATCAGTTGGTCCCTTCTTGTACTTGAGGTGCAGCGAGAAAAAGATGATGTTCAGGCTTTTAGCAATGTGGTTTTTGTCTGGCAAATAAACCTTTGTAAAACAAAAGTGCTGAAAATGGCTGTAGCGTGTGCTCAAGCTTGGGGACATCTACAAATGTGTGTGTAGAAGTGTGAGGGTATGGAATTGGTTCATACTGTCCACTTGGTCAGCAAAATCCTATTAGCCTGGTCTCCCAAAAGCAGCTTTTGCATTGTGAAGACTCCAAGGTGGTGGATAGGTCTGTACCTGCTGCCTTTTGGGAACCACTGGTTGGGTTGCTCAGGGGTTCCCTGATCCCATTCTGCTGTCATTAGCAGGACCTGCACATGAGAGATTTGCAGTAGAAAAAAGAAGGGATAAAAGGGCTTTGGGGTGATGAATAGCTGGGGTAAGGCATGGCCTGTCTCACACTGTTCCATTTGGTCACTCAGGTTTATAACTCTTCCCAATGGTGTCCTCCAAATCGTGGATGTGCAGGAGAGCGACGCTGGGATTTACCACTGCGTGGCAACCAACGCCGCCCGAAAGCGCTACAGCAACGATGCCACCCTCAGCGTGGTGAAAGGTGAGGTGCTGCCAGCAGCCTCTTGGGCTGGGGACAGGCCTGCCAGGTAACCACTGCATGTGGTGAGGAGCTGGGCTTGAATACCAGTGACCATTTCCCCTCCTGGTGTGGCTCGGCACATGGCCAGCTTTGGTTAAAACTTGCAGAGAAGGCATTTCATGAAAGGTTTCTCTTTGCTGTGATGGGATAAGGAGGCTGGGTTGGGAGGACTCCACTATGCTCTGGGGTCATTAGAAGGGATCAGACACCCTATTTGCTCCTTGGGAAGAGCAGCATTTTTTGTGATACTCTTTGAAGTGGCCTTGGATTGCAAGAGAAGCAAGGATTGGCATAGACAGATGAAGGTGCTTCCCCAGCAAATGAAAGAAACAGTTGGAGGCTGGAGTAGTTGGCAGGACTGTGTCTACTCCAGGTTGCCCAGCACAGTCCAGAGGAGGTTGAGCACAGTGACGTCCAGCTTGTCTTCTGTGTCCATATTGCTGGTGCTCTGCTGAGCTTCAGAGATCTTTGTGTGGTATTTGGGACCAGCCCCAGCTGGGATTTCTCCTGGTGATACCAGCCTGTGGAGCAAGGCTTTGGGTATGAGGTGTCCTTCGCCTCCCGATCTGGGCCTCAGCCTCTGGCTGCATTTTCCTTTGTAAGCCAAGAGTGCAGTGGGCAAGTCTGGACATGCGAACGTAGCTGAGAGCATGAGTGCAGTGGGGGTCTCCAGGCTCCAGCAACCTTCCCAGCACGCTTGGCTGCCTCCCCAGCTTTGTATCATCCCTGTCCTGCAAGTGGACAAACTCACCATGGCTGGGAGTCTGGCTGAGCTGTCCCTTCTCTCGGGACAGTGCCCCCTGCCACGTCTGTCTCCTGGTCATGTGGACCCTGGCGTATCTTGCAGGCAACTTTAACCTTGAAAGCTCTGAAATCCTTCCCAGCCCCTCTCGTCTTTGTTTAGGATTGTGTTGCTTGGCATTCTGCTCCCAGTGTATTTTCCCAGCGATGGCTTTGCTGTTCATCCATCAGCAGGGAGTGTAATTAACTGTGGAGCCTGAGAACACACCTCTGATCAATGGATTGTGTCGTGGAGGTAATCTGGGTGGAATCTGCAGAGAATTCGTGAGCGGTTGAATGCTCTGTATCTAATTGCCAGCCCCTGCCAGATCCTCTGTGTGTTTAATGAAGCGTGGAGCCGAGGGGAGCGCTTCCTATGGGCAGTTCCAGCTCCAGAGAGAGCTCCCATGTTGAGTCTGTGTGCTATTGATAACTAATATCGATCAAGCTGCAAAGGTGAATTTGCTGTCCTTGGCATCATAACTCATTCTGCATAATTGCATCTTGTAGCTCTGCAATGTTTAATCTGCTTTGCAAATGGAGGCAGTGGAAGAGGTTAAATGGGAAGCGTTCCTTCTGGAGCACCAGCCGGCCCGAGCAGATTTCTGCCTGGAGTTCTCACCCAAATCTCTCTTCTGCAGCACCACACCACCCGCTGGCTGCTAAAACAAATATGTGAGGTTGAGTTTTTCACCAGATTGAGCTGATAGTGATGAAAAACATGCCTGTTAAATCTCTGGGGTTTTTTATAATTGGGGAGAAGTATCTCTGAGACAGATGGGAAACTGCAGTGACCTGTGCAGGCTGCAAACTCCTCCATGAGTGACTGGCATGGTATTGATCCTTTTTTTGTTTCAGCACTTCACCATCAGAGCACATTTTGGATGCCTGGACTGGCTTGAGGAGTCTTTTCCTCCCTGTTCAGAAGCAGGTGATAATAGTTGGAGTGAACTGGTCAGGCAGAAATCCTTTCCTGATTGTGAAAAATAAAACCAAACTAAACCAAAACAAAGAATTCTAGGGAAAAAAAAACCGAAACAAGCTGAAAAACAGACAACAAAAGAACAATAGCCTGAAATAGAGCCATTTAGTGTTGCTTATTTGAACATTTCAGGGACCAAACTCCTATGTATCTTCAGACAGCAGCAACTAAACTGCTTCTTCCCTCCCTGCTCCTGGCTAGGGACTCCTTTGTGCCAAGATAAGGTGACAGTCCAGCCTTTCAGTCCCACTGCACTGCCAGGGCCCCTGGAAGAGGTTTGTTCAGTGGGACCTCATGTTTCCTTACCCACTGTCCCACCGGCAGTGCTGTGTTATGATGATGGAGGCTGTGCTCCTGGCAGATTTTGGGGTCTTGCTGGTGATAATGCAAATGTTCCCAATGATCAGGCCTGGGAACTCTTCATGTTCACGCCTCTGCCTTCCAGACAGGGCTGGATTTGAACAGGCCATGCATAGCAAAATAATCCGTTTCCCTATAGCTCTTCTGCCCAGTTGTCCTGTTCCTCCCCCTTCTCTCCCTGTTCCTGATACAATGGCTGGGAATTGTTCCATCTCCCTTATTAAAGGCCTTTTCCAGTAAAAACAGCAATTAACATGACCCCTTTCTATCATATTTGCACAGCCTAAAAACCCCAAAAGTGTCATTTTCCTGGACAGTGTGACTTCCCTGTCTGGGGGGAATTCCGGCTGTGCTGTGTGTCCGTGGCTGAGCACATGCTGGCCATCCCCAGGCAGGGCAGGGAGCGGCGGGGCTGCAGATGTTTTGGCTGTGCAGACTTCATGCTGCAAATTTCCAGACCTTCCCTGGGGAAAGCAGAGTTTGGAGCTGGAAGGAAAGAGAGCAGACGGGACAGCGGGATACAGTCACGCAGCCCTGAAACGGAGCCTGCTGCTGAAACAGGGATAGCTTGGATTTCCCCTTGGATCTCCCCTGCTCCCCAGCAGACAGTGTGCCAAACACATCTGACAGCTCTGTCCCTTCACCCCTCACCTGGACAGGTGATGAATGAACACTGTGGCTCTCTCTGCCAAAAAGGGCATTAGGAGCTGGCTGTGGGATGCTTTTCCCAGGCTCTGGCTGTGCATACTGCCTTTCCTTGCCATCAACTGTGTCTCGTTTCTTGTGGCTCCTTCTTGTGGAAGCAGGCTCTGGGGCCCTACTCTGAACCTGTAGATACAGAACTAATTCCTTGTATGTCCTGGTCATGTTACCAGGTTCTTGACATCCACACAGAAGTGTTGCCATGCTTCATAAAGCAGCTCTCAAAGAAGAGTAGCAGAAGGGCTTGGGGAACATGACGTGTGGTCTCAGCAGGTCGCTTTGCCTGTCACTTCCTTTTCCCCCTCCATGTCATGCACATGCTCGCTCTTTGTGTGTTTGCATGGGAATAGGGACTCCCTTTTGCTGTGTGTTTGCCCCACAACTGGCACAATGTAGCACAGATAACAGTCAGAAGCTGTGCTGATGCAAGAATAGTAAACTTTTGCAAAGATTTGATCTATTCTGTCTTTAAAGGTCACAAGGAGTGTGGCTACCCCTAATTTCCATTGCATCTTCCCCATTAAATGAATGCTGGGATCTCTCTTCTGCATAGCTAATCCAACTTTCACTTCCCTGCAATTCATCCTCTTAGTTTTAGTTGCAAAGCATTGGGAATCTTGAAAAAATTGTCGTTCCTCCTGATTCTTTAATCCCTTTGACTATGTAAATGCAGTGTGATGTTCCCAAGTGGCCTAGAGAAAGTTAAAAATCTTGGCAATTTTAGAATAGAATAGTTTCCTCCCACTATGATGGGAGAAGTACCAAACATTCAAAGAACATCCCAGAACTTTGTGTAGATCTCAGTGTCTGTGTCTTTTCATATTTATTGTTTATTGCAGAAGGATTGTCAAAGCACAGTCCTGAGAGCCAGAATGCCTGGGTTCTCTCTCCCTCTCTTCTTGGGCTGCAGGGGAGAATCAGTTCCTCAATGTTTAAATTTCTGTAAATAGATATGATGTACTAAATAGCACTGGAGTTGTCCTTTTGGAAGGGATGGGTCAGTCTGGAGAGTGATTATGTGCATTTGGTGCTGGAGGGCATCGAGGGGCACATACAGAGAGAGGTGTGGACATGTATCTCAGTGTGGGTGTGGGATTTCTTTTCCTCGTGCCCTCTGGACCCTGTTCCTGGTCTGTGCATGGGGGGTGGCCACAACTGCTGTGACATGTGTGGGAAAAACCTTTGCCTCAAACCAGGCTGGCAAGAATCAGAATCTCCCTGTGCTGCAATAATGCAGGAATTGGAGAACAGAGCAGGGTGATGGGTGGAGGTCTGGGCTGAGCGAGCCACGGAGGAGTCTCCCAGCAGCTGAGCACATCCCCCGCAAGCTGGGATTTAGTGCCGTGTTATTAGAGATGACACTGCGAGATTGCCGTTGGCAGAACATCATTTACACTGACAGTTGTAGCAGCTTGCTGCAGCAGTGTCCCAGGAAATGGATTTTTCAGCCAAATATTTGTATGAATGTGATAACAGGGACAGAGCTTGGAGGCAGCTGAAGCACCTTCAGGTTTTTTGTTCTTTTGGTGTTTGTGTTGCAGTGCCTTGCAGGTACCAAAGCAGAGCCTGGGACAGGGGTGGTTCCTGCTCCAAAGGGCTGTAGGAAAATACAGCTCTTGACTGGGATGAGCTTAGGGATGGAGGGGAAGGTGGTGATGAAGTGAGCAACACTCGCAGTTGGCCACCACCTCGCAGAAACAGACGTGCTGTTACCACAAGTGGATTTTCAGTCCCTGCATGTGCGAATGACGTGCTGGATGCTGGCTTGGCACTCAGCCTGAGCCCTGGCCACGTGCTCTGCTCCCCTCGCGGCTTCCAGCACAGGTACTGGGCAGTCAGGGGACAGGGAACTTTGGATTTGGGTCAGTGCAGCTCTGGGCTGACGTCCCTGACCACAGCTGGGTGTTGATCCTGTGTGTGCTGCCATCGGCAGTGAAGGGCAGCATTAATTAGAGTGAAGGGGTGGTCCCACCTGGATTGGGGTGGTTTACCTCCGGCAGGAACCCATTGTAGGGGCAGCAGGGCCCTGTGTGGTTGTGGGGGCAGAGCTATCCACAGCTGTGTGTGGGCATGGCACACTGTTCTGGGAGGCAAAAGTCATGCCTATGTATAGGGAGAGAAAATGTGGGGTGGGATAACACAGCTGCCTTTTTGCTGCAAGTTATTGGCATAACCAGCAAGTGATGCATCACCTCTGGAGAAGGAGACACCCCAGTTCCAGCCTGCAATTGCCATGTTCCTGTTCTGTGCTGGACACAAAACTGTCACTTTTCCCTGTCTCCTTTTAGTCTTTTAGGGGTTTTTTTGCCCTCTGGTCTCTCACTTCACTAGCAGTTAAGCAGGGAACTGCTCTCCACTTGACATCCCGAAAGCTCAGACACGAGGACTCTGTTTACGAGCGTTTCGCAGCTCTGGTTTCCTGGGAAGCAGGTACCTTAAGCTGTTTGCATAATGCATCTGACGGATTCTGTAAAATGCTGTTGCTCCTGCCTGTGGCAGAAGGTGCTAAGCAAGCCATGGTAAGTGTGATTTCAGAGGATGGCAAGATCAAGGAGGAGGTACACAACATTTCTTGCTTGATAAATAGATCTTTAAACCTAGAAGTGACCTACTACCTAACAAGCTGTAAACTTGAACTGCATCTCCATTTACTGAGCCTGGCAATGCTGGTGGGTTTCAAGCACACGTGGAACAGGATTGAGCCCATAGATATTGGGTGAAACTTGTGAAGGGCTGGTGCAGACATGTGTCAGGCACCCATCCAACACACAGCTCTGCTTGGCTGGGGCTCCTACAGGGCCAAGACGCATCACATCCCTCACTTCACCGAGGGGAAACTGCTCGCAACTCCAGTGTCAGCAGCCTGCTCTGGGAGCCCAAAGGGAGTTCCAGCTCAGCTGTCTGTGAAGTTCCATGGGGCTATGATATGCCACACTCCTGACAGCTCCAGCAGCCCGCAGTGACAGAGGGTTTGATACAAAATGCAGAGCCCTCACCTCCCATTAAGCACAGCAGCTAAGCCTGGGGATGGCACCGAAGTGAGTGGCAGCAGAGGTGTCAGGGATAATAGAGCAGAACAAGGGATGTATGGCTGGGAATAGGTGAGCTGCTTCTGGGTCCTGAGGGGAAGCTGGTCTAATCCACATGCAGTGGTAGCTGGCTGTGCATGACGTTTAGAGCTGTCAGATATGGCCAGGCTCGTGTGTTACTCTGCCTCCAGCTCCTGAATACTAGGCATGTCTGGATTCAGGTGTGGTTTGTGGTCCTCTGGTGTTCTCCACATGCATCTCTTACTAATTCAGGTCTGCTGCACTTTTGAGGCTTCCTGAAATAACAGCTGGTGTTTGGTAAGGCTCGGACTGAAGCAGGGTTTAAGCAGTAGGCTCCATTCAGTTCTCAGAGAGTCCCTTGGTGGTGGTGCAATCCTGTGGTGCATCAGCACATCTGCACTACAAGGATCACACCTGGCCACTCCAGGAGGGTGTGGGACAGGCTTTGCCTGCGTGGGGAGGCTGGAAGGGAGCTAGGAATAGAGACCATATTTAGGTCAGCAGCTTGCAGTGGGCTGCGGGACAGGAACATTGATGTGGTTGGGCTCCTGATGACACTTGTTAATTATTAATCACTGGTGTTACAGCTGTGCCTCAGCAGCTCTCTGAGGTCAAGGGCTGGCAGTGCCCTCTGGCACTGACAGTGTCCAGCACTGGAGCGAGGATGTCGGAAGTCTGGAGGCGCAGCAGAGCTCATGGTGGTGTCTAATCCCATTGCTTTTGGCATGGGACAGACATATGGAGCAGCCTCGTCCCTGTCTCCAAGACCCACCAGTACCTACAGGCCTGGGGGTGCACAGGAACTGGAATGGGAGGAGTGGGCCCAGGTCACAGGGGAGGCTGAATCAGGAACTGAGCCGTGCTGCTCCGAGCCCTTGCTTGGATATCTTGGGTGCCAGAGATCGCTCAGAACACAGCTGGGAGTTTGCCTTCAGTAGCAGAGATGTTCTTTCCCAGCCTTGTTTCTGGTGCAGCCGGGGCAGTGCCATGTGGATTGTGGACAAGAATGAGGAGCAGAAAGAGAGAGGAAGGATGGGGTAAGGACAGGAAGGTGGTGTTACCACACACTGTTGTTACCACACACTGTTTTAATGCACAGCCTTAGACAGATCAGAGTTCTCTGTGGGACCCAGCAAGTGTCCAGCCAAAGGGCTTTGACAGAGTCTATGGATATCAGTGATGATCTTTCCCCATGGAAAGGCAGCTTTTCTTTCAGACTTTTCCTAGAAAAACAGATTTGCATTGTCCTGAGTGAATGCAGATGCATCCATCTGCTTTTAGTTCTCCCTTCCAAGTTGGCAGTCTCAGTTTGCCGCCAGACTGTGTTACTGTGGGCTCCCAGTGTTGTGTGTTCCCAGCGTCACTTGTGGGAAGCATTCTGTGTACCTGGCATCAGGGAGACCCCACTGCAAGATCCCTTCCCAAAATGTTCCTCTTTTCAAAGTTGCTCAGGGCAGTGAATGGCTATTCTGGCAGAGGGAATGGGGCAGAGCAGGAGCCATGATCACAGAGGAAGCAGGCTGTGCCCTCCTGCGCAGTCCAGGACCTACAGCTTCATCCCTCTCTGCTGTCACTGGATGTGCCTGAATTGCAAATGGATCTGATGCTGCAAATAATCTGAATTGCAAATAGATCTGATGAAATAGGTGTCAGCCCCTGGGAAATATCAGCCTCAGAGCACAAGGAAGAAATGTCTGGAGTGAATTGGCTCCAGTCACTGATGCAAGGTGAGTAAGGAGGAGTTTCAGGGTGACTTGTGAGCCAGAACAGTCTTCTGTTGACCATGTCTCTGTCATTTCCCTGCTAGAGGTAAAAAAGAAAAGCCTTATAGCTTTTTTTATTTCTTGGAGGTTTCTCATGTATCATTGTGGAAGGTGATGTGCTGCCTGAGGATAATGACAAAGAGAGCTGGTGTAAAGATGACTAAAAAGGCATGAGGATGTTCCCACTGAATCCCAGAGGCTGGCAAACTTATGTCCCCAGGGGTATTTAATATTTACTGATTTGGGGGTGCGCTTATATTTAAATCACTGATACTGTGGCTTTTGTTAAGGATCTTCTGATGCTCTCTGGCTATTGCTTTTGCACCTTTACTTCTTTGAGTATCTGTGTTATGAACCCTGAGCAGATGGAGTCCCAGAGATGCTGAGAGATGTGCCCAGAGCAGCACAGTGAGTTAGTGACAGAGACCACGGGAGACTGTCTTGAACCACTGGACCAGAGCCTGGCCCTGCTGGGCAGCTGGGACATCCTCCTGACTGGTTGTCAGCCATGGGACATTCCTGGTGTACTGTGGAGGTTCCTGTTGCAGTGGTGACCTTGCAAAGCAGCCTCTTGCAGCCCTTGTTTTTCTAGTCCCTGTTTTTTGCAGCTGCTGGGGAATGGCTGAGGCTTCCAGTGCTTTAAGGGCTCAGCTTGAGTAACATAAGCTGTCTGGGTCTTAGGGTTAGGGCAGGGAGGCTGCTCTGCTGTTCTCCACAGAGACACTGAGGTACCTCTGCTCCTTTCTTCACTTCTCCTTGTTGGCCTCTCACCTGATCTAGAGGCTCAACTCCCTCTGTACACTGAGTGACTTTCTTATAGGAAATTTGTTGGCACAAAAGTCTGTGAAAATGTGCCAAGACAGGCTTATTAATCATAGTTACTATCTCAAATGGTGACACTATGAGTGCTGCTCCAACATGGTCCTTTTGTTAGGTCTCAGCATCCCCTGTGCCCTGAGCTGGCATTTCCTGTTGCCTGCCACATTCCAGCTCCATGGGCTGCTGCTTCTGCCTCCCAGAAACTCTGAGTGACGTATCTTCAGGCTTCTGAGGATGGAGATGCCTGAAGGCCTGAGGTGTCCACCCTTTGTGAGGTGTCCTGTGGCAGGAGCCAGAGGAGCCGCAGTATGGAGCTCTCCCAGTCCGGCCCAGCCCCTCCTGTTTATTTTGCCGGGCTCCGGCTGGGAGCGGTGCGAACGGAGGCGCTTCCAGGCGCTCTGGGGAAGCGAGCAGGAATGCGTCGCGCAGTCTGGCTGGCTCCCGGCCCTTCGGCGTGAGGAGGAGCGCTTCCAAATGCGTGTACGCAAACAGAGAGCCAATGTTGACAGCTTTACAGGAGCTGGAGTGGTGGGCAAAGCACGCTCTGACTGCTTTGCAGCACAGCTAAACGTACCCTGGACGTACAGAACTCCATAGCCTGAAGGATCAAGGGTTTGGGGAGTGGGGGAAGAGCCCCCCTAAAAATTCAAGGCAGTTCCTGGAAATCTGCCACTCTTTCTGGGCTTCTGGTTACAGAGAGTTCAGAGTGTCAGCTTGTGGCTGAGCTAGTACATTAAAGGATTTAATTTCTGAGCTGAAATCTGTCAGCTGTATAAAGAAGTTGGGAGGAATGAAAGAGGACTGCCTGATGGCCCCTTTGCCTGTCTGAACTGGGATCCATGTGCTCCCAGGGCTTCCAGACACAGGACGTGGAACTGGGGAAAATGTTGCACAGGCTGTTTCTCAAGCCAAATGAGAAGCTGTTCCTAGAGCAGCTTCTCCTGCCACACTCTGTGGAGAGACCCCAGAAGAAGGTGGTGGTCTGGGGAGTGTGTCCAGATACTGAATGGGCACTCCTCATCCAAATTAATTAATCTCACCATCTTTTTTTAATCAGAGGAGTGTATTTAATTTGTTAAATTCTCTTTTTTCCGTGTGTATGCAAACAGGAGAGGAGCAGGTTTTGTGAAGCGTAGATTGGACCATATATTTTAGCATCTGTTTGCTGACTTCTTTGTTGGGGATTTTAGGATCATAGTTTGAGATACAAGTGCTGTATGTGGAGGTCTTTTTATAGCACTAAAAAGTGACTGAACTTTTATGTTTTAATCACTTACACATGTTTCTTTGTGTGCTGCTTTAAAGATGACAGGACATGTCTCTGCTCTGCTGCAGCACTATCTTAGTAAGGAGGAAGAGAGACTCCCCATTCCAGAACATAGAGATAAATTCTTCCCAGTTCAGCTTTTCAGTTCAATGTTTGCATTGACAAATGCATAATTGCTTACAAAACGTTTACAAGACATGAGGTAAAAAGACAATACAAAACTGATTTATTGAGCTCATCTGTATCACTGGTCAGAAATAACCTATTATGCCACTGCACTGAGCAATGGAAGCCTTCCTTCCTGGATGATTTGTGTGCTGACCCAGACACTCCACAGGTGCCTGGGAAGGTAAAGGAAAGGAACATTTCTGTGAGCACTGGTGCTGACACATTGTACTGGGACAACCTCTGCAGTCCCAGTACCAAAGCATTGTCCGTGCTGGGCTTTCTGCTGAGGCACACACCTAAAAGATCCTGCAAGGCCTGAGAACCAAAGGCTGCAGAGGAGGAATTCTGAGAGCGCCAGAGTTCGGGGAATTGAGTCCATAATCTTGTAACCAAAATCATCCCATCCTTCAGTGACAGGAGAGCAGAACTTGGATCCAAACTGCCACAGGCACCAACACAGCAAGGGTGGGAGAAAAACCCCAGAAAGTAAATAGTAATTTCCAGATAAGATATGTGCTTGCCTTTAGGGATAAGAAGAGGTAGTTTTTGACTTAGGATACTTGGGAAGGCCTGATTTAGGGTGTTAAAAGGGCACCACTCACCTTCTCTAGTCCCTTATGAAAAGTCCCTGGTTTTTGTTTTCCTGTTTGCAAAGCTGTGCCTTGCCATTTTCAGGTGGAAACAGTTAGAAAAGAAGAAATACCTATTGCTAAACATGCTCAGGTGTGAGATCTGACATTGTTTATATTGACCCCAAGTCAAATACTCAGTAGTGTTTAGATACAACCGGGCAAGAGTCCTGCCTAGAGATTTTACATGCTAGTTATCCTGTCCTGAAGTAGAAATAAATTATAGATAAATTTCCAGGGCAGTGTAAATGGAGGAGAAAGGAGGTCTGGAGGATGTTTTTCTCCCCCACAGTTGCTGTCAGCTTTTCCCTAACAGTCCAGGAGTCTGTGAGCTATCCAAGAACAGGGAGAGAGCTGGGGAGTGGGAGTAGGACATGCTCTGCAAACAGCGCCCGCATTTTTGAAGGTGTGTGCTTTGCAATGGGTAATTTGCTCCTTTATTGTCTGCAGAATAACAGCAGTGACAGCATTGACTTTCTCTAATGAACAGCTGCTCAGTGCTAGGATCTATTCCCAGAGGAGGCTCGCAGGGATGAATAAGGTTTCATGCTCCTCCTCCAGAGAGGGTGAGAAAGTTTGCAGAACAGAAGATTGTTGCTTGATTGTCAGAGATCTCCAAATCTTGACCTGCTGACAGCTGAGAGCTGAATGTGTCGCCATGCAAGTCATGTTTAACCTTCCAGCACTTTTGCCGAGGCAGGGTGTTCATGGAATCGGGAGAGAGGTGCTAGTTCCCATCCAAGAAGTCATCCTCTTGTCACTGCAAACGACCATCACAAATTGGCTGAACAAAAAGCATTTTCCTCCTGTTGCACTGCCTGAATTCTTTTCTGATACTCTGCACTAACAAGAGCAGGGAGGCGGGAGAGGATCGCTCTTGAATTATGGATGCATTAGAGGCAGAGCCAAGTTATGAACTCTTGGAGCTTGAAATCACTGCTAAATGTTATAACTCAAGCCATAAGCTCGAATAAACATTTTGAGCTTTGTCCCAAGCAGCTCCCTTTGGTGCCTCCCTTGACATCCCTGCTTGGAGTTCACGTTCGCTGTGAAATGACACAATTGGATTTGTGGAGATCAGGCAGTCTCAGGAGTGTGCTGAGGTGTGTCTGGCACACTCACTCACAGGTTCTCTGTGCTCCCCTCCCCACCTCCTTTTGGGTTTATAACACACATGATCATAAATGCTTTGTTGTATTTCCTCTGTGCCTGCCCTGAACCCAGCTCCAGGCACTGAGGGATGCCTGTGACAGCAATGGTACAACAAAGTGGAGTACCCAAGTTTGGCCGATTCTCCTGTCTCATGACAGCAAAGTAGAAAACCACATAAATTGAGAAGTTCTCTGTAGTGAGTCATTTGGAAGCAGTAAACTCAGGCAATATTTTGAAATATTTCTGCAGCTGATCAGTAAGTCTGGTCTCTTGGTCTGTGGTAGCACCTTTGTTGTCTTCCTTTGCAGGGGTTAACAAACTATGCAGGAAAAGAACTGCCTTCTCAAACCCTTTCAGTGCCCTGAGAATTTCCCTCAGTTCTGTGTACTACTCCCAGCGATCCCAGAGCCATTCCTGGCAACCCATAGGTGTTTTTTCCGGTAAAAGAGGGCAAAACTGATCCATCTGATGCAGAAGGGCAGAAAGTCCACGAAGGCCTCAGTGATGGAGAGTTTTGATGTGAATCCATGGATTGTGCCTTGGGCTGTGCAGAGCTTTTGCCTGGAGCAGCTCTGCTGCTTGGAGAGACAAAACAAAGCTGGCAGAGGGGGAGAAATCTCAAAGCCCAAGTTTTAAATAGCAGCTCTGTGAAAGCTTTTAATGCCCCAGAGCGGCCAGCGTGGCGCAGGTGCATTCAGTGACCTGTTTTGTTCAGGCAGTGAAAGATGTCTTGGAAACTGCAGCTCTTTTTTTCCTTTGGTTCTGACAATATTCCCTCTTGACCTGAAATTGTCTTAATGGCAGTGGAGACAAAAAAACCTCACGTTGGTTTTACTCTTTGATGTGTGTTGGAATCTCCTGTGTGGAAGTTTTCCTGGTTAGCTGAGTACTGTTCTTGGGAACTCGTCAATGAAACACAGTTTGTAGGGGTGAACTTGTGAGCCATTGTGTCAAACCAGCCTAGAGAGGTGGCAGGGGAAAAATGTGCTCCAAAGGGGCTCAGTTTGAAGAGAAACTTGACTTGTTGACTCGCTCTGAGAGACCCACAATGGAATACAAAGCTGGAGAGAAATGTGTTTGTGTGTGCACACAGTGTAAGGGGCATTCATCCATGCACACACCCAGGAATGCACTGGGAAAACAAGCAGAATTGTTTATGTTTGTAATATAATTTTCAGTAATAATCAGATGTGGGGGCTGGACCAGTATGTTTTCCCAATAGTTTTTCAAGCCTGAAACTAAGGTAAAATCCCTCTCCTAGTGACTGACAGCACTGCCAGGCAGCTGTCAGGGACCAAGTGATATGGGACAAGTGCTTTCAGGTGAAGCTTCTATAACCTGTAAAGTGCCTTTGCCAGTCAGCACCTGGGGCCATTCAGCTGATGGAACAGATGAGTGTTTAAGTCAGGTTTGAGGAGCTTTCTCTCTTTCCCTGCCCTAAGCTTGGTAGAGAAAGCTGCTTGGAAATCTGGCAGGGAATATATTACCATCTGCCTGGTGTTATTTTTTTACTCTAGATTTATTTTTTCCCCCAGCAGTGCAGAAAAGGACAGTTTTTTGCACACAGACATGTCTCAACCATGTCCTGCCCAGCAGGTACATGGCAGCTGGTGGTGTTGGGTAAAGAATCTCACTCCCATGGTAGGCTGGAAGTCCTACCATGGATATTCCTGCTCCCAGGGTGTGTCAGCTGCTGCCCTGCTTGTTTTCATCAGAAGCTGCCGTGGCCCTGCAGGCAGTGAGTGCTGCCCAGGGTGGGCAGATTGGGCTTGCTGAGCCCTGTGCAGGGTGAGCTGGGTCTGAGCCTGTGTTGTGGAGATGTGTGACCTCATCCAGCCTTGCTCAGCACAGAGCTGCTCCTCACCTGGCTCCTTTGCACCACTTCCCCAGCTCCCTCATCACAACTCATCAGGTTCTCCAGTGTCTTTTCAGCACTGTGGCCTTCCTTGCAATGGCTGCTCTAAAAAACCTTTTTGTTTCTGAAGCTTTTTCATATGTTTCCTTCCAAATCCTGCCTGGAAAGCTCCTTGTTCTTTCTACAACGTTGCCTCATCCCTCTGTGCTGCACAGAGGTAGAGGCCTCACATTAACACTGTGCAGAGCAGCCTCACCCATCCAGCTGGGCCTCACTGAGTCCCTGTGCTCAGTTCTTGTGTAGGACTAATGATTACTTGTGGATTTTAGTGCTTTGTTGAACTGGAGCTGGAGTTAAAAGAAAGCTGCTGTTGCAGAGAGCCTTGAGTTTCTCTGATCCTTGAGCTTATGTTCCTGGGGTGGAAGCTCTCATACCAGTTTTTGCAATAAGCCCATTTTCTGTGTCAGTAGTTCAGAGTGATCAGGATTTTTATCTGTTTGTCAGTGAGTTCTCAGAATCCATATCTGCTGAGTTTTCTTCCTGTCCCTGTGCTGTCCCCCAAGCTGTCCTGCTGCAGCCAGGCGTTTTGGCCGTGAGGCTGAAGGTGTCTGTGGACGATGGAAGCAGCAGCAGATGTGATGGAGCAAAGCCTTGGCCAGCCCAGAAGGAGACTGGGTTTGCCTGTCAATGCCAGCCCCTCTGTGTAGGGTACTCATTGTACTGGAAGGAGGACAGCTGGCCCGGCTCTGCCCTGCCCCAGGGCAGCTCCTCTTGCTGGTGTTTGCCCAGGGCGGGGGTTGCAGGTCAGTGTGGTCTGGCCACTGCCCCAGGTCAGGCACTGTGGGCGCTCCTTGGTCTCTGCTTCCATCTGCTGGACAAGCACTGACTCCGGCTCGCTCCCGGTTTCCCTTGGTGCCTCAGGGATTCTGCTGGCTCCTTTTGACTGTGCTCACGAAATACTGGAGGTGGAAATCCCCTTCACACATGTATGGACTGCGAGAACATTTCAGTGTGGAACCAACTCCTTGGCAAGACTGCCCTGCTTGGATTGACTGGCACCAAGCCTGGGGCTGGGCTGAGCACAGCACATTCAGTGCAGCCCCATGTGGCCTCCTGCCATGCAGGCAGCTCTGCCTCTGAGGCTGAAGCTCCTCTGGTTTATATCCCCAAGGAATTCAGATACAAGTGAGTTGTTTGGATGCCACGTGAATGGCCAGCGAGGGTGTCCAGAAGTGACCAGAGCAGGTGCTAGAGGACAGCATGTAAAGAAACTGGGCAGGGAGGACATGGTGCTTTCCTTGGACATCTCCCTCAGCATCTGGTAGTCAGAGCATCCCAGTCAGGAACATTTGGGGCCGGGGACTGTAATGGGACCATATTTAATAGTCCTGGTAAATGTGTCCCTTATGAGCTTGTCTGAAACTCTTGGGTTTTGAACTCTGCAGCATCTTGATGCACTGAGTTCAGAAATGTCCTGGATTTCTTTGGTTGAGACCTGCTGCCAGTCACTGTCATTGCAGGCCTAAGTGTTACTGGTACTACATGACTCCTCTACAGTTACTTCTCCGTTCATGAGACCAACAACAAAAGTGTCCCCCAGAGTTAGAGATATTTTAGAGAGCTGGAGGAACTGGTGAGGGTCATGAACAATCTGGTCTGCTCAAGAGTGCTACGGTTGTTTTCATCTGACAACAGAAATTTGGCTGCTGCAAAGGCATTTCCTTAACCTTCCCATAACCTCTGCTCAACAGTGGGCAGACACAGGCAGAAGGTTCATTTCAAGCAGAATATCCCCATCCCATTCTCAAGGCATTGTGCAATGCAGCCTGAAGACCTTCCTGTAAACCTTGCTTGATTTAAGTGTTGGCTCTCGGTCTGTGCACGTACAAGCTACACAGCACTGTCTCCTCCAGATGTGGGATGACTGATCGGTCTTTCTGCCGTCAGGTGAAGGCCAGGACACAGCCATGACCTCTCTGTGTTGCAGTTTAAAGTCCAGCATCTGACTCTTAGAATTTCTTTAGCCAAGTGGCTGGATTTTTTCTGAGCTGCTCCAATGCCTTGGCAAAGGGTGAGTGTTGGTGTTGCTCTGTTTGAGAACACGGGTGTCTTGTTTCATCGAATGAACAAACATCGATGTAGCAACATTTCATGAAGGTGCTGGGTTGAAATTCTGTTTGTTTTCCATGTGAAAATCCTGTTATTAGAACCAACATGATAAGAGTAAATTTTGCAGGCCAGATTGTATGTTTCTTTTGTAAAAATTCTGTAGTCGTATAAAAGCAAGACCTGTTTTTCTCCCTCAGCTGGGCCCGAGCCATTTCCACACGTGAGACTGCCCAGGGAGGCGCAGCTGGGGAGCTGGAAGTACAGACTTCTTTTAAAATTTTTTATTTTAGGTTCCCAGCCATCAGGAGGAGATGTCACCATCATTGCTGCTCCAGAGAACACCACGGTGGTGGCCGGGGAGAGTGTGGTGATGGAGTGTATGGCAGCCGCTGATCCCACCCCCTTTGTCTCCTGGATACGACAAGGTGAGTATGAGGGGCAGGACTAAACTTTTGTTGTCCTTAGGAACCTGGAATCCACCCTTAGAATGTGTGGGTACTACATTCTAAAAATCTGTTGGAAGTGGAAAAATCTGGGACAGGAAGGGTGCTTGTAACATCGATGCCTAATGACACAGGTGGTGTCGCAGTGTGGGATATTCTTGCTGAAGTGGAATTATTAATTAAATCTTGAAGGTTACAATGCATACAGTTCAATTTATAGTTGTTTGACCTGTGCCTGGATGCCTTTTGATCTAAATTAGTCTTTCTTGTGTGAACTGCAGCAGTAAAGGTCATGAGGTGGGGTCAGGTGCCATTCCTCCCCGGACTCCAAGGTTACTGAGGATTCTGTGGAATCTGCCATTACACTGGAGAAATAGCTTGTATTATCTTGCAGGATTATAAAACTTGATAAGATCTGTTAATCCTTGGAGTGACTGGTACTGTTATTGGGAGGTTTTTGTTCAATGAAAGGATTGAGGAGCTGCTTAGGTCTCATCAGAGGTGTATGAATGAGCTGGGCTGGCAGATGTTACCCAGGGCTGATAGCCAAAGTCATGAGTCGGATGCCAGTGTCACTTCACTGAGAGTCACATCCATCAGATGTGTTTCAGAGGCTCTGACTGAAGACATTCTCAGCTCAGAGGTTGATTCTACCCCAGAAAAGGCTCTCAGTCATTTTCATAAATCCAGGTCACAATTTAAGACTCCTCTCCTCTGTAACCATTTATTGTGGTTGGTTTTCAGCCCAGATTTGTCCACAGGCAGTGATTTTAGCATATAAAAATATTTCCTCTTCCCCACAAAAAAGGAGCAAAAAAACCTCAGAGGATACCACTTTGGAAATCAAATGAGCAGGGATTAAATGTTATGGCAGAAATGTTTCTAGCTTATCCCATGCACTTTACCATTTTAAATGCTCAGCATTCCTGTGCAGGATCACTTACTGCTTTACTGAGAGCTGCTGATGCCCTTGGTGAAGTGGGTAATACTGGAGTTAATTATCATTATGAGAGTTTTTTTGTAAGGAGGGAAGGCAAGGGTAGAAGGGGGAAGGATTGGTGAACCAGTTCTTTCCATGCTTTGTTTTCAAGTGTTTGCTTGGTCCCAGTCTCCTTCTTTGAGTGGACCCTTCAATTTAAAAGGATGGACTAACAGTGCAAGTCATTCTGAGTTACACAAGTCTCTTTCCAAGCCTTCGTTAAGGAGCAGGCTGGATTACTGGACCATCACTCATGTGGGGAACAGTGAGGATGTACCTCCAGGTTGCCAGTTTGGCTCTTGCCAGCCTTGGTGGTGTCAGCTAATTGCTACCATCTGGAGTCAGTTTTCCAACCAACCGCTCCAGTGCAAACGGGATGTGCAGATTGTCTGCTCTGAGTGTGCAGCCACTGAACTGTGAGGCCATCTGAAGACCCTCAAAATGCAGGGAGGGGGCAGAGGATCTGCTCTCAGCCACATTCCCTGCTGATGGTGCTAATTCAGTGCAGCTGTGCATGTGGATGTGGGGAGTTTGTTCTGTGTGAGCTCCAGGCTCAGTTGAAGCTGGAGAGGTAAAAGCAGGCAGTGCTGAAGTGGTGCTTCTGCAGATGGAGAGGGACAGGGTCTGGTGGTGCACAGGTACTGCACAAATTGGCTGGTTCCCCCAGCATGCAGACTTGTGCCAGACCTCCTATCCAAGGCATTCCTCAGCTCTTGGCTTTGTCTCCCACACTCACTCAGAGGTACCAATGCCATATCCTCAAGTTTCTCACCTCAGAGTGATGCTGAGAATATGCAGTGCCCAGCACCAGTCTCTGCCCTGTCTGTGATGCCGAGGAGCCCACGGCTACTTGAAGTTGCAGAAGGACATCTTGGCTGCTGGCCAGTTATACAGAGCTGCCCTTTCCTCCTTCCCTGTTCAGCAGTGCTGAGCACCCAGCCTGGAGAATGGGGAGAAGGCAGCTCATTGGCCCATGTCTCTGATATGAGCACCAGGTGTCTTTCTGACACCTTACAGCCAAGCTGTGAACAAGGAGTGGATCAGGAAGCTCAGTAAATTTGGGTTCACATCCAGGACATAGAGGAGGAGGAACCCCTGAGTTGTGAGTGATTCAACAGTCTTGCTGACATTGCATAAATGAGTGAGGGGAGGAGGTGTCTGCTCATGATGGAGGTCAGCAGGCAGATACAGCAGCTTTTCCAAACCGTTTGTTAGCACAGCTTTCCCTTGAATGTGCTATTCCTAGGGCTCTCGTTGCAGGCATACCCTAGGCATCAGAGACTGTTTTGATCCAAACCAGAACTTTTTTGATTGCTATAGGCTAAACTAAAGCTTGAGCCAATGTTGGCTTGAGCTGGCTGTCAAGCACTGAGGAGTATCCCAGCAGGAATCTTCCTCTGGGCTGGGACTTGAGATCTGGGGGTCTCTCTGTTCCCCAGCTGCAATCCTGGCGTTGTTTACAAGCCCTCATAAAGGGCAGCCTGGGGCTCCCTCCCACATTTGTGCACATTTCTTCCCGCAGATGGAAAGTCCATTTCCACAGATGTGATTGTGCTGGGCCGGACAAATCTCCTCATTCCTTCCAGCCAGCCCCATCACTCCGGGGTGTACGTCTGCCGAGCCAACAAACCCCAGACCCGGCAGTTCGTTACGGCCGCAGCCGAGCTCCGTGTCCTGGGTGAGTAGAGGGCAGGCAAATTCTCAGGTAGAAATGCTGACCAGGTCACTGTGGATTGCATGGACCAACATCCAGGAGATCCCCAAGGGTTTGTGGCCTCTGTGGCCTGTGCTGTGTAAGATGGGAGCCAGGTTAGAGCCAGGAGACCTGGGTTGGGGTAGCTCTCAGTGGGAGTGTCACCTCTTTAATTTGGGGTTTAGTTCCTGGTATTTACTGAACCGTTTTATGCCCTATTCTTGTTCTCCAGGGTTCCCTCTTGGAAATCTCTATCAGCAATTAACTTTCAGTATCGTGGAAGCCAGCAGGGAGAACAGCCTAGGATCAGGGAACGCAGCACATGATTGATACAGAATTTATTTTTCCTTTTGGACAGAGTCTAAATTAAGCCTCTAGAGTCTGCCTGGCAAATCCTATCGTGTAAGCAAAGCTGCTACTGAATAAAACATAGCACCGAGTGGGGAGGAGAAGGGATTTGCTTTGCTATCTTTTCCTCCTCCTTCCTGCATTAATTTGTCCTCTCTCCTCCCAGCTACTCCCAGCATCTCCCAGGCCCCTGAAACCATCTCCCGCACCCGAGCCAGCACGGCCAGGTTTGTGTGCAAGGCAGAGGGAGAGCCAGCCCCCACCATCCACTGGCTGAAGAACGGCGAGCCCATCCTCTCCAACGGGCGCGTGAAGGTGCAGAGCAGCGGCAGCCTGGTCATCAACCAGATCGGCCTGGAGGACGCCGGCTACTACCAGTGTGTGGCTGAGAACAGCCTGGGCGTGGCCTGTGCCACCGCCAAGCTCTCGGTGATCGTGCGGGAGGGTTTGCCCAGCGCTCCCAAGGGGGTGTCGGCCGTGTCCCTCTCCAGCACCACCGTCCTCGTGTCCTGGGAGCGGCCGGAGTACAACAGCGAGCAGATCATCGGCTTCTCCTTGCACTACCAGCGGGCTGTGGGTAGGTGTCACCTCCCTGAGTAGCACAGCTGTGTCAAAGGCACAAGGCACAGGCTGACCCTCTTTCCCAGCTAGAGACAAGTGTGAGGCCATTCCCTTCTCATTGCAGGTAAAGGAATTTTCTCCTGGAGTCAGTATCAGCTGATGACAGTGTCTGAGGATTAGCCAACATATTTTAACTTGTTGATTGACAGTAGTGTGTCCACATAGCTGAGTTGTCTGGATTCTGTGGAACCAGGCACTGCTGATTTTATACATGTTAATTTTGTATGCAAAGAGTATGATTACTAACAGTGATATTAACCAGCTGCATTGTGTACAGGGGGAATCACTAAATTATCCACACCCAGAATCTGAAGTGAGGCACTTGACTCTCTTGGGGTCTGTCTTCCCAAACAGCCAGCAATCCAATGCTCCTGCTGAACTGTTGCCAGAGCTCCTCCAAAAATTAAACTGGTAACCACAGCTGCTTCAGCGTGGATTAAGGAATTTGAGTCAAAATGGAGACATTAACATTGAGGCATTGGAGCTTCTGCCCAAAGAACTCATATAAGAGATGAGGCTGTGCAGGTGCTGGGGATATTGGAGAAGACAGGGATTTTTAGAATGGATTCAGTGACCTTGTGAATTAAGAGATTTTTTCAGGAGTGTCTTGACAGTTCACTGACCTGCTGATCAGTGTTTCCTTGGCTCTAGGAACAGATAATGTGGAATACCAGTTTGCTGTCAATAACGACACAACTGAGCTGCAAGTCAAGGATCTGGAACCCAATACCAACTATGTCTTCTACGTGGTTGCATATTCCCAGCTCGGAGCCAGCCGGACATCCTCTTCCATCGTTGTCCAGACCCTGGAGGATGGTGCGTTGAATTAGATGGGTACTGGTGCCTAGAAAATGTTCTGGGCCTCGTTCATGGTGAGCACTGAATGTGCTATGGAGAGCAGTAGCAGAAACCTAAACCTGCACCCTGATCTCATCATCTACTTGGGTGATGAAGGGTATGAAAATAACCTGGCTAATGGTGGGGCCCATGAGAATCTGTTGGGAATTGCAGTCAGCTCCTAAGGGCTTTTACCTAACCCATGTGATATTGCTCCAAGCTTGACTCTGGGCCAGACTGGATTTTAACTCAGAAGAAACATCTATTGCAATTTGTAGGGGTGGGAGCAGCCTTGAGGTCAGATCCCTTAAGAGCCAGTAGTTTTATGTTGATTTTACCATTTATCACATAACATTTTGTGAGCAGTAAAGGCAGAGTGCCAGAAGCACAGCTGCCCAATGGGAGGCCATGCACAGCTTTTGACAGGCTGCAGGACAGAGGCAAGCAGAGATGGTTTTGGCAGACCTCGTGTGCATTATGTGCTTTTAATGCTCCTGACATGGTGACCTGCCTGGTCTCATGTGTGTGTCTGAAGCTTGAAAGGCTGAGTTGAAAGCATGAAAGCTGCTTGCAGCCCAGAGCTGTGGTTCTCAAGGGAATGAGGATTCCCAGGCTGTAGTTTGAATCTGTGAGCCATTTGCTTTCCTGTCTCCATGCTCCACAGTACAGCACAGGCTGAGAGCTGGTGTGTGCCACCCTGCCCAGTTTGCCCCAGACACAGGTCCCTGGGAGCAGTGTGGCTGGGGCCAGCAGGCTCTGGTCAGCCTGGAAGTGGAGCAGTCCAGCACCACTCCTCTCCAGACACCCCCAAAGGGCTGTGGGGTGTTGGTTCCCCCAGGACAGACACCAAGTCACCAGTGGCTGCGGCAGAGCCAAGGCAGTGGCCTCCAGCCAACTCAGAGAGCTGGCAGAGATGTGTTGAGGTCTTGCTCTGGTCTTTGCTGACGTCTCATGGTTGTTTACCAGTTCCCAGTGCAGCCCCTCAGCTGTCCCTGTCGAGCATGACTCCTGGTGACATCCGTGTGACGTGGCTGCCTCCTCCTCCCGAGCTGAGTAACGGCAAGATAACCAAGTACAAGATCGACTACTGCACCCTCAAGGAAGGTGAGGGAAACACCATTTGGGGGTTATGTCCTCTGCTCCAGTGGTGTTAACAGCCTGTGGTATGGAGGGGAGGTGGAGTAAAGCTGAAAATAGAGGGACCCCTTTTACCCAAGGGAGGAGAACCCTTTCATAGCCTGGCCCTGTCTGGTGGTTATGGCAGTGCTGCTTCACACCACCTTGAGGTGCCTTTTCCTGTGTTTGTGGAGGAGCTGTGTCCCCAGGAGAATGGCCTGACCCATGTTTGTAATGTCCCAGGAATGTCTGCATGAGGAGCCCTTCACTGCCACCTGCATTGTGTTTTGAGGGAAGAGCTTTATTCTGCTTGGGGAGAGGGGTAAATGCTTTCAGTTTCCTTAAAATGGAGTCTAATCAAAAAAGTGATCCTTGGGGAAAAAAAAAAACAACCAAACAAATACCCTGGTCAGGTTGTGTTGCTCCATTGCTGGGTTTTATCCAATTTTATTTACATTGTCAGACATGCTAAGCAGGGTTCAGCAGAGATGGTAACATTTACCTCTGCTGGATGTGGCTGTTCCACATGTGCTTGCTTTGCAAATCCTTCTGGGTATTTGCTCTTAAAACTGTCAAAGCTCTGCAGCTTCTCACTTCCCAGGGTCATGATTCTTCCTGAGAGAAGGATGGCGAGTGTGATGAGGTGCTGGACATATTCCCATGTATTTGAACTGGATTAGTTAGTCTGTGCTGTGACTCCTGGCTCTGGTTCTTTTGCCTTGAGCCTGCACATGGCTCAGTGGCATCGTAAAACCTTGGAAACACTTGCAATCCCGGGATCACACTCAGCAATACGCTGTTACATAGCAGGGACAGCACTCCTGGCTGAGTTAAGGGCAAGGGAAGCTGAAATCAAGACCTCTGCATACTCTAAACAGGCCACATGAATCTTCAGCAAAACCAGTTAGCTGATACAGTGAAAATCCCAGGCTATTCTCAGTTTAAATTTCCTGTTACCTCCCTTATGAACTTGGGTGGGCTGAAGAGGGAGCAGTAAAACCTCTGTCTGGCATGGATGAGGGTGTGAATTTTGCAGAAAGTAGGGCTGCTGGACAGTTCTGGTTCACATTAAGGTGAGGATTTAAATACAGCAGTGAGAAGCACTGGAACATGCCATCAGCTCCCATTAATTGTGCTCATGTTCCACCATCACATCATCAGAGCAAGGTTTCTGACAGCTCCCTCCGGGCAGGCTCTGTGGTGCTAAAGGCAACCTGCAGTTTGGAATGTGATGGAGGGAGTTGTCAGTCAGAATATCAGCTCTGCCCAGCCTTTAGTTACAGCTTTTCCTGGTGGCATAAGACTGCTCTGGGCAAAGCCAAGCCAGCCCAGGGTGTGCAGACCACGAGGGGGTAATGAGGCTTGTGGCTGCTCAGCTGTACTTCCCTTTGGCTGGGAAATCCCTGTTTCAGTGGTGTCCCCTTGGTTCCAGCAGATCAGGTCACCTCCATCGAAGTGGGTGGGAATGAGACCCAGATCACCCTCTACTCACTCCATCCCAACAAAGTGTACAAAGTTCGGATCGCAGCCAGCACCAGCGTGGGGTACGGAGCCCCTTCCGAGTGGACCCAGCATCGGACTCCTGACAGAGACAACCAGACACATGGTAGGAGCCTGGGGAGTGCCTGGGATTTGGGGCAGCCTGTGGGGAGCTTAAGGCATTTTCAGAGATACTTGCTTGCCTTTGGGAATTACAGTCACTGGTTTTGGTCAGACCAAAGTGCTCACATTGACCTTGCTGCTCAGCAGTCCCTGTGCATCTCACTGCTTTCCTGGGCACTGGGGCTTTACTCTGTCCATGTGCAGCTGTGAAAGTTCTTAAAAAAAAAAAAAAAAAAAAACAAACAGAACCCAAAATCCCAATGTT